>CACTHL010000201.1:0-314370 GCA_902712375.1 Dioscorea dumetorum | reverse complement strand
CGTTTGAGAGGTTGGATACTACTGCTGTTTGGGTTCAACAAGGATTGTATGAAGACCAAGTCGGAAGCTCTTGTGAGAAGGGGAAAGATGAAGGCCAATATATGCCCCAAGAAGGGGCGACTGGAAAAATCAGAGGATTTGCTTTGAGTTTCTCCTTATGATGGAGTTTTTTGTGTTCTTTTTTGTCCTGATTATTGTTATGCCAATCGAATCTTCTAAGATTTTGTGTTGGAATTGCAGGGGTTGTACTGTCGAGATAAAATCAACCAAATTAGTGCCATCATGAGTTCTATTAAACCTCTTATCTTTTGTTTGGTGGAAACAAGAGCTGATCTGAGCCGATCGTGACGTTTTTGTAGCCAATTCGCTAAAGGATGGGAATAGGAGGCGATTCCGGCAAACGGTATGTCAGGGGCATTATTGCCTTCTGGACACGGGAGGTTGGTAATGTTACTCCTTTTGCCCTTAATCATCATTCTTTACATCTTATCATTTTTTATTGTCTTCCTAGAGAATGGATCCTCTCTATTGTTTATAACTCGCAAAATCTTCAAATTCAGAAATATCTTTGGCATGATTTATCTTCCATTTCTCTTTTGAATATCCCTTGGCTCTTGACGGGCGACTTTAATGCAATTTTGGGTCGGCGAGGAGCACAAAGGGGGGTAATTTTGAGCATTATAGAGGTAAATCCAATTATTTCAATGATTTCATATCTCAGAACCATTTGCTTGATTTGGGGTTTTAGGGGCCTCCTTACACTTGGTGCAATAACCAAAGGGGCCTTGCTAGACGTTGGGATCGTTTAGATCGTTTTTTAGCCAATAATGCCTACCTTTCTAATTTTAATGCATATTTTAACTGCCACCTTCTTAGAACCGCTTATGATCATGCTCCGATTTTTCTTACTTGCAAAACCTTCTCTGGAGGCAATAGGAAGAGAATTTTTCAGTTTGAGAATTACTAGTTGGATTATGATGGTTGCCATCAAAATGTTTTCAGAGCTTGGAATTACAATTCTAATAGATCTCCTATGCATGCTTTTAGTCATCTTCTCTCTCGAACTAGAAAGAATATTGTGAATTGGAAAGCCACTGATTTAAGTCCTATTGATACTGCTATAGCTAAAACTGAACAGGAGATTGCTCACCTTGAGTATATGGAGGGCTCTCAGGCTTATAATAAGGCCAACAACAACATTATTAGAGCCCTTTATAACAAACATTTTGCTTTACTTAGACAGAATGCTACTAGATGGGCTGAAAGGGCTAAGATGCTTTGGCTTAAAAATGGAGATTTCAATACCGGTTTTTTTCATAGGCATGCCAGGACTAAGAATCACAGAAACAGAATTTCGGCTATTACTGATGAGTTTGATTCTATTCATACTGATTTTACTGCTATTGCTTCGGTTTTCATTGATTTCTATTCTAAATTGTGGTCTTCTTCCATTTCTATATCTATTTCTGATTTGATCAAAAGAATGCCTAATGACCTTCCTTTTTTAAATGAGGAAGATAGGAGCATGCTCATCAAACCTGTGACTCTTCCTGAAATTTTTAAAACCTTGAAATCTATGTCTAAAGGGAAGAGCCCAGGTCCAGATGAGATGAATGTGGAATTTTACTTGTTTTATTGGGGAAGTGTTCACCAATCTTTATACACGGCCATTAATCATTTCTTTCATAATGCTGTGATCCCTAATTCCTGGGGGAAAACCTTTATCTGCTTGATTCCCAAAAAAGAAACTCCCAATAAAGTCAATGATTATCAACCCATTTCTTTATATAATGTTTGTTACAAAATCATTGCTAAAATTCTTAGTGAAAGGTTTAAAAAAAAGTTATGCATAAGTTAATTGGCCCAGAGCAATGTGGTTTCCTAGCTGGGAAGACTACCTTTGACAATATCTAGCTCTTCAAGAAATTGTGCATTCCTTTGAATATGATTCACATAATCCTCCTAGGATGTTGATTAAGGTTGATGTGGAAAAGGCCTATGATGCTTTGGAATTGAATGCCATCCTTGCCACTCTTAAACTTATGAGATTTCCTGAAATTTGGATATCCTGGATTCAGGCTTGCATCACCTCTCCCTCTTTTTCCTTTCTTATTAATGTAATCATTCTAATTGGATTAGAAGCCACAGAGGGGTAAGACAAGGTGACCCTTTGTCCCCTTTTCTATTCCTTTTAGTTTCTCAGAACCTTTCAGCTATGTTGAACTTTGTTCTTAGACAGGCTTTCATTCTTGGTTTTGATAGCATATTAGATTATAACTTTAACCACTTGATGTACGTTGACGATCTGGTGGTTATTACAAAGGCAACTAGAAGGGCAGCTAGGTTTTGTAGGCTGGGTTTTGAAATTTATAGGAGTCTCATGGGGCAACAAATTAATCCTTCTAAGTCTGAACTTTATTTCCCAAGCTGGTGTAATAGGAGAATTAGCTCTAGCATTGAGTCAAATTTAAATATGAAATCTGGTTCCTTCCCCTTTAAATACCTTGGTGTGATTCTCTCGAAAGAATTCATCTCTATTATTTCCAAAGTTTGGTTCACATAATCAATTTAAACTTGAATTCCTGGAACTCTTCTGGTATTTCCTTAGCTGTGAGGGCTGTTTTTGTCAATAGCTCTCTCATGTCTATTCCTATTTATTCCATGTCCTGTTACCCTGTCCCGGATACAATTTTGGACTCGATATCCAAGCTGGCCAGGAAATGTTTTTTGGAACAGTGGTATTGTTGGAGGCATACTTCATTCCATGAATTGGAATACTATTACCCTTGATAAAACTAAGGAGGGGTTTGAGAATTAGGAATCTTAGGAATGCTAAAATTGCTCTCATGGCCAAAAATGTCTTTGCTATTCTTAATCAAGAGGATAAGATTTGGGTTCAAATTGTGGATCTTAAATATGGCAACCTTGATCTTTGGGATACCTCTCATCAGAGCAGAATGTCTTGGTTTTATAGAAATCTGCTCAAAATTGTTGAAGTTTTAGGCCTAGAGTTGTGCTTACTCAGTGTAATCCCAGCCTCATTGATTTTTATAAACATGCTTGGCTTTTTAACACTCCCCTGTCTTTAAAACCTGCATTTTTTTATATCAATACTGATATGGAAAATGTTAATATCAGTGACTTTGTTGAAGATGGTGTTTTGTGTAAATCTGCTCTTGAAAATGTTTTTGGTCAAGGTATTGATTGGGATTCTATTAATTCCAAAACTTTCCATTCTTATCATAGTAATCATTGGGCTTGGGCTGATAACCCATTTGGTCGGAAGATTGCTCATAACATTTATACATTTTTTAACCGGCATTTTTCTTGTGAGGATGATACTTGGAGTGGGTGGCATCAAATTTGGAAGCTTCCAATTGCTCCTAAGGTTAAAACACTTATTTGGAGAGCTTTCCATGGTAAAATCCCCACTTATGAGTTCTTATATAGTCTTGGTATTGGTCCTCAAACCAGCTTTCCTCTTTGTGGGTTGGAAAGGGAAACCATTGGCCATATATTGAACGAATGTCGAGTAAGCAGAAGATGTTGATAGATGGTTTCTGATTATACCGGTATCAATTGTATTTTTGTGGGTAATTGGTTGGATGGGAATTGGCTCACTTGTGATGGAAGTACAGACAAAATTCAACAACAAATGGCCAAATCCTTGGTGGCAACCTGTGCTTGGAGTATTTGGAAAGCCAGATGTGAGCTTGTTTTCAACAATAGGAGACAACATGCACATCAGATTTTTATACAAGCTGTAAACACAATGCAATCTTACTTTTGGAACATCCAAGAAAAATTCAGGGAGTCTATACATTTCTCTGATGCTAATTTTTGAATTAATGTGTTTTGTGATGCTTCATGGGTCTCTCACACAAGTCATGGTGATGCATGCTGTTTTGTAACAAGAGGGAGAAACACCGTCATGTTAGCAGAAGCGAATTCAATAATAGTGAAATCAAGCTTGCATGCTGAATTATTAGCAATTGGAATGGCTTTAGATCACTGCAAGTCAAGGGGTTGGAAGCCAACTGTAAGGGTTGATGACCTTACACTTGGTCAGCGGGCATACAGTATCACATAGGCCAAGCCATGAGGGCGCACAGCTGCGTGGATTTGGTAGCGCGTGCGGTTAGCGTGACGCGTGTATTGTGTCGGGACCAAGGGCGGGTGGAATATCCCGCATGATCATAGGCTGAGACCATGAGGCGCGCACGCGCTGGACCGTGGGCGTGCGCGTGACCGATGAGCGCGTGGGGCAGGAGCGCCCATACCAAGAGTCAAGTGTCACAGGACTTCATCATGTAGAGTGTTGGATCTCTAGCAAGTCTAGGCGGAGCGGGACAGTTGATCAGGCCGGGTGACCGAGAGCTGATTCTGGATCTGACAAGGTATTTACGCAGGCGTATGCAAGTGGACACGTGGTCGGGAGAGTTGCCGAGCCAGGGGCGAGGATGGCACACGGTATTACAGCGCGTGACCGGTACTGCTACGCGCTGTGACCAAGGGTGGCTGGTTAAAGCTACAGTCGAGTCAGAGGACACTGCAAGCTAAGTAAAGTCAGGGAATTCACCCTAGACCTGTATTGGGCATGGGGCTCAATCAACCTTGGATTTGGGGTAGCTCTTGTTATAGGGTCAAATGAGTCTTTGGGAGAAGGCAAGGCCACTTGGTGTTGGTTTTGGCCATGGTTGTAAACATTTCTCAATCTAAGAGAGTTTTATGTTTTTCTCTCTCAAAATGGGTTTCATGTGTCGTGTTTCTCATACCGAGGGGTTTTCCTGTTTTGCTCGATTGTTATTATTTCGCTGTGCTTTGTACTGCAAACAGGAATTCACTAACTGTTCTTACAAGGAAGGCTGACCTGTCGCTATGGTGCATGTCAGGTGCCGCACGGCTGAATGTAATCGGTTGAGGCCGTGACACCAACCATGGTAAATTCGGGTTGTCTGGTTGCTGTGGAATTATTGAGAGAGAATACTTCAAGCCATAGCATAGAAATTCAGCTGGAGGCACAACAAATCAAGACATTTCTGGAGCAGGTTTCTGAAATTGATATTCGATATTATCCCAGGGAAATCAACCTTGTTGCTGATATGTTGGCGGATCTTGGAAGAAGGAATCCCGTTTTTCTCTATTTCACCGGGGGACTGACCAGCCTCGATGGCTGGAGGAAGCTCTTGACTTTGTTGGCTTAACTTTTTGAGTTTGTAGCTTTTGTTCTGTTGTAATAGCTCTTTGAGCTTCTCCCAACAAAAGAAAAAAAACCACAAACCCAACTTTTTTTTTGGTTCAAGCTCCCGTCCAGAGCCTTTGTCCAGTATTTCCTGGCCAATACAACAATTGCAACAACATTATCTTTTCTCTATTTTTTAAATGCAATTTTAATAGTGTTTTCCGGAATATATTCTTACGATTTATTTTTTTATCAGATAATCAAATAAGAAAAAAAAAAAGTACACTATTACATAACTTCATTTATGTAGTGGTTGACTTGTAGCGGTTCTACCACTGTTACAATACACTATATATTGTAGCGGTTATGCAACAGTTTTATACCATTGTAGACAATTATGCATTTAAGTGTTACATTTAACACAAACCGCTACATAAACTGTTGCATATGAAAACAATATGTAGCGGTATTCAAACGGTTGCATATCTTACAATAATGCAGCGGTTCCGAATCGTTGCATATTTAGTATAATATAGCGGTTTTCAGTAACTGTTGCATATTTGACTTTCTATAGAGCGGTTTACATATCCGCTGCATATAGAAAAGTAATGCAACAGTTCCTAACCATTGCATATTTAGTATAATGCAACAATTCTCAATAACCATTGCATATTGTCTTGATAAGCTCACATATTATTTTCTATAATGATTAATAATTGCTACATGAATTTTTTGTTTTCTCTAAATAATTCATATTCAATTCTTTTGATTTTTTACAGAAAAAAAATATCAAAAATGAAAATTACATATTTTTCTTGTTTACCAGATTAATTTGCTATTTTTAAAGTGAATTCTCACTTACAAGTTGGTTATTATGATTAGATTTATATTTCCACTCCCTCTGCTTCGACTCCTTGTGCTCTTCATCCATTTTCATAGACAGTATTTGTTATGGGTCAAAGTCGTTTATCTTCTTTATATGATGACATGCACGTTTACAAATCTGATTAAATTATAAAGCCCAAATATTTATATTTTATTGACTGCAAAACTAAATCACACTCCAAATTGAGTGTCAAGTTCTAAATTTGTCATATCTTGGGGAAAATTTCATCTAATTTTTAAAGTTAAAATTGCATAAATTTGGGGAAAAAAATTATTTAACAAAAATGTTCATATTTTTGTTTTTATTTTTAATAAAAATTCTTAAAATTGGGCTGGTAGAATAAATAATAAAATGTTAGGGAGTTATATGCTAAACAACCTCAGTTTTACAATAAATTAACAACACACTGAATGCTTTATTTGTTACCTTTTTGGACTAAGCTCTATAATCATTGTGTACCTCCCAAATCCTTCCGCAAAGACGATTCCAAGCTCGCGGGAATCCAAAGGGTTCGAGTTTGTCCGCGATTCAAGGTCAATCCCTTTACCCGATTTGTTTTGTTGTTTTTTGTTGAACTATTTTGTCGAATGTTATGGAGATCATTGCTTTTGTCTTGGTTTTTAGGGTTTTGTGTTTTTTATGTACTGGGTTTAGTTGTTGGGGATTGAATCAGAAGTGTTCAATGGATTAATTCGTGAGCTCGATCTTGGAGATTTTCAATATTGAGATTAAGAGGAATATATGCATGTAATTTGTTTCCTGTGCAACAGCACCTAGGGGTTTTTCAAAGGAGCAAGTGTATTCCCTTCTGTATATCCCACCCAAGATTGTAGGATTACTGTCTGATCTCTATACTTGCTTTCTTGCAATGCAACCTCTGTCATTCCTATGTGTGCATCTGTAATAGCCTCTGCAAAGTGCATACAAACATTTGTTACAACAATAAGCTCTTGACCAATTCAAATGTGTTGTAAGTTGAAACTTCTTACGTTGACCAAGATTGTAATTAGAAAGTATGACATGATAGCTTCTCTAAAGAATTACTATAAGTAAGGCAACCTTTAATTGTTAATCTTACTAAACATTATTCTTTAACTGATTGTTTTTTGCTCTCTTTCTACTTTTTTTGCATTTCAACTTTCTGCATTTGAGCAGGGCTTTTACTTAAGTTCTTTCTTTTTTTAATTTTTCAAGGTGAGAGGAAGGCAAGGATATCAACGGCTATTACATAAACTTGATGAGTTGTATGTGGTGGTTGCCTACAATAATTGATGAAAATCACAATTGAATGTCAATTTTTCTTTCCAAATCGAATATACGCCTATCATTTCAATACATAAGTCAGCTTCATGGATGATATTTATGGAAAAGTAGATATTCATCCACAACACTTACAAACCTTAAAAGCAATTGATGATTGTCTCCAAGAAAGGCACCAGAGAACTGATTATTAGTTAAGGTTTGATTTTATCTTTGGAAATGTAAAATGATTAAAATATTTCATTCTATTATCCCTTTATTATTGTATAAATAGTGCAAACTTTCTTAATACTGATATTTATTACTCATTAAAAAAAAACTTAGTATAGAGACTATAGCCATTTGTGGGTTGGGAGAATAGTAATGGGTGATGCATCCATGCTGAACTTATTTAGTCTTTCATGACTTTTATGGGTGTATAACAGTAATGACGATGATAAGGTAAGGTTCATCTATGTACTGTAACTATCTTCCTATCTCTACTGATGCTATACATGTTACATTACAGAGATGGTGTTTAACTTTACAAGTTGTTATAACTAAAGCTGAATTAGAGTCCCTTCGATCAGAAATTTCTAATGCAGAGGAAAAAGAATCTCATTTGAAAGCACAAATAAAATGGGCTTGCATCCACTGTCATGAAATGTTGAGAAGTTGATTTGTACGATTGTATGTTCAGTAGATACAAATGTTGGTTCATGTTAATCAATCCTGGGCTCCCAACTATGTTAGCCTAACCCTAGAGTATGCTCATCTCTCTTGGAGATTCACTAGTAAATTGTACATTTGTAAACAAAAGGAAGATTACCTATAATCCATCTAGAGTTGTGTATGGGGCTTTGAAACATAGCTTTATCTCAATCTTTTTATTAATTCCTTGTTAATTTTAGCTTTCTTTCTCCTTTTATCTTAGTTGGAATGGGTAAAGAATGCTTTTAAAAAAAGTTCTCATTGCTAAGTCCTTAGAGTTTCTTAGTTGGGCAATGATTCTATGCACATTTACAAGCTAGAGATTTCTCAGTACTATGTTTATTTTACTAACGATTTTTTATTATTTTGCATTTCTAGGATGGAGAATGTTAATGAACTTTTGAAATCTGCACGCCTTTCTAGTTATCTTTACATGAGAACTGTAATTTCTATGTAACTTGATCTCCATCATTTTTGTCTAGCTTCCTCAGAATTCATTGGAAACCCATGGTTAATTGATACATTGTTGCATATTTTAGAGATGGACAGAGCTACCTGGTAAATCACCTATAATAGATGATGCTGATGTTGATGATTGGCTTCCACGCTTCGTTGTGCTTCAAGGGTCCTCTATTTTCTATTATCTCAAACACTGTAAACCGTTACCATAGATACTATAAAATTATTGTAATATATTTTAACAAACCGCTGTAATAGTTATTACAAAACTACTCTCATAGTTATTATAAAATTGTTGCAATAGATTTCTCAACACCGGTGCAATAGATTTTACACAATCGTTGTAATAGATTTTACAAAACCGATCCAAAAGTATTTACCAAATCGCTGCAATAGAATTTATCAAACTGCTGCAACACATATTAAGCAACCACTACATTTTATATTTTGACTGCTACAGTATATAAAATAACCATTGCAATACAAACCGCTACAATATATGAAACAAACCGTTGCATTAATCAAAACTGCTGGAGTGCTTATGCAGTGGTATTGAATCGTTGCAATATGTTGCATAAAACTGCTGCAATAACGTATTGTATTGGGAGCAGATGCATCGGGTAGTAAACTGTTGCAATACGTTTTATGCGACGATTGTAAGATTTTTGGTAGCGGTTTGTGACCGCTGAGTAAGTGCAATTATGTAATAGTGATAGTTGAAACATATTCAAGAATTGACTAAAAAAAAGATTAAGGAGATTAACTTTGTTTTTAGCAAATATTGATGCCCATGTTGAAGAAAGTTACATCTTAAAAACTAGAGCATCTTCTTCTTAATTTTATCCCCCCAAAGAGTGATTCTCTTTTCCTTGTGTTGTGGGATGGTGATGATGGAATCAACCTTCATAGTAGCATTGCTAATGTTGGACTCATAGCAATTATATAGATTAAACATATGTAAGATTTCATAATAAAGAAAGATATGCACATTTTTGTCTAAACATATCTTATGGATAAATCAATTGCTACAAGTAAGCCACTTCAAACATAGACGATGTGTATATATCCCTCACATGCCTTAACAAAGGTAAATCAACTTTTAAATTAGGCAACCTCAGAGTCATGTTATAAATTTCTTTCAATTCATGGTGACATTTGTATCAAACGATATTACATGCATCTTTAAAAAGATTGTAGTCTGTGATCATCTTTACATTAGCCCAAAATATAATGGTAATTAAATCATCAATATCTAATTGAATAAAATAGAAAATCTTTAACTTTTTTCTCTCAAAATAATCCAATAAGCTGTCTGCTTCTCCTTGCATCAAAGACCATGTTGTTTTAGTGCTCAAATAATTTTTCTGGTCCCTAGAAGTGAACCCCAAGTTGTCTCAGTCATCTAATTCTCTAGAAATCATTTCAAATGCAAGTTTATGAGGCAAACCAGAATCATCAGCTAAGTCCAACACATATGATTGAGCTTCGATTATTTTCCTTTGTGAAGGTAACATATGAGTGCATGGCTTGGGAGCAAGGGGATGATTATATATGTTTCTCTTCAAAGCCGGTAACTTGGTTACCATTTTCTTGGCCTTAATGACAATATGAGCTTGGCAATCAATTCTGGTCTCTTTGAGATGAATTTTCACCAAAATATCTTTTTTTTTTACCTCACGATGACCTTCTTTGAAACATGTGAACTTTTGGGAAGTTACATAACTATATTTTTTTGTTTTTATTAACATACTCCTTTCGGATGCTAAATGCAATTTCTCTTGCATAATCATTATAGTATTGAGAGGACCCCATTCAAAGCCAAATTCCATTCCAACTTGGATTGGTTTGAGAAGTATTTGTGAGAAATGATCAACAGATGGACCAAAAAAAGTTTAAAGCAAACAATTTATTACCCATAGTATCCTTAAACAATATTTGTCAAATAAAAACAAAACATACTAATAAAATAAAAATTAACATAATTAAATTAAAGTAAAAGTGGGATAAATGAGAAAATAGATATCCAACTTGTAGAAGATATAGTTTGTTAAGAATAAAATAAACTTTCATATTGAAGTTGTTTTTGCAAAAATATTTGGAGAAGATAAAATTTGTTTTAAAAAAATAAGAGTCTAATATTTTAATTGGGTTTTGGGTTGGATTTTGGCTCGCGATTTTTATTGTATATAAAGAAACAGAATTAAAACAAATAGGAATGCGAAATAATGAAGTCAAAGAAGATTTTAACGAAGCTGCAGTTGAAAGGATGTATTGGAAAAATACTAGACAAAGATGCATTGGATGGGAGCCTGATCCTCGTTTTTCATCCAAAATGTTAGAGTTATACTAATACTTGTATCTATACATTGTATTTATATATACATACATACTCTTATGTACACCATTCTTGTATTTATATGAGCTAGTTTGCTCTAATGAATACATTCATTCTTTTATCTTATCATTCATCTGTCATGGTATCAGAGGGCGGCCAATCTCGCCGGATTCATGCCGGATTTTAGTCCGGTCTAAGACGTTGACGTTTGTTTGGTCTTTCATTGCCGACGTCAACGTTTGCTCGGTCCACTTCCGCGGTGATCTCTGTGCTTGCCTTCGCGCTCGCCGCCATGATCTCGCTCGCTATCGTGTTATTGTCGCCGCTACACCGGTCTCCTTGCTCAACCACTGCACCGGTCTCCTCCTCACTCGCACGATCTGCACTGATGTCGTCGCCACTCATCGGCGCTTGATCTCATCGCTAGTGCCACTGCTGCCACCCAATCCTACTGCCACCACTAGTCTCCTTGCTCAACCCTGCCGCAGCCACCCAATCCCATGGTTTCGTCACATCCCGCCGATCGCCCGATCTCATTGCCGGTGCCTTCCCTTTCCAAGCTCAAACACGCATTCATCTTCTCCAACTCCGCCACCAATGAGTCTTTTCAGCCGTGCTGCCGATGAGTTTTCTAGCCACCACCCAAGCTTTCTTCAGACGAGTTAAAAGGAAATAAAAAAAATAATCCAGCAGCCTAAGTTCAAGTCCCAAACATTAAGTTCCAAACCTCAAATCCCAAACCATCTTCATTCCCAAAATCGCTCAAGTCCCAAGCTTTCTCATCCCCCACATTTGTCCTTTTCCCTTTGTTTTGATTAATATACTTTTTAATATATCTATTATGTATATAACAAAAAAAAAACAAAAAAAAGGGCACCACTTTTGAGTGCCCAAGTCCTAAACTTTTGTCTTTTTCCTTTTGTTTTGATTCCTATATAAAAAAAAATGGCATCATCTTCCTCTGCTCCACACTTTCTAGCTCCAGTCGATATAAACTTAAGAGGTTCCAATTACAGATAATGCTTTACTACTGTTCGGATTGTTTTACTTGGTATTGATCTGCTTGGTCATGTAGATGGTACCTCTCCCCAACCGTTCTCCACGAATGCATCATGGACACTTGCCGATCACCGTACGATGACCCTTATTTGTCAGTCTTGTGAGATTGATGTTCTAATGAAAATTGGACGTCTTGCCACTGCTCATGCAATGTGGGAAATTTAGGTCATATGTTTGAGCATTCCAGCGTTGTTTGTCAGTATGCAATTTTGTAGGACCTTACTCACGTTCAACAACGTGAGCGTTCCATTCGGGAGTATGTCAGTGACCTGTGGTCCCTATGGCTTCAGATTGATTTATTAGAGGAATCCACTTACTTAACTGCTCAATGGGGATCCTCTTCCATCATTTGACGATGTCATTCGTAATGTTATTGCTGAAGAAACTCGTCTCACCACATTATCTCCACGGTTTATCCCTACGGATATAGTTCTTCCCGTGACCTCTCCACGCTCCTCTCGAGTACACTCCGGTCCATCGTTACCACAAGCTCCCACTTCATTGACTTCTTCTAGTTCTTCTGTCATCTGTCATTACTGCAAGCGTCTTGGTCATATGAAGAGTCAGTGTTTTAAGCTTCAGCAATGGCAGCAACAGCAGCAGTCATCACTGTCGCGCCCTCCGGTTCGCTCTTCTGCTTCCTCTCCTCATGCTGTTTCTGTCTCAGCTTTAACTTCTCCTTCCTCTGCTGACATTCTCTCTCAGGTTGCTAGCTTACTGAACATATTCATGCTATGCAGCGCGCTCTACTCTCCAGTGTTTCATCTGTTATGTCTCTTGCCTCTACTATGTCTTCCTCCTCCTGGATTTTAGATTCTGGTGTCACTCATCATATGACTGTAGATACCTCTAGCCTGGTCTCTATTTCTACGCCTCATAACTTTTCCAGTGTTCGCACTCGGATGGGAATCTTTATCCTGTCACACAGTGTGGTCGTCTTAATTCCACTTCATTTGACATTCCTGGCATCCACTATGTCCCTAGCTTAGCTCTCAACCTTCTTTTTTCTTCTTCTACTTGTACTGTGTGGGACAATCTTACAGGCCAAAGGATTGGGATCAGGTGTAGAGTTGGCGTCCTCTATCACTTAGACTCTCTTCATCTTCTCGTTCTTCCATCTGTCTATCACTATGACTTTCTTCTTCTACTTGTACTGTGGGGGACAATCTGTATGTCCTCTTGATCGTTGGCACAGCCGCCTCGGTCACTTGTCTAGTCCTCGTCTAAAACTCTTAACAAGTTCAAATAGTCTTGGTTCTATTTCTTCCCTTCCTTCACATCCATGCAATGGGTTATAAACTCGCTAAACCAATTGCTATTCCCTTCTCTTCACGAGAATCTATTTCTAAATCTACTTTTAATCTTGTTCATTCTGATGTTTGGGGTCCTGCACCCCTCTCATCTATTGGTGGTTTCTTCTATTACATCTTTTTTATTGATGATTTCTCGCATTATACTTGGCTTTATTTAATGCGTTCCCGATTTGAGGTTTTTGCCATTTACTCTCCGCAAATGAAATATACTCAGTTTGGTAAACGTATTAAGATCTTTCACTTTGATGGGGAACGTGAGTATCTCTATACATCCTTCCGAACATTACTCTCCATTCACGGCACTATACCTCAGCAATCTTGTCTTTACACACCTGCTCTTAACAGTGTTGCTGAGCGTAAACATCGACATATCCTAGACACTGCACGTGCACTTCTTTTAGCTTCTTTTGTCCCTCAATCCTTATTGGCTAAAGTTATTCTTACATCCGTCTATCTTATCAATCGCACTCTTACCTCCACTCCCTCTGGCAGCACACTTTATAAGCGTCTTTACCCCCTTCCTCTTTCTTATGGTCATCTTCGCACGTTCTGTTGCACATGTTTCGTTTTTTTACCCACTGTCAAGCGAAACAAACTCTCTCCCTGTTCTGCCATGTGCATTTTTCTCGGCTATAGCTCTGATCACAAGGGCTATCGTTGCTATGATCCTCATTCTCACCGTCTTCGTATTTCTCATCACGTAACCTTTCTTGAAGATACCCCTTACTTGTCTTCTTCCTTTCCAAATCTTTTCTTCCTTCAGTCTTCCGATAGTGCATCCTCTTCTCTCCCCTCTATAGTTGTTTCAAGTTCCACTCCCACTGCTAATTATGTGTCTTCTCCCGACGTCTCCATAGACACTTCCTCTGTTTCTTCTTCTTCTTCCTCATGGCGCATTGATGGATCTAGTTATTCGCCTTCTCTCTCCTCCGACCCACCCTCTCCTGAAGATGCTTCTGCTGTTCCCCGTCGTTACCTAAACTGCTCTCGTCGTCCTTCTACTTGGTACGCCCTTTCTCTCTCCTCTACCTACTCTCTGGATTTCCAAGCCTTTCTTGCTACTATTTACTCGCATTCCAAGGCGCAGTCTTATTGTGAGACAGTAAAACATCCCTAGTGGCAACAGGCTATGACAGATAAACTTGATGCTCTTCAGCGCATGCATACATGGCATCTAGTTCCACTTCCATTTGGTGTTACTTCTATCAGCTGTCAGTGGGTCTATCGAGTCAAGACCCGAGCTGATGGTACTATTGAGCACCATAAAGCGTGTTTTGTTGCTCTTGGCTTTATTCAGCAGTATGGCATTGATTATGAGGAGATATTTGCTCATGTGGCCAGGTTGACTACTGTTCATCTTCTTTTCGCTATTGCTGCTGCTCATCGCTGGCCACTTCATCAGTTAGATGTGGCAAATGCCTTCTTACATAGGGATCTTTCTGAAGATGATTATATGACTCCTCATCCTGGTTTCTCTCATCTTTCTCAGCACGTCTGTCATCTTCGCCGAGCTATTTATGGCCTCAAACAGGCTCCTCGTGCCTGGTTTGAGCGTTTTCGTAATGTGGTTCCCACTCTTGGTTTCACTGAGAGCTCTCATGATTATGCTCTCTTCATTTGGCAGACTTCTCGAGGCCTTACTATTCTCTTTCTTTATGTTGACGATATGGTTATTACTAGTGACGATGTTGATACTATTTTTTTTTTTAAACAGCAGTTACACACTGAGTTTCAGATGAAAGATCTTGGCCCTCTTCGTTACTTTCTTGGTCTTGAAGTTTCTTATTCTCGTCAAGGTTACTTGGTGTCTCAACAGAAGTACATTTCTTATATTTTTCGAAGCGCTGATATCACTAATCTACGTACTGCCTCTACTCCTATTGAGTTACATCATTGACTCTCCTCTTCTGATGATGAGCCTCTACCTGATCCCACTCGCTATTGTGCACTTGTTGGTGCTCTCGTCTACCTCACCATCACTAGGCCTGATATTGCATATGGTGTTCGTGTTCTTAGCCAGTTTGTGAGTGCACCTTGATCTACTCATTATGTTTCCCTTTTATAAGTTCTAAGTTATCTTCGTGGCACTATATCTCAATCTCTACTTTTCTCTGCCACGTCTTCTATTGAGTTGCTCGCCTATTGTGATGCGGATTGGGCAAATGATGCTTCTAATCAACGATCTACTACTGGTTTCTATATTTTCCTTGGAGATTTTTTTATCTCTTGGAAAAGCAAGAAATAATCTATTGTTGCTCTTTCCACTGCTGAGGCTAAGTATGGTGCTATGTCCTCTACTGCTAAGGAGGTTCATTGGTTACGTCAGATTTTGATAGACTTTGGTGTCCCTATATATGGCCCCACTCTTATATACTGTGATAACCAGAGTGCCATCAAAATCGCTGTCAATCCTGTGTTTCATGAGTAGGGGTGTAAATGAGTCAACTGCTCGTGATCTACTCGAGATCAGCTCGGTCCATGCTCGAATTGGATTCGACTTTTCACGAGCCGAGCTCGAGTTTCTCGTTTAGTTTGGCGAGCCGAGCTCGAGCCTAAAATTACTCAGCTCGTGAGGCTCGCGAGCCTAAACGAGCTTATATATATATATATATATATAGTGTGGTGTTGTAGATATATATGAATACATAGAAAGGGTACTCTTAATGTTTAGTTGAAAGTTTTTTGGGATTATATGAGTTTATGTTTTGAGTTTGTTTTTATTGTAACATGAAGATGCTTTTTGCTTAGCTTAATGACAGATTGGAGAGACCTCTTTGAATGATATCAAATTCTTAAACGAGCCGAGCTCGAGCTACTCGAGCTTTCCAACGAGCCGAGCTTGAGCACAAAAAACATGGCTCGAACGAGCTCGAGCAGAGCTCGAGCCTTTGAATATTATAAACGAGCCGAGCTCGAGCCTGGTGATATTCGGCTCGGCTCGGCTCGTTTACAGCCCTATTCATGAGCATACGAAACATATTGAGGTCGCTCTTCATTTTGTTCGTCATCATTACCTTGCTGGTAGTATTCTCTTTCCTTATGTTGCCTCTACACATCATATTACTGATTTTCTCACCAAGTCTCACATTGTCTCCCGATTTCACTTTCTGGTTGGTAAACTCTCGGTTTATGATCCACCGTGAATTTGAGGGGGCGTGTTAGAGTTATACTAATACTTGTACATATATATTATATTTATAGATATATACACACTCTTATGTACATTATTATTGTAGTTATATGAGCTAATTTGCTTTAATGAATACATTCATTCTTTTATCTTATCTTTGATCAATCACAAAACAATCTTTGACAAAATGAAAAGTATAAAGGAAATTCCCATTGGATGAGATGCTTCGTTAGGAACAATGCTTCTTCAGATATATTTTTTTTAATGATAAATATAACAAGAGCTGGCGCTGTTAAAAAGATAGGTAAGTATAAATATGCACCCGTTATTATGTTTAATGGTTTCTCATAAATAAATTCCTTGTCATGTAATTTTTTTTAAAAAAATATTCCTCTCACGGAATCCCACACAATTAAGAAGCGATAAACAGAAGTGATGAATAATATTAGACATTAATGTAGTAGCCAAACAATATTAGATACTAGCGTTGTAGGCAAACAGTACTACATGCTCTTATGGTCTGTTTGGATGCAAGGATTGATCCCCAAAGATTGGACATCAATCCTCGTGGCATGTGCATGCCCATGTTTGGACATGCACCTAAGGGCATGCGAAGGGATTGAAGGGAGGTTGTATGCCCCTCAAACTCTTCATGCTCATCCCCCTCATTTTGGGGGGATTGAGCATGCCTTGATGAGTTATTTACATATTTACCCTTACTTTTAAGCCATATTAATTTTTTTTAATTTTTAAATAATATTTTGAATGAAGAAAATTAAAAAAAATCTTATTATGGTTTGTATTTATTTTTGAAACATTACATTTATTAAAATTTTGGTGATTTAAAAATAATTAAATTTGGACATTTGTTTATTTTAATTAAACATAATTAAATTATATTTGTCAATTAATATGTATAAATTTAAAATTTTATTTTAAAAAAATAAATACATAAGTAACTCCTTTAAATATTATTTATAGAAATTAGAGTCATTTAATAATTTTTTTTACAAATAAGATACATTATTTTAATTAAAATAATCAAGGGTATAAAAGTAATTTTATCAAAATTTTCCGCTACATCTTTTCATATTCCTATCACATTCCCTACAATCAAACATTACTTTTATTCCCATCCCCAATCTCCTTTCCCTATTCCTATCCCCATCCTTTTCTTTTTATTCCCATTCCCTCTCACCAAACGGACTCTTAGTCATTTGCCCACTTTATGATGGGTTAGTAATGAACTAACATTGATTTCTCCTTCTTTGGAAGTTGTAAACTGCTTTAAATTAATAAGAATAGAACAACTTACAAAAAAGGCTCAGAGGCCAAGGTGAAGCGTGCTAGCTATGCTTTCCAGCCCGTCACTTTCAGATCTGACAATTCACAAGCAAAGATGAATCATAGTTTCTATTTACTTAATCATAAATAATTATGTATCTAATCATAAATCATAGTTTCTATTTATTGAATATGAACTCAACTACAAAACATCAAGCAGAAACTCACAAGAATCTTGTGATACAGGCATGATCCCAAACCCCACACTATCTTGATTATTTATGCTTTACGTTGTCTCATATTTTATTCTATTTTTATTAATTCTATATTTAAAGCAACTACAGAACAATTTAAAATTTTATTTTATTCAGATTCTTTCAATACCTAAATCACGCATTCATGCCTCTCTGAACATGGAAACTAAATGAAAACAAAGTCGTTGGATTCAGTTTTTTTAATCATATTTAATTTATCAAATGATTAAATTAATTTTAGTAGAAATTATAAATTATAAGAACATTACAAAAACATTTTTATTCAACGAGAAACATGTTATTATCACTATGTTGAATAAAACTGAAACCAAAAACATTTGAATGCCGCACATTCACCTTTCATAAGAACTATAAATTTTTTTTTTTTTTTTTTGAAATAAAAGTGGATAAACCACAAATTTATTGAAAATAAGAAAGTACATAGAAAGGAAGATAACTCTCACCAGAAGTGAGTGAAAGAAAAAAAAAAAAATAAAAGTAAAGCGAGAAAATCAATAAATAAAAAGGAGGGAAGGCGGAAGATATCGTCCGGTACCTCGGGGAGCGAAAGAAGGAGCACATACTCCCGAGCAAAGTCCGAATCCGGCGCTTGAGTTGGAGCTCTTGCGCTTAGGAAATTAAGGGGGCCTTAATTTTTCCGAGAAGCCTCGTTAAGATGTTCTTCTTTGAATGTCGAGGCCATTTGAAAACCAAGAGAGAAGCATATTAGCGCTTTAAAGATTATATTAAAAAGAGGTAAAGCGTTCAAATGGAAATGCGAGAATTTCGTTTCAATCCAAATATTCCACAAAAATTCTCTAGAAATAATTTTTTTTTTGGGGGGGGAGGAGGGAAAAAAAAAAGGGGGGTGGGTGGGAAAAAAGTTGGGGGGGGGGTTTAAATTTAAGATTTGAGAGAAGAATGACCAGATTAGTTTTGAGAAATCACAATCAATAAAAAGATGATTCAGCCTTCTAGGCGTTGTTGAAGAGGAGGACACATGTATTCGTGGAATGTTGAGAAATACACCCTTTCTTGAAAAGATTAGATAGGGTAAGAATTTTGTCCTCCACAGATCCAAAAAATAAATGGTTATTTTGCTAGGACATCGGATTTTCCAAAAGGAGGAATAATGTGGACTACGCATTCCACCATCAATCAAAATTTTTTTTTTTTTTTTTTTTTTTTTTTTTTTCTTTTTTTTTTTTTTTTTTTTTTGGGTTTTTTTTTTTTGGGGGGGGAGAAAATTTTAAAATAGAAAAACTCTTTTAAAAGAAGGATTGATTCTAGATGTTGAAGAAAGATCCCGATGCTTATTCAGGGGGTAATGCAAATGAGAAGAGGATTGGCCAAGTATCTTTGAGAGGTTGTCTATTATGCCAGGGAATTCTATTCAATACCATAAAGAAGGATTTATTCCGGGGTGGGATATGATTTAAAATACCAATCGGAAAACCGAAAGAGTAGTTAGCTTTGATAATTTTGGCCCAACTACTATTAGGATTGCGGGATAATTTCCACCACCACTTCCCAAGTAAAGCTTTATTAAAATCCCGGAGATTGAGAATTCCCCCCCCCCCCTTTTTTTAGGGGCGGGGGATTTTTTTTCCCCCTTCCAATTTTTTTCTTTTTGTTCCCAAATCGGGCCCTACCTCCAAAGGAAGTCTCTTAGACCCCCCCAACCTTCAAAGAACCTCGACCGATTCGATCTATTTCTTTGATCCAACCAGGGGAGTTTGAAGACCGACATCCAATAGATTGAGACACGAGTTGATGAGAGTTAAACGACCTCCTAAGGATAGATAGGTTCCTTTCCGGGAAGCGAGTCTAGAGCGAACCATTCCGATAAGCTTTATCCAGTCTATACGCCTTGGTCTCTTCTTCCTAAAGCGGAATAAGAAGAGGAATCCCTAAGTAGGTGAGGATTGGCCGGCAATTCTGGAAGTTTTGGATTTTTGGGGGAAGTATGATGTGGTTGGAAACCATAATGTGTGGAATACAAACAGCTTTTCGAATAAATTTTTCAAATTTTTTGGCTTAAAAACATTATATTTATATTTACAAACATAATTAATTAATAAAAAGCAAAATGAGATCTGTAAAATTTTTCTAATTCCATAAAGAATAATTCACGCTTTTCATATCCTTATACCTCATTTCCTAGAGCCAGTTAAACTCACTAGCACACCTATCGAGCGTGAGGGGGCAAGATTGGTCTCTTTCCTCACACAAGGAATGCCCACTTTGTGGCGTTGAGATAGGGATATTTTTGACATTATAAAAAATTATGAAAATAAGAAGAATTAAAAAAATTGAAAATGAAGAACTGAAAAATATTTAAAACTGTTAAGGAGGGTTTATTTCCACTTTCAAAATAATTTAGATGCTCAGATGTGATGGGAAATTAATTAAGTGGAATGTCCTTTTTTTGTTAGGTGTTCATTTGCTTTCATGAGAAAATAGTGACAATAAAGTTAGACATCGAGCTGTTTAATTGGCCTTGACATGCTCAATACCCAATGTTTGATTCACCAAAATAGTCACTCAAACTTGAGCCATATGGTTAAGTTGGACCGCTAGATCTGCCAATCCAGTTCACCCAAAAAAATTGAACATGACTAAGTTTTGTTCATGTGAGGCCCTTCGATTCCGAGCCTGATTTGCTAGAACTGGTGGATTATCCATGTTTCTTATTCTCATGCCCTCATTTAGAAAACAGTTCTTTCGATTCGGTACAACTTTTTGATCAACTTGAAGATTTTTTCATTGAAATAAAGGGACTGAATGAGGAAGATACAAAAGCTCACTCCCCGTTCTTCAACACTCTTCTACAGATATAAAATAAATACCGTAACAATAATGATATTATTTTTAACCGCTTGGCACAATTGTTATTTTCACCTAGTTTTTGACTTCAGACCCCTCTACTCAACGGCTAATCATCGCATTCTTTACAAGACATGCCAACAAAAGCGATCCATTAATTATTATCGTTTAAACACTCATTTAATCACACATAGAAAGGGGAGGGTAATTGTTGGTTATAAAGCTGATAATAAAAATAATATATATATATATATATATATATATATTAAACATTGCTGCTGTTTCTCTGCTTAACTCTGACCGGCAAGCCACCCTTCATCCTCATGGTTATGGAAAACTGTGGCTCCCCACGCTCCTCCACCACCTCAATCTCAAACCTCTCCAAAACACAAGCCACCACTGCCTTCATCTGAATATACGCCATCTCCTTTCCAAGACACACTCTTGGCCCTCCATGAAACACCGGATACTTATAAGCACTCACCGGCCGGTAAACCCCATCCACCAACCACCTCTCCGGCTTCACCTCCATGCAATCCTCCCCCCATAAACTCTCCATTCTCCCCATCGCATACGAGTTATACATCACATACCACCCCTTCTTCACTCCCGTTCCATCAGGCAACACGTCTTCCTTCACCGCCACCCGAGGCACCAACGGCACCGGCGGGTACAACCTCATTGTCTCTGATAACGCCGAGTGCAAGTAATGCATCTCTCGCAATTCCTCAATCTCAAAAAACTCGTCTTTGTTGATCTTCTTCTCTCTTACTGATTTGATCTCCGCCAAGATCTGTTTGACTATTTTTGGTCTTGAAGACATGATCCAGAAAAACCAAGTTAAGGCTGTGGGAGTTGTGTCACGGCCGGCGACCATGAAGTTGATGCTAATATCACGTAATAGTTCATCAGAATTACCAGGATCATCAGCGAAACGAGAAAGAAGATCATCTTGTTTCGTTCTCGACCTCACCAACTTAGACACCGTCTCATGTACGATTGCTTGCGAGTGTCTGAATCTTTTCTCTTGCCCGACGTTGAGAAGCTTCTTGATTCGCCAGGGCATGGTGCTGCCCGGGCGTTCGGCGACGCTGTGGGAGGCTTCGTCGAAGGCGTGGAAGAACCTGAGGCCCTCATCGCTGGTGCCGGCGAGAGACTCGGGGTCGTAGCCGAAGGTGAGGTTGCAGATGTTGTCGAAGGCGAACCGTTCGAGCATGTCTTGGAGATCGAGGACTTGGTTGGCTGTGATCGAGTGAGCGAGGATTGGAATGAGGACTTGGATGGTTTCATGGCGGACGATATCGATGATGAAGGAACGGATGGACTTGGTGTTGAATTCGAAGCTGGCGGCCTTGCGTTGGAGATGCCAGAGAGGGCCGTTGGAGTTGAAGATGCCGTGGCCGAGAAAGTCTTGCATGGCGGAGGCTATGAAGCCGCCCTTTGGGTAGTTGTGGAAGTTGGAGTGGATGATGTGTTGGATGTTGGAAGGGTTAGCGGTGAATATGAAGGGGGAGACGCTGGAGGTGAAGGTGGGGCTGAGAAGGATGAGGTCGGAGGCCCAGTCGAGCATGCGTGACCGGTTCTTGAAGATGTGCGGGATGTTGCCGAGGATTGGATAGGGATGGAATGGAGTGAAGTTGGTTGAGCTTGGAGAGGAGTTTTTCTTATGGAGGATGAGAAGGATGGGGAGGAGGAGGAGGAGGAGGAGGAAGAAGAGGAGGACGAGGAGGGAGAAGCCCATTGTTAATAATGATACGCTTTGCTCCTTTGACATTTATGTGTGGAGCTTTTAAATAGTTAATTATTTAAATTATTTATTATTTATTATTATTTTATTTTCTGGTTGCCTTGCGCTGAGAATAAAAGAAACTATCATGTGCCCCCATGCCGGTGTGGTTGGGTCGAAAATGGTTCATGGAATTGATGGGAGTTTGGAAATATTATTTAAGATTGAAACAAATTTTCATTTGAAAGATTTTAATTCCATCAATTTAGTGGGAGAATCCTAAAATCATGGATTATATTTTTTATTTGGTTAATGGAAGTAAAAATAAATAAAATGATGGAAGTGAGGTTTACTCATTTTTTAAATTTATTGTATTTCATCTAATATGCTATTTTTTTCTTGAAATTAGTATGTTAATTTTGTTAAAACAAATTAAAAGATAAAAAATTAAAATGTTAAAAACATTAAAAAAAATAAACCATGAAAGGTAAAAAATGAAAAAAAATAAAATGATAAAGAATAAACAGTAAAAGATAAAAAAAAAATATATAAAATAAAAGATAAAAAAGTGATTGAAAAGAAAGAATAAAAGATTTATAAAAAAATATATAAAAATAGGTGATTAACACACCCATATGCTAATGGTGCCCGAAGTGAATGCTGAAATCTCACTTCGGTTAAAATTTTTCTGGAATAAAAAACTAAAACGAGAGGTTTTGGAAATAGTCACTTAACCACTTTAGTTTTTATTTCGATAAGCTAAACCAATGAAAATGTCACATCAATTCTCACTCCTAGCACTTTAACCCTTATTTCAGTGAGCCTTTGGGTCGGAATACAAATATATACGTACTAATTAATTATCATTTAATTGTAGATATATTTAATAATCAAACTAAACACCTTTTATTTAATTAGAAGTGAAAAAAAGCACCATTTATTGGTATGAATATATTAAAAAAATCTTATATGTCCATCAGTAACATAAGATTTTGAAGAAAGATATGCGGAGGATTAAATTAATGGAAAATGAACAAAAAGTCCCTCCGAAGTTCACGTATTCACAAAAAATTTCTGATAGTTTCATTATTCACAGAAAGTCCTTTCTTGAATTTATTTTCATGTGGATCCCTACGTGGCTTAATACCGTTTATAGTCACGTGAATTGACTGTTATACCCCTTCACTTAGGCACAATAGCTGCAGGTGGTTGGATGGTGTGTTTTCCGAGGTAGTAAATGTGAATGCATTTATTGCAGGTGGTTGTGTTTTATTCCTAAACCGTAACAAGAAAAACCATTTTCCTCTTTTTGGAGGACAAAACTCAACTAGAAAATCATTCCCACATCGTCGATTTATCGGAGACCTCCCACAATCAGACACTGCAACCAAAGACAGGAAGGTAAGTTGTGGGTTCACAGGAGACCTCTCGCAGAACAGTGCTTTTCTTCTACCACTTTCGATTTTGTTGTTTTTGTGGTTTAGAGCTATGAAATCATGCACTCTAGTTTTACATTTTTACAATAATTGGGCTTGGTTCTGATGGTGAATTTCAGAATGTGCAATTTTTGTTTAGGAACCATCTCAGCTCCGCCTAGAGAAAAATGCTAGCCAAATCCCCCACGCAACTATCTATACCACACGTACAGAAAAAGCCGAATAGCAGACTAACACTAAAGAACCACGTTAGTCCCCCGTTGATATGTCTCTGTCTCCGTCATTGAAAACAAAAGTCGACTATGGTCAAGATGGATTTTATCCCAAAAACAAAAAATGGCTAACTGACTTTCTGAGGCTAGACCAACTTGAGCAAGCGACTATAGCCATGTCTTTAAACTGTTTCATTGACAAGTTAGCTTTTCACTTACTGCGTTTGATTTTCATTTACAATGCATTTATCATTTAGTTCACCTGGTTCTTGCTTATAAGGCTTTGTTACTCCTTACATATGTTTGTTACCATTTAGCATTTTCGCTTTTTACATTAATCCGTCGCATTCCCACTTAGTATCGCGATTTACCATTTATCCATAACTTCCACCACCTACACAAGACAGTAGTGTGGAAGAACGACATGTCATCCATGATAAGAGACCACTTGTTCACATTGGTGAATAGGAGTGATAAGTGCTTGATTATATATATATTATAATATCAGTTTATATGCATTGAGCATCACTTTTATCAGGTTTTAGCATTAAAAATGTGTGTTTTGTGTTCTTTTGTGCAAACAGGTCTTTGGAGACATGACGTACAGGAAGAAGCAAAGATAGGGTGTGATGACACGTTTCAAGGCCACAATCAGAAGTTGTGTTCATATACATGGGGGTGTTGCCAACTTTCGGAGGAGTACAAGTCATTACACAAATCGAAAGGGCACAAAGGCAGTAGTACGCCCATGTCCCAGCTTCCGTACAAAGCAGAAGAAGGTTCTTGAGGATTTCAAAGCATAGAAAGCCACACACCCTACCACACGAGCGTGTGCCCGACCGTGTGGACTCCAAGGAAGACTTCGGGGGGGGAATCACTGTAGCGAAGTACTGTAGCAACAGTCTTCACACGCCCGTGTGGAATTTCCACACGGGCGTGCGGATGCCCGTGTGGATGCCCGCGTAAAGCCCCGAATTCAAATTATAAAAGCCGCCTTGTGATAATTTTTAGGGATCTTTTCGGCCACTTTCAAGAGACAAGGCGGCTAGGGCTTGGGAGGAGTTCTTGGCGGCTTTGGGAAGCTTTCCTCACCAACTTGGATCGATTCCTCCTCCGTCATAGCATCAAGGAAGCCATCGGCGACCTAGCTTCGGAGTGGATTCAATCCAGACGTGGAAACTACCCATCAAGACTATCATCACGGATTTAAGGGGGTTATTCTTTATGTCTTTGGAACTTATTTCTGAATTTATTATTTGTTTTGTCACTCGCTCCATGGAGAGCTAAACCCCTAGAGGGTATTCGGACATGTAAACCCTAGGATTCTTATTTTCATTAGATTTACATTGTGTTTCTATTCGAATTTATCAATTTGAGTTTTACTCTTGAGTTCTTAATGCTTGTTTGTGCTTTTGATTTCATTATTAATTGCCTTGCATGTTTTATTCAATCTAGTGAAGAGAGAGATCACCGCTAGGTTTAGAATTGCCAAGAGTTGAGAGGGTTGAGAGGGTGAGCCGTGAGATAGCGGAGTGTCCCCTTTCCCTTCCGACAGATATTTCCTATCTCCATATTCCCTAAGTGTCAAGCAACCATATGTGGTGTGAGGCGTCGAGAGAATTCTCCGCCGGGACCTCGTAGGGGGTTAGGGATCTTTCACCTGGAGGCAGGGTTAGATCTACTTTTAGGAATTGGTTGTATCTTTGGGATCCCTAGAGTTTTAAGCAGTCATATGTGGTGTGAGGCGTCGAGAGAATTCTCCGCCGGGACCTCGTAGGGGACTAGTTATCGGCGACCTGGAGGCAGGGGCCGTTATACCTTTGGATACCCACGACTCATTGTTTTCGTTTAGAAACACTTGTAATCTACATCCAACACCCGAATCCTAGGGGGAGCATTGTCCGGATACCTCACCTTTATTGATTGAGAACTCTTTTCCTTTTATTTCCTGCGCACTTGTGGTGACACTCTTAGTGTTGGCCAATAGATCATCACACACTACACTCATTAGGCTAGATAACAAAAGAGGGGCTATTACTAGTACTTCTATTCCCTGTGGTTCGACAACCCGACCCTTTGGGTCCACTTTTATTACTTGACGACCCGTGCACTTGCGGTAACGCAAGGGGTTGACACACATCACCCTGTTGTGTTGTTGCGGAGACGCATCAAGGAGTGTCGTTCCTAATGATGCCTTGGACGTCTTTATCGCTTTACCATGCATTTCATCGAAAAAGCTCTTAATGGGGAAAAACTGCAATTGCCGAAATGGATGTGCCACTATTATGATTGTGGTTCGCAACACAGATATTGTTGGATGGAATCACGAGAGGCAAGGGGAGGAAGAAGACGGTGTCAAAGTGGCAGACTCTCACAAACCTTAATTTGACTTTCCTTCTTTAAAATTTGGTATTTCTGTTTATGTGAAATTGTTATTACTTATTTTTTAGTGATTAGCTTTCAAACAACATGGTAATATTTAGCATGGAATGTTACTGCTTCTTTTTAGATGTTGTTACTTATTTTGACTTGATTGTCTTTAGAACAGCATGTTAATCTTTAACATGAAGTGTTGCCGTTTACTACACAATGTTATTACTTACTTGTCCTTAATGATATGTAAAACAGCGGGTTAGTACGTAGCACGAAGTGCTACCTCCTACTAATAGATGTTATTATTTACTTTGGCTTTGGATTATATGCCAAAATAGCACAACGTTTAACAAAAGTACAAATTAACATCAATTATTCCGTGATTAGTGTATTGCATGATCTACGATTATGGCACTGCATCCGAACATAACGAAATAAACTAAGTGGAAACATCTATACATACGCGCTATTTGGTGCGCTAAGTGAGACGTTTGCGTCATAAACACTAACAGTGATATTTAAATGCTAAACGAAAGCACTACATGCTAACATAAGGAAATAAACGGGAACAGATAAAACTAAGTGGAAACATCTATATATAAGCGTGATATTAATATGCTATGAGAAGTGTGCATCATAAATACTAACAATGATATTTAAATGCCAAATGAGAGCGCTACATACTAAGAGAAGGACGTAAACGGCACGGACAGTACTGAAGGGAACCTTCTATATATAAGTGTGATAGTGATGTTCTAAGTTAGCAGCGTATGTAGCACAAGTACGAACACCACTGTATGAGAATTATGTAAGCTTATGTATTGAGTCCACCATGTTTGTCATAGGGAGGTGGCACCTGTTCGCTAACCCATTTTTTGGAAACCTTCGGGAGCGTGGCATGCCAATACCCCCACAAAGATATGTGTGTGAGGTACATCGTTTTGATCCTAAAGATGTCATGTTACCATCCTTCGATGCGTGGACACGTAATTAGCAACCTTTCGATGCATATTGGACAGTTACCCTCTGCTTATTATTCTTCACAAATGTGAAGTTAAAATTCCGTCTAATGGCAAGACTTCGCAGCGTGTCTTTAAAGTGTTCACCATCACTGAATCGTTGGTCAGCTTCCAAACATGCACTTTCAAGTTGGTCTACTACCATCGATAGGCCACCTACTGTATATTGTTGGAATGATAATATGCATCGATTGAATGATAAGCTCTCTTAAATTGAATCCCTACTTCTGATATACATAACAAAATCTAAGATATGAATAAGCATACAACTGATCTATAAGCAAAAACTAAGTAAATTAAATAGCATAAGAGTAGAGAACTAAATAAAAATTAAATTGTAAACTGCCCAACTAAGCCAAAACAATTGCCTCTAAGTGAAAACCCCAAAACGTAAGCGGAAAACATGTTTATCAAGTGGAAAGTTCCACAACTATACTTTATGTAGATGTACTAAATGGAAACCAATGATTTGATGATTTGTCACTTTAGTTGTATGCACAAGCAAAGATATGACATTTACGATGGTAAAGAAGAACCTAGGAGCGCATCCACCGCATCTTCAGTTGTATCAATAATAAGGTCGATGGCAGAACAGTTGAACATATGGTATACGTGCACTTTCGCTGGAAATCCACCTCAGAGTCATTGGGACAAGCTGTTCGGTATGCATCCGGCGTAACAAACTTCCACCTAACAATAGAAATTTGAAGACTCCATCTCTCACATATCTCCCGTAGCACTAACTCCCAAGAAATTAATACCGTGAATTGCAGTACTTGATCCTTTCCCTTATATCTAGCTACTACGCAGAAGGTATCCATTGAATTCCTATGGCATAAAGCCTCACGTTGTTATGGATTAGAATCTAACAAACATTTATAAATTGTCATCAAAAGAAGGTAAAAAAGCAAACCTTCTTTCATGACACCCTTAAATGGTAACAAATGCAATTTGCCTTTGGGAGAAACTCAAATACGAGTAGAAGAGACAAATTTATCCTATGTAAATGCAAAACAAAAGTGAACAAAAAGAATTCTTGAAGACAAAGAAGAAGATGGGGAGATCTCATTTAAAATAAACAAAAAGTACAAGTGCTAAGTGAAAAACTGGTAAAAATGCTATAATTTGTCGTGTTAACTGTATAATGTTTTTTCAAACTCTGACAAGGTATGACAGGTTTTTTCCCACCAATGGCAAGGGCATACTTGGCATTAGATAAAAAAAGTACTAATAGAGTTTGCTTGAAGGACTAAAAAGTATGAGAATTGAAAAAAGGAAGTCTGACAGTGAAATTCAAATGTTAGAAAGATTGATGAGGACTTTTAAACTTTTAGCGAGAAGAATAAACAAACTTATGGTATGAATATAATAATATAGATAAACTATCTAACACATACTAAAAAATGTTATAGTACTCTTATTACTTATTTATGTTTAATAAACTAATTCAAAATGTTTGAATGGTATGGATGAAAATACTAAGATTTGCCAGGAGTATATGTGAAAAAAAAATTATAAGAATAAAATAATGAAAAACCGAACTAAAGAAAATGCCCATTTTGAAAAAGGGTTCGGAAGAGTAGACTTTTAAAAATAAAATTAATATATAATATATGTCAAATTGTATAAATAAATTAAAACAATTTTTGAAATATATATTAGTAAATTTACATTTTATTAAAAGTACATGACCAAAGGGCTTGTAACACAGCTGTATCTCGGGTCCCTTCGTGGGAGGAGACGTGAGTTAAATCCCCCCTAACCACGCTCCTCCGTTTCAAGAGGGTGAGGACGTTGTAGGCAATCCCCCAGTCACGCGTACGGCCCTGAGAGTTGGCGCTTGTCGCTCTATCCCAAAAGAAAAAAAATAAATAAAAGTACATGCTAATTTATTCAACCTTACAAGTATGCAGTTCAAGGTTACTTTGAGTAATGCCAAACTTGAGAAGCATGGATCGCTTAAAAGTGTCATTAAAGGATAAATGCGCATAATATAAGCTAAACAATGACAAAATTGATAATTGAGCGTGCCACGTGTTCAAGAGAGAGAAAGTGAGAATTAACATTATATACAAACTTTCTTCTACTTGAATTCTAACCCATTTATTCCATTTAAACATATTTTTTCAATTTAAATATTTCACTATCAAAATTTGAAATTTCACATGATTTTAAAGTTCTTCCATCCCACCTAAATGCATTTTAAGTATCACTTATCAATGTTTTTCAAAGTTATGGGATGTGATTGAAGGATTTTAAAGTCATCTACAAATAATTAAAAATGGGTAAATATAAATTTATTTTTTTTTTTTAAGTTTGACACCATCCTAAAATAAAAGATGGTTATTATATCACGATTAAGCCAATAGAGAAATGCTATTTGGGACCAAATATTCATCCGAAATAATGGGCCGAATCTATGTCATCCCATTTTCTCTCACCCCCATTTTAAAAGTTAGAAATAAAAATACAATTACTAGAACAAATTTTCTTGAGGTACCGATTTTTCTCTGTAACAAACAACATAAATTTATAATCAATAATAAATGAAAGATAGTTTAATAATCCCATTTGTATTGATTAGAGTGTGGTTACATATATAGAGAGAAAAGAGGATTGTGCACGTACACATATACGTATAATACAAGTATGTAGAAAGTATGCATGTACATGTATAACTCTAAGACGCCCTCTCAAACTCATGGTGGATCATAAACCGAGAGTTTGTCAACCACAAACTGAAAACAAGAGATAGTATGAGCCTTGGTGAAGAGATCAGTAATCTGCTGGGTAGATATGACATAAGTAAGAAGAATACCGCCAGCAAGGTAATGATGACGAACAAAGTGAAAAGCAACCTTAAGATGTTTTGCACACTCGTGGAACACAGGATTGGCAGCAATTTTGATGGCACTCTAGTTATCATAGTATATAGGATTGGGCCAGAGATAGAGACACCAAAGTCCATCAAAATCTGACGTAACCAAAGAACCTCCTTAGCAGTAGAGGACATAGCACCATACCCAGCCTCAGCAGTGGAAAGAGCAACAGTTGATTGTTTCTTATTTTTTCAAGAAATAAGATAATCTCCAAGGAAATACAGAAACCAGTAGTAGATCGTCGATCGAAAGCATCACCTGCCCAAACAGCATCACAATAGGCCCGTAACTCAAGAGGAGACGCGGCAGAAAAAGTAGTGATCGAGAGATAACGAAGAACCCGTAAAAGAGCAGCATAATGAGTGGAGCGAGGTGCACTTACAAACTGACTAAGATCATGAACAGTATATGCAATATCAGGCCGAGTGATGGTGAGGTAGACGAGAGCACCAACAAGTGCATGATAGCTAGTAGGATCAGGGAAAGCTCACCATCAGAAGAGGAAAGTCTATGATGTAACTCAATAGGAGTAGAAGCAGTATGTACATCAGTGATATCAGCGTGTCGAAAAATATCAGAAATGTACTTCTGTTGAGACACCAAGTAACCGCGATGAGAATAAGCAACTTCAAGACCAAGAAAGTAACGAAGTGGGCCAAGATCTTTCATCTAAAACTCGGTGTGTAAGTGATGTTTTAAAGAAAGAATAGTATCAGCATCATCACCAGTAATAACCATGTCTTCAACATAAAGAAGGAGAATAGTAAGGCATCGAGATGTTTGCCGGGTGAAGAGGACATAATCGTGAGAGCTTTTAATGAAACCAAGAGCAAGAACCGCACTGTAAAAATGCTCAAACCAAGCACGAGGAGCTTGTTTGAGTCCATAAATAGCTCGGCGAAGATGACAGACATGTTGAGAAGGATGAGAAAAACTAGGAGGAGGAGTCATATAGACGTCTTCCGAAAGATCCCCACGTAAGAAAGCCTTGGTGACATCTAACTATGAAGTGGGCAGTGACAAGTAGCAACAATAGTAAAAAGAAGACGAACAGTAGTCAACTTGGCAACAGGAGCAAATGTCTCCTCATAATCCACACCATACTGCTGAGTAAAGCCACGAGCAATAAGACATACTTTATGGCGCTCAATTGTACCATTGGCTCGGGTCTTAATTCGATAGACCCACCGACAACTGATAAGAGTAACAACAAAGAGAAGCGGAACAAGATCCCATGTGTGCATGCACTAAAGAGCATCAAGTTCATCTTTCATAGGCTGTTGCTACTGGGGATGTTTTACGGAATCACGATAAGACTGCGGCTCGGAATGTGAGTAAATAGTAGCAAAAAAGGCTTGAAAATTGGGAGAGTAGGTAGAAGAGAGAGAAATGGTGTACCGAGCTGGAGGACGACGATGATTGTGGCGAGGATCCCACCAGAAGTTGGTTACCAGGTTGAGTTTCTCAAAAAAAAAAAAAAAAAGGAAAACAGGGGAAATGATCAGAGAGGAAGGGAATGATGAGAAGAGAAGGAGAAGAAGTGGGAATCAGAGGAGTTCTGGCAAAAAAGATGCCATATATCCATGTTCTCTTTTCATTATATAGCAGTCATTGTAATCATCACAATCCATAACAACCTTTCATTCTAGCATACTAACAAACATTACCTATGCCAGACTACCATGATTCCATTTGTAACCAACTAATAATAACTTGATAACAGAAATTACAATTAGTTAATGACTAATAACTGCAGTAATTATCCCAGAAAATCATCAAATTTGTTGTTGATTCTCCCATGATTTTCTCTTATGCTCCGCCTGAGGATCTTGTCGCCATGCAGTTGATCATCATGATATGGTGCTCCTGCAACAATGGGCGCCTCTTTTGAATTATCCTTGTCCTTAACGATGAATATGGGAAACGGACTGTCCTTTCCATTACACAAGTACTTCAAAAAAAAGACGCCCATGCTTTAATATCTTCCTGTTTAATAAAATCGCCTCTGGGTCCCACAATGGGTACTAACCGAGAAACTCAACCTGTAAACATGTGGATTCAGCACTTGGGTCTCCCACAGAGAGTTTCAACTTAGAAACATGAAAAACGTTATGCATCTTAGCTGTTATGGGAAAGTCTAACCGGTAGGCTACAGCTCCTATCCGTTTAGTCATCTGGAAAGGCCCATAGAAACGGCGAGCGAGCTTCTGTGAATTTCTCCACGCAAGAGAAACCTGTCGATAGTGTTAGAGCTTTAATAATACCCAATCTCCTCTCTAAAATTGGACATCCGTTCTCCGAGAATTCACCTGATTACACATCTACACATGGGTGCGTCTCAAATTCTCCTACAGAGCAGAGATGAGCTCTGTGCGCATAGCTAATATCATATCCACGGTCGCCATCAGACATGAACCTGAGAGGTAATCTTGTAAAGTAGGAGGAGCACGATCCAACACCGCCTCATAAGGTGTCATTTAGATCGCTGAATGCCAAACCGTGTTATAGTGCCATTCGGCCCACGGCAACTACTTGAACTACTGCCGGGGATGATCGGAGGTAACACACCATAGATAATCTTCAAGATAGCGATTCAGGATTTCCGTTTGCTTGTTAGTTTGAGGGTGATAGGCGCAGCTGTGAGGCAACATAGTCCCTTGAAGTTTGAAGAGCTCCCTCCAAAAATTGCTCATAAAGATTGGATCGCGGTCGGAGATGATTTGTGCTATTGGCCCATGGAGCTTGATGACATCCCTCACCATAACATTAACGACTTGAGGTGTGGTAAAATTAGAAGGCAATGCTGAGAAATGACCCTGCTTCGACAATCTGTCGACCACTACCATGATTGCCGTCTTTCCTCCAGATGGTGGTAAGGAAGTGACAAAATCCATTGACACTGAATGCCAAAGCTTGCTCGGGATTGGCAACGACTGCAATAATCCTTGAGGGGAATGATTAACTGTTTTAGATACTTGGCAGACCCCACACTTGGCGACAAACTCCTTAACTGATTGTTTGATGGCTGGCCAGAAGAATACACTTGCCAGACGAGCTAAGGTTCATTGGATTCCGGCGTGACCCCCTGTCAGAGTGGAGTAGAATTCGGTCATTATAAGCGGTTGCAAAGCTAATTTCGCAGGAATCCAAACACGACCTTTAAACAATAACAATTTGTCTTGAATCACAAAAAGGGGTGTTGGCCAGGTTCGCTCGTAACAACATTGAGGAGGGACATAGTATCACTGTGTGCCTTGTAATCTCTCCTTACGGCCTCCCATAACATTGGCTATTGTGACACTGAAAACAGAGCATGGCATGACATGCGGTCCTGTCGAAATAGAGCATCTGCCGGCCCGTTGAGGATCCCCGGTTTATACTCGATGTCGAAGTCAAATCCAATGAGTTTACAAAGCCAGCGCTGTTGCTCCGGCGTCTGAATTATCTGGTGCAACAACAAACGCAGACTCCGATAATCAGTCTGGATTGTAAAGTGACGGCCCAAGAGGTATTGCCGCCATTTTTTGATAACTTCCGTGATGGTGAACATTTCCCGGGCATATGTTGAGGCCTCCTGGAGACATGGAGCCATTTGTTTGCTAAAATAAGTGATGGGATGGCCTCGCTGAAGCATGATGGTGCCAATTCCAGTACCAGACACGTCTGTCTGAACAACAAACGACATAGAGAAATCAGATAGCTGTAGAAAGTGGGTTTGAGTTAGCACCTTCTGAAGCTGGAGGAAGGCCTGGATTGCTATTGGTGTCCAGATGAATGCATCCTTCTGCAATAGATCGGTCGAGGAGCAGCCAATTGGGAGTATTTGGCGACGAACATTCCGTAATAACCACAGTACCAAAAATCCAAGAAGAGCCTTGACGGAATGTGGAGCTGGCCATTCTTAAGTGGCACTAATTTTGTCGGAATCCATGGCGATGCCTTCGCTGGAAATAACATGGCCCAGATAACCAATAGATGTGCATCCAAATTCACATTTAGATAATTTGGCAAAGTGGCGGTGAGACCGGAGTCGGGTGAACACCTTGCGCAGGTGAAGCAAGTGAGAAGTCCAATCCATGCTGTAGACAAGAATATCATCAAAAACTTAACATGAATTTACGGAGATCCTATTAGAATGTCGAATTCATTAGCGAATGGAAAGTTGACGGGCCATTCGTTAAGCCGAATGGCATAACGAGAAAGTCGAAATGGCCGTCGTGAGTGTGGAACGCCGTCTTCTCCATGTCATCGGGATAAATTCGGACTTGATGATAGCCTGCGCGAAGGTCTAATTTATAGAAAACCTTGGCGCCGGTGACTTCATCCAGTAGCTCCTCCACTGTGGGAATCAGAAACTGGTCCTTCACGGTTACCGCGTTCAAAGCCTGGTAACCAACGCAAAAGCGCCAGGTACCATCCTTCTTCTTTACTAAGAGGACAGGTGAAGAAAACAGACTGTTGCTTGGCCATATAATGCCTTCTGATAGCATCTTGCCAACAGGTTTATCAATTTCCGACTTTTGGAAATATGGATAGTGGTACGGGTACACATTCACCGAGGCGCTGCCAGGAAGTAAGGGGATGCGATGGGTATGCTTTCTAGGTGGTGGTAGGCCAGTTGGAATAGCGAAGAGGTCATCAAAATTCATGAAGAATGGCTTGGAGACCACTGAAAAAGATGAATGGTGTATTGGGTGCTAAAGCCAATTTTATGGTCTGTGTGAAGTGCTCCACCACAAGTTGGTAAAATTGAGTTGCGTCTAAGCCGCCTTTCCGAAATGAAGCTGGGTGAGTGGCATCATATTGAATCCGATTAAGCCTATGAAATCGAATTCGTTAACCCACATAATCGAATTCCATCCACAATTGGTTGTAATCAAAGAGGATCGGACCAATTTGACGTAACCACTGTACCTCGAGCACAGCATAGGCGCCGTATATGGACAATAATATTAAATCCACATGAAACAGGGCGTCACCCATCTTCAACAGTACCTTGGAGAATTCTTTGCCGCAAGACAGCGCCTCACCATTGCTAAGATGGTCAGAGGGTTGCACCACAAGATTCAGGTGCACTGCTAACTTCGTCTGGACAAAGTTATTCGTGGATCCGCCATCTAATAAGATGATGACATCCTTCCCGTTGATCGATCCGGCGATCTTCAGAGTCGATGACACAATCTGGCGTATAAGTGCATAAAAGGAAATACACGGCATCGCAGTCACCTCCATGTCATCCTGAACAGGAAGAGTTGGTAGAGAAGCAGACTCTGGCGGAGGCTCACCCACCGGCAATTCTATAGACTCCTCATCAACCATCAGGCAGAGAAACAAGGCCGGAGTACATTTATGTCCCGGCGTGAATTTTGAGTCACAGTTGAAACAGTCCTTTTCTCGGTGAGACGCTTAATCGGCAAGGAAATTGGCTAAGGAACCGCAGGTAGAGAAGTGTTCGTGATTGGGCTTGGAAAGGAAGGCTGATGAATTGCCGAATGAGCCGTGATACACTTGTCTTCGATGAGCTTGGCCATTCCAATGGCATCATGGAGGTTTTGCGGCTTCAGCATGTATAGCTCCCGCAGAATTTCTTCCTTAAGACCAGAAAGAAAGCAGTTGAGTACGCTGAGAGGGTGTAACCTGGTGACTCATGTTGAGAGACACTCAAATTCACTGAGAAAAGCCGCAACTATAGTTGTTTGCTTCAGCTTGAAGAGAGCGGCTTCGTGATTCACATAGGAGGATGGTCCAAAGTGCAACTTCAGCTTGTGAACAAAGTCGTCCTACTGGCCAAGTTGATCTGTGGAATGAAGCTACTGGTACCATTGCGAGCTAGGCCGGCCATGTAGAATGCCGCGATGGAAGGAAAACTGGAGAAATGATCAGAGAGGAAGGGAAGGATGAGAAAATAAGGAGAAGAAGTATGAATGAGAGGAATTCTGGCTAAAAAGATGCCATGCATCCATGTTCTCTTTTAATTATATAGCAGTCATTGTAATCATCACAATCCATAACAACCTTTCATTCTGGCATTCTAACAAACATTATTTATACCAGACTATTGTAAGGGTTGATGACCTTACACTTGGTCAGCGGCGTACATTTTCACATAAGCCAAGCCACGAGGGCACACAGCTGCGTGGATTGGGTAGCCCGCTGTTAGCGCGAGGCGTGTGTTGTGTCATGACCAAGAGCGGGTGGAATATCCCGCACGATCATGTGTTGAGATCGTGAGGTGCGCTGATGCGTCTCCGCAACAACACAACAGGGTGATGTGTGTCAACCCCTTGCGTTACCGTAAGTGCACGGGTCGTCAAGTAATAAAAGTGCACCCAAAGGGTCGGGTTGTCGAACCACAGGGAACAGAAGTACTAGTAATAGCCCCTCTTTTGTTATCTAGCCTAATGACTATAGTGTGTGATGATCTAATGGCCAATACTAAGAGTGTCACCAAAAGTGCGTAGGAAATAAAAGGAAAAGAGTTCTCAATCAATAAAAGTGAGGTATCCGGATAATGCTCCCCCTAGGATTCGGGTGTTGGATGTAGATTACAAGTGTTTCTAAACGAAAACAATAAGTCGTGGGTATCCAAAGGTATAACGGCCCCTGCCTCCAGGTCGCCGATAACAAGTCCCCTACGAGGTCCCGGGGGAGAATTCTCTCGACGCCTCACACCACATATGACTGCTTAAAACTCTAGGGATTCCAAAGATATAACCAATTCCTAAAAGTAGATCTAACCCTGCCTCCAGGTGAAAGATCCCTAACCCCCTACGAGGTCTCGGTGGAGAATTCTCTCAACGCCTCACACCACATATGGTTGCTTGACACTTAGGGAATTAGGAGATAGGAAATATCTGTCGGAAGGGAAAGGGGACACTCCGCTATCTCACGGCTCACCCTCTCAACCCTCTTTACTCTTAGTAATTCTAAACCTAGCGGTGATCTCTCTCTTCACTAGATTGAATAAAACATGCAAGGCAATTAATAATGAAATCAAAAGCACAAACAAGCATTAAGAACTAAAGAGTAAAACTCAAACTGATAAATTCGAATAGAAACACAATGTAAATATAATGAAAATAAGAATCCTAGGGTATACATGTCCGAATACCCTCTAGGGGTTTAGCTCTCCATGGAGCGAGTCACAAAACAAATAATAAATTGAGAATAAAGTTCCAAAGACATAAAGAATAACCCCCTTAAATCCGTGATGATAGTCTTGATGGGTAGTTTCCACGTCTGGATTGAATCCACTCCGAAGCTAGGTCGCCGATGGCTTCCTTGATGCTATGACGGAGGAGGAATCGATCCAAGTTGGTGAGGAAAGCTTCCCAAAGCCGCAAACAACTCCTTCCAAGCCCTAGCCGCCTTGTCTCTCGAAAGTGGCCGAAAAGATTCCTCAAAATTATCACAAGGCGGCTTTTATAATTTGAATTCGGGGCTTTGCGTGGCATCCACACGGGCATCCACACGCCCGTGTGGAAATTCCACACGGGCGTGTGAAGTACTTTTGCTACAGTAAACTGCTACAGTGATTCCCCCCCGAAGTCTTCTTTGGAGTCCACACGGTCGGGCACACGCTCGTGTGGTAAGGTGTGTGGCTTTCTATGCTTTGAAATCCTCAAGAACCTTCTTCTGCTTTGTATGGAAGCTGGGACATGGGCGTACTACTGCCTTTGTGCCCTTTCGGTTTGTGTAATGACTTGTACTCCTCCGAAAGTTGGCAACACCCCCATGCATATGAACACAGCTTCTGATTGTGGCCTAGAAACGTGTCATCACACCCTATCTTTGCTTCTTCCTGTACGTCATGTCTCCAAAGCCCTGTTTGCACAGAAGAAACACAAAACACACCTTGTTAATGCTAAAACCTGATAAAAGTGATGCTCAATGCATATAAACTGATATTATAAAATATATATAATCAAGCACTTATCACGCGCGCACGCTGGACCGTGGGCGTGCGCGTGACCGATGAGCACTTGCGGTAGGCGCGCCCGTACAAAGAGTTAAGCGTCGCAAGATTTAATTATGTATAGTGTTGGATCTCTAGCAAGTCTAGACGGGGCGGGACTGTTAATCACGCCGGGAGACCAAAGTGCTGATTTCGGATTTGACAAGGTTTTATGCAGGTGCATGCAAGTGGCCACGTGGTCGGGAGCGTTGCCGAGCCAGTGGAGAGGATGGCAGACGGTATTACCCTGCGTGACCGATACTGCTTCGCGCTATGACCAAGGGTTGCTGTTTAAAGCTACCGTCGCATCAGTGGACACTGTAAGCTAAGTGAACTCAGGGAATTCACATCAGACCTGGATTGGGCATGGGGCTTAATTAACCTTGGATTTGGGGTAGCTCTTGTAATAGGGTCTAATGTGACTTTGGAAGGAGACAAGGCCACTTGGTGTTGGTTTTGGCCATGGTTGTAAACATTTCTCAATATAAGAGAGTTTATGTTTTTCTCTCTCTAAATGGGTTTCATGTGTCGTGTTTCTCATACCGTGAATGTTTTCCGCTTTTGATCGCTTTACTTTATTTCGCTGTGCTTGTACAGTAAATAGAAATTCAGTAACTGTTCTTGCAAGGAAGGCTGACCTGTCGCTATGGTGCATGTCAGGTGCGGCACGACCGAAGGTGATCGGTTGAGGCCGTCACAGCTAGTATCAGAGCTAGAGTTTGTGCCTTGAAAGCGAAGCGTGAGAAGACACACAAGTGAAGACGGTGAGGATGGCGACTAGCAAGAAGGATCGTTTAGATCGCCTTGAGGAGACAGCCGAGTGGATGGAGAACGTCATCGGGAGTGTTGACGATCAGCTCGAGAGACTGTCGAAGATGGTGGAAGATCTTGTGGGTGGATTGCAAAAGAGCCAGTTGACTGTTGAAGTCTTGAACACGAGGGTACAGTCCCTGGAGACCGAAGTCGCTCAACACAAGGAAGCTAGCGTTTCAAAAGTCTCGTGAGAGGCACCCACGAGAGTGAAGGTCCCTGAACTTCCCCTTTTGATGGCGCACAGAGTGCCAAGACACTGGAGAACTTTCTTTGGGACATGGATAATTACTTTAAGGCTGCAAGGGTACTAGGCCATGAGCAAGTTCTGTTGGTGGACATGTATCTTACCGGACATGCGAAGTTATGGTGGCGCACTCGACGGTAAGAAGATGCTCAGGCGGGTCGGACCAGTTCGAACTCGTGGGTCGAGTTGAAGAAGGAATTACGGGAGCCATTCTTGCCTGGCAACACTGCTTGGGTAGTTTATTCTAATTTGAAAAAACTACGACAGACATGCACTATTCAGGAGTACGTGAAGGAATTTTCATCCTTGATGCTGGATATCAAGGACATGTCCGAGGAGGACAAGCTGTTCAACTTCCTTACGGGACTCCAGATGTGGGTCCTGATCGAGGTATGGAGGCAAGGCATGAAGGACCTCACCTCCGCGATCATCGTAGCAGAAGCACTGGTGTACTTACGAACCTTACCCGGTGGAAAAGGTGAAAAATCTAATTCTAAACTCAAAGATAAGAAGCCCGGTGGAGAGAAGGGCCGGAGATGGGTTTCCAGAGGAGGAAACCCAATGGCCAGGCCAGATGGAATAGACCCAGGAATGATGGGAAAGCAGCAGGTGGTTCCGGCAAGACAAGTGGATAGTTCATCTGCACCAGACCACATATGACAAAGGATTGTCCTAAACGTGAGAAGTTGGTCGTATTTAGAAATAAACAAGAAAGAGATTCTTTGGACCCAGCAAGGGTGAGTCCTTTACAACTGTTGGGTGTTCTGAAGACTGTAAAGGGTGATGGGGCTGTGAATTCTCTGATCTATGTGGAGATGACCTTGAATGGGAAGGCCATACAAGGGATGGTGGATACAGGCGCAACTCATACTTTCATGAGGAAGGATGTGGCCACTCGGTTGGGATTGAGCGTGGGGACGCACACGAGCCGAGTGAAAGCAGTCAACTCTCAGCCACTGGCGGTGATTGGGAAGATCTCTGGTATGACCGTTCGCATGGGTGGATGGCAAGGGAAGATTGACCTGCTGGCAGTCACATTAGATGATTTCGAGTTGATATTGGAGATGGAGTTCCTGAAGTCTATGAAGACCGTTGTTGTTCCACATTTGGGCGGTCTTCTTATAATGGATGAGAAGAACCCATGCTTTGTAGCTGAAGTATCTGCAAAGGAGAAGAAAGAGAAAGAGCCGATGCTTTCTGCGCACCAGGTGGTGCAAGGGTTGAAACATGGAGAACCCCCTTATATTGCTGCTTTATTGGAAGTGCAGGATGATTTGGTGAGTAATCTACCGTCAGCTGTGGCTGAAGTCTTGACTGAGTATCAAGACGTGATGCCGCCGAAACTACCCCGTGAACTCCCACCCCGAAGTGCAATAGATTACCAAATCGAGCTGATGCCGGGCTGAAAACCCCCTTCCCGGGCTCTCTATCGAATGTCTCAGTTGGAGTTAGTGGAACTGAGGAGAAAACTGACAGAGCTTCTTAATAGTGGCTTCATTCAGCCATCAAAGGCTCCATATTGTGTGTCAGTATTGTTCCGGAAGAAGCATGGTGGCTCTCTTTGACTGTGCGTGGACTACCGGGTATTGAACAAGATCACGATGAAGAACAAGTATCAAATCCCTCTCATTCAGGACTTATTTGATCGGTTGGCCAAGACAACATACTTTTCCAAACTGGATCTTCGTTCGGGGTGCTGGCAAGTGAGGATTGCAGAGGAAGACGAGTCCAAGACGACGTGTGTAACGTGCTATGGTTCGTTTGTATTCCTTGTAATCCCTTTTGACTTGACTAATGCTCTAGTGAATTTTTGCCACTTAATGAATCAGGTGTTTTCGGACTACATTGATGAGTTTGTGGTGGTGTACTTGGATGATGTTGTGGTATATAGTGAATCCTTGGAGAATCACCTTGTTCACTTGAAGCAGGTACTATCAAAATTGAGGGAGTATAAGCTATATGTGAAACTGGAGAATTGTCATTTCGCTCAACAAGAGATCAAGTTTATTGGGCACATCATTTCTCGGGGTGAAGTCCGAATGGGTCAGGCTAAGGTGGCGGCGATTTTGGACTGGCCTGTACCGTCCAAGGTACTGGAGTTACAATCTTTTCTCGGCTTAGCCAAGTACTATCGCCGATTTATCAAGGGATATTCAAGTAAGGTCGTGCCGCTCACCGATTTGTTGAGCAAGGACCAGCCGTGGGGTTGGACCGAAAGGCAACATGCTGCTTTTAACAAGATCAAAAGTGCAATTGCAAGTGAACCAGTTTTAGTATTGTCCAACTTCGAAGTACCTTTTGAGGTGCACACCGATGCGTCAGACAAGGCCGTTGGCGGTGTAGTTATTCAAACCGGGCATCTGGTGGCGTTCGAGAGTTGGAAGCTGAAAGACCCGGAGCAGCGCTATTCAGTGCATGAGCAGGAGGTGCTCGCTGTTGTTCATTGCTTACAGGTATGGAGAGTGTACCTTCTGGGCACCAAGTTTCTTGTCAAAACAGATAATATTGCCAATACATTCTTTGCTACTCAAAAGAAGCTTTAGGCTAGACAAACTCGTTGGCAAGAGTTCTTACAGGAATATGACTTTGAATGGTAGCACAAACCAGGGAGACACAACCAGGTGGATGATGCGTTGAGTCACAAATAGATGGTTGAGTATGTGGCTGCACTGACACGAGTGGAGAATGACTTGTAGAGTCGTATTGAGGAGATAGCAAAGACGGGCAGTTAGTATGGGAAGCTGATAAAAGATGTCCAAGACAGAGTCATGGATAAGTACTGGGTGGAGAATGGGCTTCTCTGCGCCAAAGGCAAAAGACTCTATGTGCCGAACGGAGGGAAGATTCGGCATAAGCTCCTTAAGGAGCATCATGATGTTCCATGAAAGGGACATGCCGGTCGTGAACGAATGAAGGCCTTACTCACAAGATATTACTATTTGCCGTATATGGGCGAAGACATTGAAGCATATGTGAAGACGTGATTTGTGTGCCAACAAGACAAGTCATAAAGAAGACTGGAGGCCGGTCTTTTTCAACCGTTGAGTATTCCGGAAAGGCCATGGGCGTCAATTTCCATGGACTTTATTACCGGATTTCCTAAGGTGGAAGGGATGTTGACAGTGATGGTGGTCGTGGACTAATTCACAAAGTATGCGGTATTCATACCCGCGCCGGTAGTGTGTTTTGCAGAGGTGGCTGCTGAGCTGTTCCTGAAGCACGTAGTGAAGCACTTTGAGGTACCGGAAGACAACATAAGTGATTGGGATGCTCACGTTATTCTGGTTGTTGGGCACAAAGTTGAAGTTTTCAACAGCAAATCATCTGCAGAAGAATTGGCTAAGTCTGCTTGATGTGGCGTAGTTTAGTTACAATCTTCATCGGTCTTTATCGACGGAGAAGAGTCCGTTTGAGCTTGCATACGGATACCAACCTATTACTCCTTTAGAGGTGATGAAGAGGAAGACAGGAGGGAAATGGCCTGCCCCGTATTATTTTGCTATTGATCGGAAAGCGATGATGTAGAGTGCTCGGGATAGCCTCGCCAAGGCGGCTCGCCGAATGAAGAAGTATACAGATCAAGGGAGACGTCTTTTGGAGTTCCAAGTAGGGGACAAGGTTTGGTTGAAGCTCACTCCACTGGTGTGGAAGAAGTTACATCTTAAGGATGTACACAAAAGCTTAATCGTAAGGTATAATGGGCCTTTCACAATTGTCCAGTGAATGGGCAACGTGGCATATCATTTGGATCTCCCCGATCCGCTGAAACTCCATCCAACTTTTCATGTGACTTTCTTGAAACCATGGCACGAGGACCCCATGGATCCATCAAGGGTGAAGAAGAGTTGGGCTCCGCCGACTATTTGCATGGAGTTCATCAGGGTGGCTGAGCGGATCCTAGACCAAAGAGTAGAAGGCCAAAGCAAGAAGGACCGTAGGGTATTCTTTCTTATCCAGTGGAAGGACTTGCCTATGTCAGAGGAAAGCTGGAAGCGTGATACTACTCTTTAGCAGTTCGAGGAGTTGGTGGAAGACTTCTTGAGTTCAAAACCGACGAGGACGTCGGGTTCAACTAGTGGGGATGGTTTGTAAGGGTTGATGACCTTACACTTGGTCAGCGGGTGTACATTTTCACATAGGCCAAGCCACGAGGGCGCACAGCTACGTGGATTGGGTAGCGCGCGGTTAGCGCGAGGCGTGTGTTGTGTCGTGACCAAGAGCGGGTAGAATATCCCGTACGATCATGTGTTGGACTGTGGGCGTGCGCGTGACCGATAAGTGCTTGGGGCAAGCGCGCCCATACCAAGAGTCAAGTATTGCAAGACTTAATTATGTAGAGTGTTGGATCTCTAGCAAGTCTAGGCGGGGTGGGACACTTAATCAGGCCGGGAGACCGAGAGCTGATTCCAAATTTGACAAGGTTTTACGCAGGCATATGCAAGTGGGCATGTGATCGGGAGCGTTGCCGAGCCAAGGAAGAGGATGGCACGTGGTATTACCCCGCGTGACCGATACTACTGTGAGCTATGACCAAGGGTGGCTGGTTAAAGCTAGAGTCCCGTCAGTCGACACTGCAAGCTAAGTGAAGTCACGGAATTCACGCCAGACCTGTATTGGGCATGGGGCTCAATTAACCTTGGATTTTGGGTAGCTCTTGTAATAGGGTCTAATGTGTCTTTGGGAGGAGACAAGTCCACTTGGTGTTGGTGTTGGCCATGGTTGTGAACATTTCTCAATCTAAGAGAGTTTATGTTTTTCTCTCTTTAAATGGGGTTTCATGTATCGTGTTTCTCGTACCGTGGATGTTTTCCGGTTTTGCTCGTTTTACTTTATTTCGCTGTGCTTGTACTGCAAACAGGAATTCAGTAACTGTTTTTGCAAGGAAGGCTGACATATCGCTATAGTGCATGTCAGGTGCCGCACGGCCGAAGATGATCGGTTGAGGCCGTGGCATTCCATTTGTAACCAACTAATAATAACTTGATAACAGAAATTACAATTAGTTAATGACTAATAACTGCTGTAATTATCCCATGAGGAAATCATCAAATTTGTTGTTGATTCTCCCTTGATTTCCTCATGTGCTCCACCTGAGGATCTTGTCGCCATGCAGTTGATCATCATAATCTACTACTCCTGCAATAATGACGATTTGGGTAATGACGAGGAACAACATGAGCATCTTTAGGAGTAGGTGGGTCGGCGAAGAGAGGAGGTGAATCACCAGATCCATCAATGTACCTAGAGGACTGGGAAAGAGAAACAAAGGAAGTATCTGTGGAGATGTGGGGAGAAGACACAGAATTACCTGTGGTAGTGGAAGTTGGAAGAACTATGGAGTGGAGAAAAAAGCAGGGAGGATCAGAAGATCGAAGAAATGAAAAATTTGGAGAAGAAGATGAGAAATAAGGGGTATCTTCAAGAAAGGTGACATGACGGGATATACGAAGACGATGAGAATGAGGATTATAGCAACGATAGCCCTTATGTTCAGAGCTATAGCCAAGAAGAATACACATGGAAGAACGGGGAGAAAGTTTGTATCGCTTGACGGGAGGCAAAAGAACAAAACAAGTGCAACCGAATGTGCGAAGATGACCATAAGAGAAAGGATGGGAGTAAAGTTGCTCATAAGGTGTGGTGCCAGAAAGAGTGGAGGTAGGAGTGCGATTGATAAGATAGACGGATGTAAGAATGGCTTCAGCATAGAGGGAGTGAGGAACAGAAGAAGAAAAAAGAAGTGCACGTGCTGTATCGAGGATATGGCGATGTTTACGTTCAGCAACACCATTCTGAGCAAGTGTGTAAGGACAGGTGTGATGTTCTAGTTTTTCCAAGTGTGTGTGTGTGTGTCATTGTCTAAATTGTTCAAACAGCAGTTGTGTCTCGAGTCTCGACGCGTTTTTAGTCATTTTGGTCTTAGAACACAGTTCCCAGAGTAAGCACGCCCGTGCTTGGGACCGTGCTCTTAGCTGTACACTTCACAGGATGTTTTGGACTTTATTTTCAAAGACCTGTAAAATGCACAAGCATAAGCACGCCCGTGCTTAGGCCATGCTTGAGAGTGCACGGTCGTGCTCGGGGCAGAAAGCTGTGCTTCGACAGAGAACTTTTGCCCCACTTTCCTGAAAAGTGCACGGGCATATGCACGCCAGTGTTTAGGCCGTGCTTGTGTCGGGATGACCGTTTTGAGTTAAAGCACGGTCAAACCGGGCTCTGCACACTCGTATTCAACCCGTGTTCAGCTAGGGGTATATAAATCATGAACTCTGAGCCGTAACTCTCCCGATTTCTCCTCTTCTTCCACTTCTTTCCTTGGTTCCCTTTGCTTTGATTAAGAAGAAGCAACCACTCTTACAGCTTTTCCTCCTTCCTTGGTTGAGGATCTTCGAAAGTAAGTTTCTCTTATTCCTCTATTCCCTTGTTTCATGTTACTAGAATGAGCATACTAGCCCTAGCTTTAGATCTCGAATCTTGATTCATTTTTTATGAAGTTGCTAGATTGTTTGGGTCATTTACCTTCATTCTCTTTATATGTTGAATTGATTATAGAAATCAAGTTCTTGCTACCTTGATGAAACTTGTTTCCCTTATTCTTGAATTTGGAGTTACTGTAGCACAGAGAACTTCATTGTTAAATCTTTGCCTTCTTAGCTGTTTGGGAGAGTTGATCTCCATAGAGATTCTTTGGAACCTTTAGGGTCAAGTTCGGGGTATATCCAAGCCTTGTTATTGTTTTGTGGTTTGTAGCATGAAGCGACTCATGCTTGTCTTTGTTTTGTATTTTTTTTCGGTGGGTTTGAGCCCTTGTGTTGGTGTAGGTGATGAAAGCTCGGCCAAAGGCAAGGAGCCCGCTTAGGAGTAGCACCTTTGAGGAGTCGTTCTCCTAAGTTTATGAGTGGGATTCGGTTTGCACAATTCTAGTTAAATTTTCTCTAAATATATGTATACCTTGTTTTGATGGAAAACTTGCAATTTATCATAATTTGATTGATGATTTAGTTGCTTGAAAGGTATTCTTCATATTTTGTATTTTTGAAAACAAAACCTTATGTTATTTGAAGGAAACGAATAATGCTATATGGTTACATGTTGCTATATTGTTTTGAAGTTAAGAATTTTATATACGTATTATACTCCTTGACTCATCTTATACAAATGTGAACATTTGCCTTGGACAAGGATCATGTGAAATATTTTATTTGAATTGCATTACTATTGCTTCTCGTGATGTTTTAATGGTGATGGGGTTTTAACCCGCCCGCTGCAGTAGGGAGGGGTCCTCACGGTCCAGCCTTTAGAGGTGGTGTGGTGGACCTGGCTGATCTATCCACTCAGGTGGCGCGTAGAGCCCTGATTGGATATACATCGTGTGTCCGGAGTCACCATACAGACTCGGTGGGTCAACGTCAAGAACGTGAGTGCCTTGACAGCTCTGAACCTAGAGAGGTTTTTGGACCATTGTCCGACGGTTTGAGATGAAACACTCGTATTTTTAAGAAAATATATTTTTATGCAAATTTAATTAGTTTACTGAATAGCTTTGTGATTTATCAACCTAAGCATCTTATATATATATATATATATATATATGTTAGGTGTTCAAACCTATATGTATTACTACATAAATTGATTTAGTCCTTTCTTGATGTTATTTTATTATGAGGAATTACTGCTGACCCACTCACTGAGTGACTCTAGTTACTCACCCTCTTCTCTTTTCCAGGCTCTACTCAATAGTGGTAGTGCGGCAGACCCGATTGCTAGGCATATATTGGCTAGTTGTTTTTAACTCTTGTCTCTTGTACGTTGTTCTTTGAATATTATGTATTGTATAAGGATGTGGATCCACTAGTGTGATTGTTATATTTGGAGTTTGGCTTGTATGTTTATCTACTTACATTTTGAAATCGTTGTTGCATTGATTGCATGTATGTCCTTTGGACCCTATACTCATAATATCATCTAGTAGCTTCCTCTGTGCACTCTTGTACTTTATTCTGTTGTTGTTCAGGGTGTGTTAAGCCTTGCGTTTACGGCAAGCGCGTTGCATTTAGGCTTGTAATTGTTTAGTGGCTTATTCTGTGTATCTTTGTGCTCCAAAATGTTTTTGCCGAATGTTGTGAATCTCTGTTCATATTTGTGTTATTTCTAAGCTGTGGTAAGCCATGCAATGACTTGAGGGTTGAGTGGCGGGGGTGTCCCTCCTCGGGTTGTCACGGCGATTGTCGCTTGCCGGTCCTGCGGGACGGGGCTTGACAACATGATTACTGAGGAATAGTGTCATCACTGGAGAGTAATGTTCGTAATGATGTAGAGAGATACTCGCGGGCTCCATCAGAGCGGAAGATCTTAATACTCTTACCAAACTCAGTATAGATCATTTGCGCAAATTGAGAGTAAATGGCAAACAACTCAGATCGGTAACGCATTAAATAAAGCCAAGAACGTGAGAAATCATCAATGAATGATATATAATAAAAAGAAACCACCTACAGATGAGAGGGGAGTAGGACCCCAAATATCAGAATGAATAAGATTCTCGTGAAGAGAAAGGAAGAGCAGATTATTTAGTGAGTTTACAACCTATACATGGTTGTAGAGGGAGGGAAGAAACAGAACCAAGACTACATGAACTTGATAAGAGTTTCAAGCGAGAGCTACACAAATGACCGAGGTGACTGTGCCAACGATCAAGAGAACATACAGAAGCAGCAATGGCAGAAGTGGAAAGAGCAAGAAGATGAAGAGAGTCTAAGTGATAGAGGCCGTCAACTCAACGCCCGATCCCAATCCTTTGGCCTGTAAGATGGTCCTGTACAGTACAAGTAGAAGAAGAAAATGTAACTGTGAGACCATGATTAGTGAGTTAACTAATAGAGAGAAGGTTGAGAGCTAAGCCAAGGACATGGTGGACATCAGGAATGTCAAATGAAGTTTACTAAAGACGACCACACTGCATGACAGGATGAAGACTCCCATCCGCAGTGCGAACACTGGAAAATTAAGAGGCATAGAAATAGAGACGAGGCTAGAGGTATCTGCAGTCATATGATGAGTAGCACCAGAATCTAAAATCCAGTGGGAGGAAGACATACCAGAGGCAACACATATAGCATATGAAACACTAAGGGCAAAGCGCGCTGCATAGCATGAAGCTGTTCAGTGCGCTGAGCAACCTGAGAGAGAACATCAGCAGAGGAAGGAGTAGCTGAAGCTGAGACAAAAGCAGCATAAGGGGAGGAGGCAAGAGAGCGAGGCGGAGGGAAAGACTGGGATAACTGTTGTTGCCGCTTGTGTTGCTGAAGTATGAGACACTGACTTTTCATATGACCAAGACGCTTGCAGTAATAACTGATAACATAAGACCTAGATGAGGGCGAGGAAGCGAGAGCGGGTACTTGAAAGGAGCTTGGAGAAGTCACGGCAAGAACTGTGTCTGTAGGAAAAAGCCGTGGAGATAATGTGCTAAGACGAGTTTCTTCAGCAATAACACTATGAACGACGTCGTCAGAAGATGGAAGTGGATCCCGATTGAACAGTTGGCTGCGAACAGCCTCAAAATCAGGACGAAAACACATCAGAAATTCAAATGTGGGGTGTGTTTGGTGAGATTGTGTACGAGTTTTGCAACATTTGTATGCCAAGCATGTAGAGTCTCCAATGAATCAATTTGATGCCATAGAGATCGCAAGTCACTAACATACTCCCGGATGGAACGCTCACGTTGCTGGACATGAGTAAGGTCCTGCAAAATGTCATATTGACAAACAGAGCTGGAATACTCTAGCATATGACCTAAGTGTTCCCACATTGCATGAGCGGTGGGAAGATGTTCAATTTCTATACGAATATCAATGTCACAAGACTGACAGATAAGAGTCATAGTACGATGATCAGCAAGTCTCCATGATGCATTGGGGTGGAAGGTTAAGGAGAAGTACCGTCGACATGACCAAGCAGATCTATACCGAGTAAGAAAATATGAACGGTAGTAAATCATTCTCGGTAATTGGAACCATTTAATTTGATATCCACTGGAGCGAGGAAATGAGGAGCAAAAGAAGATGCGGCCATTTTTATTAAGGACATATATATATATATATATATATATATATATATATAGAAAATATATATAAGAATCAAAACAAAGGAAAAGGACAAGGGCTGAGAGACGTGCCCCTTTTTTTTGTTTTTCTAAAATAATAATAATAATAATAATAATAATAATAATAATAATAATAATAATAATATTTTAATCAAATGTTATGCAACTGGCTTGCCTAACATTCAAGTGAGTGTAAAGGAGAATCTTCACGTGAGTGTCGGGTGAATGGTCGGATCTGGGATAGGACGCCAACACGGTGTCCAAAGATCGCCAGAAGGGTACTCGACGACTGTGACGCGCGGTGGCTCTCGGTGCAGAATGATGCAGAGATTGTGGCGGGCCTGGTATGGGTTGGAGACGACAATGAATTGGAGCGAAGAGCAGTCAGAAAACGCACTGATGACGCCGGTGATGACGAGAAGGTGTGTGATAAAATCCCGTGGTGACTAGAGCTCACTGACGACGAGAAGAGTGAGTTGAGATGAAGGACGGTGGTGGTGCTTGATAAAATTTGGTGATGGACGCTAGAGAGATCCGAGTGGTGACGCCGACACTCAATAAAATCCTTAGCAATGGGAGGGTGGGAAGATTTCAGCAAAGGTGGTCATCTCAAAGTAGAAGCTCGACAAAGATTGGAAGGCGCTGCTCAATCGCAAGGCAAAGAAGCCGGTTGCTGATAAGGCCAGGTCGGAGGGGTAGCCGATGGCAATGATCACTGGCGAGGATGCCGGAGGGACGAAGCCTAAGTCTCTGATACCATGAAAGATGGTTTAATAATCCCATTTGTATTGATTGGATTGTGGTAATATATATAGAGAGAAAAGATGATTGTGTACGTACACATATACATATAATACAAGTATGTAGGAAGTATGCATGTACATGTATAACACTAACAATAAACAAAATACAATCACTAAAATTTTCAACATAGCAAACTAAATTTGAAAAATTTTCTCGAATGAAAGCTACGGATAAAGATAAAGATCTAGCAAAAATTTTCTCTACAAACTAAATTTCGGCGAAATCACACACCTCATAGAAATAAAAGTGAGTTAATACCTTAATATTGGTGTGAAGTGGAGAGAGACGACGAGGTAGTGTTGGTGGTTGTGGTTGTCGCTGATGTAGCAACCGTGGAGAGGGATAAGGTTGTGGTGGCGGAGTTAGTGTGAAGTGGAGATGGATGAGGTAGTGTTGGCAGTCATGGTCGTGGGTAATGTAGCAGCCGTAGAGGGGGATGAGGTTGTAGTGGCGTCAGGCTAGACGGTGAGGTTAGTGTGAGAAATACGATGGTGGTGGTGGGATGATGAAGAAGACTTTGGGGTTATTTCTTTATTTTCTATTTTTGACTTTTAAAATGGGGTGAGAGAAAGTGAAATGACTGTGGATGCTTCACACTATTGTTTTCCGACTAATATTTTATCCCAAATAGTATTTCTCAAGCTAATATGGTTATCAATTTTTTAAAAATTTATTTTGTTATTTAGCACTAATTTTAATTTATAAATTAATTAAATTTTTTAATAATAATTTTTTATATAACTCAATAATAAAGTTTATGAACTCCTATATGAAAAATCAGGAAAATTAACTCCCTTTTCACAAATGATGAATAATATTTATATAAAAAAAATATAGGTAAAATTATTTATAAGCCCCTGGATAGTTTCCAATTTCCTCTGTAGTCCCTCTGACTTTTGCACTTCCTCTGCAGTCCCTGCTTTTCACACCGTGAGAACCGTGAGTGTACTTTTTTTAAAATGGCAAAAGTGCCCCTTGTTTTTCATTCCCTCCCAATCACATCAGCATTCTCTGGAAAGCTCTTCTCCCTCATGTTCACTATACTTCATCTCCATCTTCATTCTCTTTCTCCTCTTGTTCTTCTCTGTTTTCCCAATGTTCTTGTCGTCCTACTGAGAGATTAATCCGCAAGTAAGCCGTGTCTGCATTTGGTCTCCATCATGTTGGTTTTTTTTATTTCTTTACCCAGAAACCGACGTCTACGCAGGTGTTAGTCACAATGGAGACTTTTTGTGGTGCTGCTCGCTTCATAGGTAAAGGACGGCTACTACAATTCACGGTCCTGACAGCCTGGGAGGTTGTTGTGGGAGAGATCTGCAGAAAATGGTTGACAACGACAACAATTCAGTCAGTCTTCAACAGCGGAAGTGTTCTTACAGAAAATGGGAAACCCATGGGCTCCCATGCAAGCACGCATGTGCGGCGATCATGCAAACATACACGAACGTACACAGATACATTGTAGATTACTTCCCAATGGAATGCTACCGTCGTGCGTATTCTGAACCTATATATCCAATCCCCAACACAGACAAACCATCTGACGAGCACCGAGAACTGCGAATCCGGCCACCAATCTCCAGAAAACGGCCCGGCCGTCCACGAAGGAAACGAATCGAGTCACAGGGATTAGAAGTCCGCGATTTACATTGTAGTCGGTGCCACGAACCTGACCATAATCGTCGTTTTTGTAACGCAGTCATAGCGGACTGAGTTATTGAATACCTACTTTTTTTTGTTGACGAAAGTTTTTTTAAATGTTTTTTCACCGCTGCTTTCGCGCGAATGCAACGGATAAAACTATTGTGTAGATTGTACTACTAGCTGTGTATTATCTTTATCTAACCGTGTAAACCTGGTACGTTCATGTGTAATATACATTATTACCTGTGTAATATATATCTTATCTGTGTAATATACATCTTATCTGTGTAATATACTCTATTATCTGTGTAATAAATACTGGTACCTGTGAAGTATACATCATTAACTGTGTAATATATGTCATTATAGGCAGGGCCAAGATGCACACATATGTCAAGACTAATGATATTAAGTAGATTACATGTCCACAAGGGTTACGACATAACTATCCAGTAATTCTATTACATGTAATGTTTGATATGAATTGTTAAATTGTTCAGTTTGGGGGGTTACTTCGTCCTCTGTGCCTTGTCCTTGTTCAATTTCGAGGGCGATGGCCGCTTGCAACCTTGTGGGTTCGTTGTCCACCCGAGTCTCCCTGTCGTCCTCCGTGCCTCGTCGTTGTGCATCGTCGTTCTACCCTGACTCAACATCTTTCTGTCCCTTGTCCGTTGTACTGGCCTTCTGGCGAATACCGTCGAGCAATATCCACGCGACGTATTGAAGACGTAGGAATGAGACATCCGGCTGGGTGTCTAAGTTGTCGGCGTACCTGGCCGGGAAGGTGGGCGCATTCAGAGAGGTATTTGGGAAGAAGATGGTGCTCATCAAGAATACCACGAGAAGCTTCACGAATATTTCCACGCCATTTTTTTGAAACTTGAACAAGGGTCAAAAAAGACATTTTCCCTCCCCATTAGCTTCATTATAACAGCCATTTTACGTTTTTGGATTTGAAGGGAAATAGATTGAAAAGGAAGGACTAAATAGGAAAGTGAAACATGTCAGGGACCATCCGGAAAATTGCAAACTTGTGAGGGATTTATAAGTAATTAGCACAAAAATATATTCTTTTTATTTCCTGGTGTATTCCCTATTCAATCAGAGTTTAGGAGAGAAAGTACATTATTTTTCCAAAATCCCCTATTCTCTCTTATTCCCTATTCAGTCACTTGCCTCCTTCAGTGAACCACCAAAAGAAGCACCCACTTTTTTTTTCCATGTATCAAAATGTCAAATTTGATAAATTTTAAACTAATTAACATTATTTATTTTAAATCAATTTTGTAAAATCAATGATTAAATATATTTATTTAAATTTATTAAATTTTGTTTGAAAATAATGATAGTAGTGTTGGAATTTATCCTACAAATCACATGGTTTATTTCCCTGAAACTATGATTGTGCCACGTGTCATTTGATTAAGATGTGTGGATAGAATTTATATTATGTATAAAAATATATATATATTTTTTTAAAGAAAATATTTTAAGCTATAATGGATCTGTCAGTAGGACTTTTCAGTAAGGCCTTGTTTGGTTATAAAATAAACAATTTTGGCATAATTTTATTACGTAGGAAATGCAAGTAATTATTACAGAAATTGTAACATATTTTATTATTACAGAATGAGTGTTTGGTTAACAAAATAAAAAAATATTATATAAATATTTCACCCACTTTATAATGAGAAAAAGTCACACACTTCAAAATAAAAAAATATTCCACTCCGAGTGGAATATTTTTTTATGCCATAATTCTCACATTATGGCATAATTTTATAGTGTAAATTGAATACCAAAACAGCCATTATGACATAATTCTATTAAAATATTATATTATGCCCTAATGTATGAATTATGGCATAATATTTGGTTATCCAAACAGGGCCTAAGATTTGAATAAAGATGAGGTTTTCGTCACCCTATCAAGCAGGATAAATTTTTCTTCTAAGAAGTCTTTGAAATTAATTAATAATTGGTTTTACATCAAAGAGTTCTCTTTTTTATTTTATAATTTTAAACTATTTATTTATTAAAATTTTAACAATTTTAGCTTTGAAGTGCACGGGTTCAGTTTACTGTTGAAATTAACAGTCTTCTAGTACTAACAATTACATTTTCGGAAATTCTTTATTTCTTCAGAGAGAGGAGGATTATTGAAAAGTAATTATTATTATTATTGTTATCATGATTTGCCTTTGCGACCTCATTGTTTTGGAATAATCAAACACTTAATAGATTAGTGGAATTTTACCATTTTCTCGAACAAATTTTAGTGGCCGAATCCAGTTTTGGTTCTTGCTACCTATATATATATATATATATATATTTATTTATTGGAAACATTATTTATAAATCCATGGTAAATTTCATTATTCCTGATTGTTTTTTTTCTGATTTTTCAATATTTTATTTAGTTCATTTTTTATAATACCGTTTTTGTTGCAGTCCCCGGTGTTAATTATGTTAATTGGAACCATGTGAGTTACCGAAAATGCCCATATGAATTTAAATAAATCACAAAGACCTTTTCTCCATCCAAGTTACATCCCTTTTGAGTTTGGCGTATGGAAGCGATCCTTACGTGGTTCTCGGCGAAGCTTGGATTGGTTTATTGTTGTTTTTAGTTTTTTGTCTCTACTATTTATGTTTTTTATCGTCTTCATTTTCATAGTATGAGTGGAAACTTACATGCTTTTCAAAATCTCCGGCAGTTGTTAGTCATCAATGGAAACTTTCTGCGCTGTGGCGCGGTACAAAGAAGGACGTTTGCTTTAATTCACCGTCTTAAGTTCATGGGACATAGTCATGGGTGAGATATGTTGCCATTGGGCATTGGACGTTTATTAGGCTAGAGTGAAGTTCGTGACTCCGGACTCATACAAAATACTTTGCCTTATTGAGTTTGATGCGAACTTCCAACGCATGTGTCATATATATCACACTTTCAACAATACTGTCATTGACATCACCGTCGAGGACGTGAGTGGCTCAGCGGGTGGAAGTTGGTGCTCATTGATCCCATCGCAATACACCAACGAGTGCTTATATTGTTTAGTTTATCATTTGTCTATTCCGAAAAGCTTTCCCGTGTATTATTTTACTTTCATGAGTAAAGTATTACTTTCTTGTGTATTATGTTACTTTTCTATGTATTAGTTGCCTGAGCATTATGTTATTTTCCTGTGTATTATTTTCCTCTGTATTATGCAAGTTTTCCTTGTATTATGTTATTTTCCTGTGTTTAGTTCTCTCGTTTTCTCTGTATTGTATGTTGTTTGTTGACTATTTTCCACTTGTAATGTGCATCGCCTACTAGGGAGTCATTCTCCAAAAGCATGCACGCCGACCTGGATATGTTTCTCTCCCAACAACTTCTCACTTGAGCACTTAGTATTGCCAGCTGGCCCCATGTGTTACTTGTCGTTGCACTGTATTATTTGTTATTCTAATGTGTTATTTTATTATTACTGTATGATATTGTAGTTCGAGCGTAACGTTCATTGTTCCTGTGTATCATTTGTCCCCCCTCTGTAATAGTTGATATTCTAGTGTATTTTTTCTCATTCCAGTGGTTTTTTCCGTTCATGTGTATTAATCCTTTTCCTGTGAATTACTTCTCGTTTCTGTGTATTACTTGAAATTCATGTGTATTATTTTCCATTCCTATATGTTAATCCTTTTCCTGTGTATTACTTTTCGCTCCTGTGTATTACTTGAAGTTCGTGTGTATTATTTTCTATTCCTGTATTGTAATCCTTTTCCTGTGTATTACTTCTCATTCTTATGTATTATACGATGTTCCTATGTATTACTTGAAGTTCATGTGTATTATTTTCTTCTTGAGTAGTATGTGCCGTTCTTGTATAGTATGTGCTCTTCCTATGTACTAGTTGATGTTCCTGTGTATTATTTGGCTGTTACTGTGTATAATACCTTCTTGAAATGTAACGAGTGCCATTCTTGTGTATTATTCGTAGTTCGAATATAAAGCAGTTTCGTAAAAGTGTCACCCGGCAGGTGGTCCTTGCGAGCCAACGGCTTTCATCACATCCACACTTGAAAAATGTATACCATCGAGCAGTATACGTGTGACGTAACGAGTCGCAGGTGTGGGATTGAAAATACGCTCATTGGCGTCATGTTGGTAAAGAGACACCAGGTGATATATCGAATAACAAATGTTATTCATTTTATTTTTATGAACTCTTCTATTCCTAATAGAGGCAAGCCTCTGTTATTAATTATTCCAGATTAAAATTTTGGGAACCTCCGATTAGGGCTTTCAAGTACAACTAAAGACAAAAAAAAATATTGCAAACTATAAATTTTATTATATATATATATATATTTCATTATTTATTTATTTCATATTACATCACTTACACGTGAACATTATAAATTACATCACTTTTATATATATTGCTATCACATTCCATGTCTATTGTTCTGACATAATTGCCATCAATACCACAATATGAATTGTTCTCCTTAACTTGCTGAGACTTTGTTGCTGCCAATGTGTCAATAGGCCGAAGATCATTTTTCGATTGCCTCGAGATTTGTGCTCTATGCTGATCTTAAGATTTATGTATTTGGATGGTCTCAAGATCTATACTCTTGGTTGATCTTGAGATTTGAATATTTAGATCGCTACGAGATCTGTGCTCTCGGCTGATATTAAGATTTCTGTATTTTAGATTGTATCGAGATCAGTGCTTTCGGCTGATTGTGAGATTTGAATATTTTAGATCGCTTCGAGATCTGCGCCCTTAGCGAATCTTGAAATTTGAATATTTAGATCACCTCAAGATTTGTGGTCTCAGCTGATCTTTAGATTTCTGTATTTTAGATTACCTCGAGATCTATGCTCTCGGCTGATTGTGAGATTTCAATATTTTAAATCGTCTCGAGATCTGCATGGATGATCTTGAGATTTAAATATTTTAAATCGCTTGATTTTTACGATCTTTTTAATATATCCAAATAATAGCCATTTCATTTATCTGAATATGATATTATTCTAATTACATCATGCTTTGGATACATGTAATTAAGATAAACCTATTTTGATTAAAATTAGGATATCAAAATTTTTTATATAAACAACAGCTACAAGATGTCTGACAATGGTATGTCCAGCTGCTCCCCTTATATTATTTGCTCCATGTAGCGCACGAGGAAAACAGTGTAGTCGATGTTTTCAAACATGACACTATATCCTTGATCATCTAATCACCCCACATAAATCAATATTTTCTTGCAACTGGGAATATATCTCACATCTTTTAGCGTCCAAACAGCACCCAAGAAGGTTTTTAGATTTATGTCTCCCATGCCTGCAATCTTCAGACTCTCATATCCTTACAAGGAGAAGCATGGAACGAACCATTGGAATCCATGATCCAGGATTAGATCAGACATTTAACACAGCAAACCAATGCATTGTTTACCTCTTCTATTGTTGTATTAACGGATTTATCTTTCTTTATTCTGGGAACTGAGGGAGTTGTACATTGATTTCTAAAGTGAGCCATCTTTTGGCAATTCCAACGTGTTATTTTCTTACGATTTATCGATTGACCCCTCTTTTTCGGCTTTGATCTACCATGCCACTGATTTTGCACTTTTTCAAATTTTCTGCCTCTGTTGTCTGTATTGAGCAAGGAGCCTGATAGTTCCCCTGAAATTCTTCTCTGAATAACCTCTCCAAGGATCAAATCTTGAATCTCTTCAAAGGTCAACTTAGCAGTTCCGAATGAACTACTAACGGTTGTAACTGTCCCTGACCAACTCTTTGGCAACAAAGATAACAACAACAAAGCTTGCACTTCATCATCGAATTTAATATCTACCAAGACCAACCTAGTCAAGATAGAGTTAAATTCATTCACATGATCTGTGATAGATGCACATTCCTTCATCCTTGTATTGACTAATCAACGAATCAAGAATACGTTGTTCGAAGCAGATGGCTTTTCATACACATTCGACAATGCCTTCAGTAAACCGTGAGTTATTGTCTCCTTGATAACATTGTCTGCGATGTTCTTCGCCAACGTTAATCCTATCGCACTAAGAGCTTGGCCATTTAATAATTCCCAGTCTTTCTTACTCATCTGATTTTGGCTTCTATCTTAACACTGGTTTATGTAGCTTCTTCTGATACAGATAATCTTCGATCTGCATTTTTCAAAACCCGAAGTCACTGCCATGTAACTTGTCTATCTTGACTTTCCTTCATCCGCCATCGTTCTCACTCGCTTTACTACTTGAAGCTCTGGTACCACTTGTTGAGGATCGGGCAATATAAGCAATGACAAGAAGAGAAAGCACATACACAAAAGGAGACACAAAAATTTTGCGTGGTTCAGTCTTGAAGACTTACATTCATGACCACACTAATATCAATTTATTTTACTCACATCACATTAGGGTTCTACAATTACAGTGCTACTAATAGAGTAAAGATAACAAACATATCTATAGGATATTTAAAGGGAGAAGATAACATGGATATTTATGGGAAAATATAAACCCTAATAAAATTTTCCATCTGGCCTTGGGCCTGAAAATATTAACATTAATCAAGACTCCACATATCCAATATGATGTAAGAGCTATATGCTTGTATCCATGAATAAATGGGTGCTAACTTGTTAAAATGGAGGAATGTATGCAAGGTGTTAGGTACAATGCTCCTCAAGATGAAAGAGGGATGTGCTTAATTATATTGTTTGGAAGGTTATTTAAGGCATGAGTTTCTGTAGATGGACTTAGGAAGTTGTAAGGACACAAGTGTTCTTGAACCAACACCGAATTTGGTCCACTTCCTGGGCATAGAGGCAAGTTTTTTGGAAGGTAATATGAGTGTTGTAGTGTATGGTCTCAAGTGGATACTTGAAAATTTTTTAAATTGTTGGACACATACTTTCAAGTTATGATCTGTTAAAGAAGCCAATCTCGGGTTCCTTTTTGCAACATCTTCAGGGTTTATAGAGGTTAATTTCCTCCATTCTTGGGACTTAACTGTTTAGGGTACTAAATAAGAAAGTTGTTTTTAATTGCCTTGTCTTCATGTTTGAAATTTTTCGTTGTATTTGGAAATGTAAAGTGGAAGTTATGCATGTTCGAAAAAGCCATGTCTAAAGCACAAGTATGACTTACTAAAATGGGAGTCAAATTGCTGGCATAATTTGAGGTGTGCTCTATTTTTTTTTTTTTGGAATCCTATTATGAAGTAGTTCTTCATAGCTAACTTGGACGCAAAAATCTTATATCTCAGACGAGAGGAGGGATAAGTGATCATAGTAATAGTCCATAGAGACCTTTGGAATTCAAGTATTATGTGAAAATGCATATAACCCTTTGAAAGGGAGGTTAGGGGAGATGTTTGGCATGCATAAGTGTGTATGTATAGAAATATAATTAGATATGCATCAATGTGGCTTGTGTATGCAAATATGTAATGGTGTGGTATAATTAAATGCTTATGGAAGTGGGTTCGGGAGTATTATTATTCTATAATAAAGAAGCTTAGAGAGTAAAGTTGTTATCCCTTAACTTGATTTTAGCCTTAAATAATACAAATGTATGTAGATGTGGGTTCAGTAAATTAGTATGGGTATGGTGGTGCGATTCTTATAGGTAATATGTATTTTGCGTTGTAGCTCGTTATTGTAACATATATTGTTTTTGTTTTTTGAAAGGAAGAGCCTTGAGGGCTATAACATATATTATTGTTTTAATCAGGCCCATTATTGTGCCTCTGTAGCTAACTACTATGGATCATGTTGTACACTCAATTCAGTTATCATTGCTACATCGTAGTAAGCAGTAATAGGGGGTATTATACATTTTGGAGCTGTAGTATATGGTACTATACTATATTGTAATGTAGTTTACGGTTATTATGGCATGTGATTTCTTGGTCCTATTGTATCTTTGAAAAGAGTAGAGGGATGTTGTGAAAAAGAACCAGTGGAGAAGAAATGGAAAATAAAAGCAAAAGGAGAGAGAGCAAAAGGGAGTGATAGTCAAAAGATGAGGATGCCAGATGGAAACTGAGAAGAACAACACAACTATATGGCACTGAAGAACAAAGGCCCATATTAGCTGAGAATCACCACTCCAAGCACCCTTGGTAGCTAGGTGATGTGAATTGTGAACCCTTGAAGCATGTAGGAAGTGGTCTCCATGCTAGTATTAGTGTTGTTGCTATCATTATTGTTGAGATTATTAATGTTAGTGGCTCTAGTGGTTTACATGCATTACCTATGCTTTTAAAGCTTCTTTAGTTAAAATTATTAAGTAGCTTCTTTATGCTATCGGCCCTAGCATCTTAGAAGGCTTTGTGAGAAGTATGAAGGCTATAATTAGAAGCCTAGGTATATCTATACATCTATAAGGGTTGGTATTATTTTTGAATTACCAAAAGTGTGTGCTTGTATTCGTATACTTGACTTGGAGGGAAAGCCTATGATTAAGAATAATGTATAAGAGCCATGTATATGAATAAGGAAAGCATCTACATAAATCGAGAGATCTTGGCCCCTTTTTTAGTAGAAGTAACTCATGAGTTGTTGAATCAGCCCCATTAAGTGGGGTCTCTCCAAATAAGTGGGCCCCACCTCCATAGTAAATGAAAAAGAAAAAAAAGAAGCTATGTTAAATGAAGGGATCACTGTTGATCATTAAGGAGAAAATTAGAGGAGAACCGATCAAAAAGCAAGAAGAGAGGAAGAAGAAAAGAAGCGCCTAGGGTTTAGATTTCTTAAGAGGATTGAAGCCGATTTCGCCCACATTTCAAGGAAAGTCATCTTTGGAAGAAGATCTACAATACATTGGTTTGATTTCTTCCAATTCTCCTTGAAATAGTCATAATCCATCTTTGTATGATGATGTTTTTGTGAAATTCTCTTCCTAAATCTCTTGCCATTGTATGCCTCTAGTTAGCTAAAGATAAACTTGTTGTTATCCCTTTGTTAACATAGTGAAAACAATTCTAAGTGGCTCTAATGAGTCCCGTGGTTTTCATCCCTCGATTTGAAAGGGTTTCCACGCTAAATCGTGTGTCTTGCTTGTTGTTTTTGACGATTTTATTGTGTCAATTATATCCCAAAAAATTGTACTCAAAAGGGGGAGGTTTTGAGCTTCAAAATTCAGAAAACAAGCTCAACACGCCCTTGACTAATTCCGCACCCCCATGCTTAGGGCAGTGAGACCGTGTTGCAAGCTGTGTAAATTGCAGTTTTCTGATTTTTCGACTGCTACAGTACCAGTGCTACAGTAGCGGAAGAACCCAACAAAGTGGCACGCCCGTGTTTCGCCCGTGCTCCAAGCCATGCAGATTGAATGTTTTACATTTTTTGGGTGCTACAGTGCAAGTGTTACAGTACTTTCGGGCAAAGTTACCGTTTGGTCCCCTGTTTCTCCCCAACAGAGTGGTATCAAAGCCTGGTTGGCTAGAATTATCTTAAGTACAAAAATGGAAGGTGAAAGCTCAAGTGGAATGATGAAATTGAACCCCTCAAACTATTCCATTTGGAAACGCAAGATGCAAGACATATTAATTGTGAAAGACATGTTCCTGCCTGTTATGGGAAAACCAAAGCCAGAGAAGATGACTGATGATGAGTGGGAGATATTACATCTAAAAGCTGCTGCAATGATAAGTGTCTAAATGTATGCATTTATATGTTTTATTCCATTACTATTTTGCATGTATTATGATGATTTGATGCCCTTTCGCGTTTAAATTGGTTTTATTTGTGTTACAGGCCTTGAAGAAGCCAAAATGAGCTCAAGAACGTATTTGAGAAGAAATCCGTATCAAATACGATGTTGTCGAGCTTCCATCACTGTAGCAGTACTATAGAAGGATTACTGTAACACGATTACTGTATCATTTACTGTAGCATACACTGTAGCACCGAAACGGGATTTCTGGAAAAAGGCTGGAAGCCTTGCGGGCAAGCATGCGCCCGCAAGGCAGCCCGTATGGATGCCCGAAAAAGGGTTTTAAAAGCCAAGTTAGGGCATTTTTAGAGGAAAATCTAAACACCATCTTCTTCTCCTCTTCTTGGGCCGCCGCCCCACCTTCGCCGGCGACGTTTTTCGGCGATCCACCGCGCCATTCTTCACCAAGAGGGAGGCAATCATTGGAGGAGGAAATAGGGGAAGATCTAGAGCTTCAAAGCGTCGTTTGAGAAGAGATCTCGGCGACATCGGTGATCTTCATCCATACAAGGCGATCCGAAGCTTGAGGGAGTTTTTATTACTTCTCTTTATGTTTATTTGTTCCTTGAAATTGTATGAGTGTTCCTCTTTCATGAGGAACTAACTTGTATGTGATTTGGGCATGATGAACCCTAGGGTAGGTTTGTTGTAATTAAGGATGATAATCATTTGTGATTTAGTGTTGGATGTTGAATTTCTTGTATAAGAATTTCTATGGTTTGTGATTCTCTCTATGTGTGCTTTACTGTCTTGGACCGCATGAGAACTCTGCTGTTCAATTTCTAGGTTGTACTTGGAGCGTGACCATCGCCTTGTACTAGACTCACATAGACTGAAAGGGATTCATGCACCAATACGCCGAGGGATTCGGGTATTATGTACCCCTCTGAATGTTAGGCTTAGACCCAAAAGAGTGTCTACTTCTGATAAGGGATTCCCTAAGTGCATTGCAATCGTAGGAGGAATTGACTGGAAGGGATTCCGGTCAATACTTGTATGGGATTAGGGCTAATCAACAAGGGATTAGGGATTAGCTTAATTTAGGAATCTCTCAATCCAAACCACCATCACAACACATCATCCTTAATTCAGGCCTTAATGACAACCCTAGGGGGATTCTCTGTCCAAATCGCGCCCTCTCCTGATTGTCCATCCCTTGAATGCTTATTAGGCGTGTAGTGGTAGCTTTATTCTTTTTTTATTAATTATTACTAGTTGTACTCTTTGCTCGAATTGTTAGGCTAGGAAATAGACGAAGGGGAAGTAATAGTAGCTCCTTGGCCCCGTGGAATACGACCCCTGTGTCACACACAGGGTATTACTTGACGACCCCGGGCACTTGTGAGACGCTCATCATGCTACAATCAGGTAATGGGTTGATATAAACATTTTTCACCATATCTCTGAAGATGTAAAAGTTGATGAACTATGGAAGAAGCTAGAAGCCATGTATGATAAGAACACCTTCAGAAACAAGGCTACAATCATTAGAAGACTTGTAAATTTGAAGTACAGGGACGGCAGGAGTATGACAGAGCACACTAGTGATTTCCAAGGCTTAGTAAACCAATTGGCAGCTATGAAGATGCCACTTGAAGATGAGTTACAGACATTGTTGCTTTTGAGCTCTTTACCTGATAGCTGGGAAACATTGGTGGTGTCTTTGAGTACTTCTGCACCTGGAGGTAAATTGACTATGGCAATGGTCAAGGAAAGTCTTCTAAGTGAGGAAGCCAGAAGGAAGGATAAAGGTGAATCCACCTCTGAGGCATTGGTGTTTGAAAGGCATGATAGGCGTGGCAGGAGCAAAAGCAGGTATCCTCAAGCTCATGGCAATAGAGATACATCCAGAGGCAGGTCAAAGGGCAGGAAAAATATTAAGTGTTTTCACTGCAACAGAATGGGCCACATGAAGAAGGAATGCAGATTCCTGAAGAGAGGGCAAGGTCAAGGAAGTAAAGATGAGAAGGAAACTAAGACAGTAGCTACTAATGGTGAAGTTACAATTGTCAGTGATGAAAGCTGTGTTAGTCTTGTATGCCTAGGGAGTGACTGGGTGATAGATTCCGGTGCATCATTTCATGTCACCCCCCATGATGAGTTGTTTACTTCCTACCTTAGTGGTGATTTTGGCAATGTTAAAATGGGGAATAATGGTGCCTCCAAGATTCTTGGCATTGGAGACATTTGGTTGGAGACAAACCTCGGAAGCAAGCTGTTGCTCAAGGATGTTAGGCATGTTCCATATATGTGCCTAAATTTGATCTCCACCGGCAGACTTGATGATGAGGGTTTCACTAGTTGGTTTGGTGAAAGTAAGTGGAAGCTCACCAAAGGATCCCTAGAGATTGCTAAGGGCATGAAGATGAATACACTCTATGTCCTACAAGCTAATCTTCACAAATGAGAGGTAAATGCAGTTCAAAAGGGTGGAGATATTTATCTATGGCACAAGAGGCTTGGCCACATCAGTGAGAAGTCACTTCAACTTCTTACTAGAAAGCAATGTCTACCCAACTTGCTAGGTATGACTCTTAAATCTTGTGTTGATTGCATAGCTGGAAAAACTCATAGAGTTGCATTTCATTCACATCCTCCATCAAGAAAATCAAATATACTTGACTTTATTCATACTTATGTTTGTTCTATGCAAGAGAAAACTCTTGGAGGAGCATGGTACTTTGTGACATTCTTCGATGACCATTCAAGGAAGGTCCGAGCTACTACTCTGAAGACCAAGGATCAGGTGCTTGATGTCTTCAAAGAATTGCATGTCAAGGTTGAAAGAGAGACAGGAAAACAACTGAAAGCAGTAAGAGCAGACAATGGTGGTGAGTACTGAGGGCCATTTGAGAATTACTACAAGGTCCATGGAATCAGGCTTGAGAAGACTCCAGCCAAGACACCTCAGCTGAATGGTGTGGCTGAGAGAATGAATAGAACAATTGAAGAAAGAATCAGGTGTATGCTGTCATCTGCAAAGCTTCCTAACCCATTTTGCGGGGAGGCTATGAGAACAGCAGTTGACCTAATTAATCTGTCCCCAGCAACAGCATTGAATGATGATGTACCAAACAGGGTTTGGTCAGGAAAAGATGTATCTTATGATCATCTTAGAGTGTTTGAGTGCAAGGCATTTGTTCACATCCACAAGGATGAGAGGTCCAAGCTTGATGATAAGGCAAAGAAGTGTATTTTCTTGGGTTATGGCCATGAAGAGTTCGGGTACAAATTGTGGATCCAGTAAACTGGAAAATTGTCAGGAGCAGAGATGTGGTGTTCCTTGAAGACCAGCTGAGTAATGATGGTGACAAGGGTGAAAAACTAGTTCCTCTACTGAAACTCCTGTCAATCTAGATCCTATTCCTCCTCCTCTGACGAATGTTGATCAAGGAGGAGAAGTCCAAGAAGATGGTGATGATACAATTCCTGATGAAGTTCCTCCAGTTGATGATGTAGACCCAACTGAAGAAGCAGAGCAATCATCACCCGTACCACCTGCAGAGCCGCAGTTGAGAAGGTCTACTAGGGAACATCGCCCCTCTAGTAGATACAGTACTAGTGAGTATATCATGCTTAGTGATGGTGGAGAGCCAGAAACCTACCAAGAAGCTACAGCACATGAGAAGAAGCAAGAGTGGTTTAAAGCCATGCAAGAAGAAATGAAGTCTTTTTATGAGAACCACACATATGACTTGGTGAAATTACCTAAGGGTAAGAAAGCACTCAAGAACAAGGGGGTATACGAGTGTAAGACTGAAAATCATAGCTCACATCCAAGGTATAAGGCAAGATTGGTTGTGAAGGGATTTAGTCGACAAAGCGTGTTGATTTTGAAGATATATTTTCTCCGAGTTGTGAAAATGTCTTCTATCGGGGTTGTACTCGGTCTAGCAGCCCGTTTGAATTTAGAGGTAGAGCAACTTGATGTCAAGACTGCCTTTCGCATGGTGATCTAGAAGAAGAAATATACATGGAGCGACCCGAATTATTTGAAGTCAAGGGTAAGGAGCACTTGGTGTGCAGGTTGAAAAAGAGCTTGTATGGGCTTAAGCAAGCGCCAAGACAATGGTACAAATAGTTTGATTCGTTTATGGTGAATCATGGGTACACTAGGACTACTTCGATCAGTGTGTGTTTGTGAAAAAATACTCCACGAGATGACTTCATTATTCTTTTGTTATATGTTGATGGCATGCTCATTGTAGGACGAGGATGCTGGGAAGATTGAAGAGTTAAAGAGAGAGTTGAACAAGTCCTTTGCTATGAAAGACTTGGGTACCAAAGCGAGATACTTGGCATGAAGATCTCCCATGACGAAAGAATGGGAAGTTATGGCTATCTCAAGAAAGCTACATTGAGAAGGTTCTTGAAAGATTTAACATGAGTAAGGCCAAGGTTATTGTTTCTCCACTTGCAGGCCATTTTAAACTCAGTTCAAAGCAATGTCCTACAAGTGATAAGGAAAAGGAAGAAATGAGCAAAGTTCCCTATGCATCTGCTGTTGACAGTTTGATGTATGCCATGGTTTGTACAAGGCCAGACATAGCTCATGCGGTTGGGGTTGTGAGTAGATTTCTCTCAAATCCGGGAAAAGAACACTGGGGCTGCGGTGAAGTGGATACTGAGGTATCCGAGAGGTACTTCCCAGTGTGTCTCGTGTTTTGGCAATGGTGAGTCTATCTTGGATGGGTATACAGATTCAGACATTGTAGGTGACATTGATTCCAGGAAATCTGTATCAGGTTTCTTGATGACTTTTGCAGGGGGGGCTGTTTCTTGGCAGTCAAAGCTGCAGAAATGTGTTGCACTATCTACCACAGAAGATGAATACATTGAAATTATTGAGGGTTGCAAAGAAGCTTTGTGGATGAAGAAATTTCTTGAAGAATTGGGTATGCGAGTGCCATCCATCTCTCCAAGAATTCAAGCTTTCACTCAAAGTCCAAGCACATTGATGTAAGGTGATAAGTGCTTGTTTATATATATTTTATAACATCAGTTTACATGCATTGAGCATCACTTTTATCAGGTTTTATCATTGACAGGGTGTGTTTTGTGTTCTTTTGTACAAACAGGGCTTTGGAGACGTGAAGTACAAGAAGAAGCAAAGATAGGGTGTGATGACACATTTCAAGGCCACAAGTAGAAGCTGTGTTCATATGCATGGGGGTGTTGCCAACTTTCGGCAGAGTCCAAGTTATTATATAAACCGAAAGGGCAAAAAGGTAGTAGTACGTCCATGTCCTAGCTTCCGTACCCAAGTAGAAGAAAGTTCTTGAAGATTTCAAAGGAAAAGAAGCCACGCACCCTACCACACGAGCGTGTGCCCGACCGTGTGACTCAAAAGAAGAACTCGGGAAAATCCCTGTAGCAAGTACTGTAGGAGTTCTTGCAGCAGTACTGTAGTAAAATCACTGTTCACGCCCGTGTGGAAATTCCCCACGGGCGTGTAGCCACAGCACACGGGCGTGTGAGTGCCCAAGACGGCTTTGGGAAGCTTTCCTCACCAACTTGGATCGATTCCTCCTCCGTCATAGCTTCGGAGTGGATTTAATCCAGATGTGGAAACTACCCATCAAGACCATCATCACGGATTTAGGGGGGTTATTCTTTATGTCTTTGAAACTTTATTCTCAATTCATTATTTGCTTTGTGACTCGCTCCATGGAGTGCTAAACCCCTAGAGGGTATTTGGACATGTAAACCCTAGGATTCTTATTCTCGTTAGATTTGCATTGTGTTTCTATTCGAATTTATCAGTTTGAGTTTTACTCTTGACTTCTTAATGATTGCTTGTGCTTTTGATTTCATTATTGATCGCCTTGCATGTTTTATTCAATCTAGTGAAGAGAGATATCACCGCTAGGTTTAGAATTACCAAGAGTAAAGAGGGTTGAGAGGGTGAACCGTGAGATAGCGGAGTGTCCCCTTTCCCTTCCGATAGATATTTCCTATCTCCATATTCCCTAAGTGTCAAGCAGTCATATGTGGTGTGAGGCGTCGAAAGAATTCTCCGCCGGGACCTCGTAGGGGACTAGTTATCGGCGACCTGGAGGCAGGGGCCGTTTTACCTTAGGATACCCACGACTCATTGTTTTCGTTTAGAAACACTTGTAATCTACATCCAACACCCGAATCCTAGGGGTGGCATTGTCCGGATACCTCACTTTTATTGATTGAGAACTCGTTTCCTTTTTATTCCCTGCACACTTGTAGTGACACTCTTAGTTTTGGCCATTAGATCATCACACACTACACTCATTAGGCTAGATAACAAAAGAGGGGCTATTACTAGTACTTCTGTTCCCTGTGGTTCGACAACCCTACCCTTTGGGTCCACTTTTATTACTTGACGACCCGTGCACTTGCTGTAACGCAAGGGGTTGACACACATCACCCTGTTATGTTGTTGCGGAATACGCGCATCCTAAGGTATCACTGGATTCGGGATGTCCTGGAGTCCAAGCAGTTATACTTGGAGAAGGTTCATACTAGTGAGAATGGGTCAGATATGTTGATCAAGACTTTGCCTAGAGAGAAGCTTGAAGCCTGTAGGCAAAGGGCAGGCCTGGTTGAGCCCCCCCAAATGGTGCTGAGGGGGAGGATTGTTGAGTTAACCCCATTAAGTGGGGTCTCTCCAAATAAGCGGGCCCACCTCCATAGCAAATGAAAAAAAAAATTATTTTAAATGAAGGGATCACTGTTGATCATTAAGGAAAAAATTAGAGGAGAACTGATCAAAAAGCAAGAAGAGAGGAAGAAGAGAAGAAGGGCTAGGGGTTTGATTTCTTAAGAGGATTGAAGCGGATTTCGCCCACGTTTCAGGGAAGGTCATCTTTGGAAGAAGATCTACAATACATTGGTTTGATTTCTTCCAATTCTCCTTGAAATAGTCATAATCCATCTTTGTATGATGATGTGTTTGTGAAATTTCCTTCCTAGATCTCTTGCCATTGTACGCCTCTAGTTAGCTAGAGAGAAACTTGTTGTTATCCCTTTGTTAACATAGTGGAAACAATTCTAAGTGGCTCTAAGGAGTCCCGTGGTTTTTCATCCCTCGATTTGAAGGGGTTTTTCACGCTAAATCGTGTGTCTTGCTTGTTGTTTTTGACGATTTTATTATGTCAATTAGATCCCAAAAAATTGTACTCAAAAGGGGGAGGTTTTGAGTTTCAAAATTCAGAAAACAAACTCAACACGCCCGTGCTTAATTCCGCACGCCCGTGCTCAGGGCAGTGAGACCGTGTTGCAAGCCGTACGAATTGCAGTTTTCTGAATTTTCGACTGCTACAGTGTTTTTGCTGCAGTAATCCTGCTATAGTAGCGGAAGAACCCAACAAAGTAGCACGGCCGTGTTTCGTCCGTGCTCCAAGCCGTGCAGATTTCATGTTTTTACATTTTTGGGTGCTACAGTGCAAGTGCTACCGTACTGCTACAGTACTTTCGGATAAAATTACCGTTTTGTCCCCTGTTCCTCCCCAATATGAGTGAATATGCATATGTATATATACACACATGTGGGTATGTCCATAATGAAACAAGTTTATATATACATGAATCCATACAGATTTTGACACCGCACTATAGCTTATATGTATTGTTGCACTATAAATAATTACTGCATGTTACACTGTACTTTTGATATAGTTCGTTATTGTGATGTTATAGTGGTTACTTATGAGCACTTTTGTAGCATTGGATTCGCCTATAGTACTATAGCATATGATACTGCAACACACAAATCACTGTAGCACTAGATTCTCCTTTTGTGGAAGTATCAAGAAATATTGACATAAGTATTAGGGAATGCTGGTTTGTCCTATGTAGGGTTTAGATTTTAGTGATTGTTTGGAGGCACAAGAAATCAGTTCCCAAAGAGGAAAAAGAAAACATGAAAAGAGAAAAGGAAGAAGGACTAAGGAAGAGGGAAGCCAAGGGTCAGAGGTGAGACGCTCCTGTCAATTGCTAGAATTGGAGTATATCGACACTGTGAAATGTTATGGCCAGCATGATGTTGATCACGAATTCATGGGACTTGTGCATCTTCTACATGATGCTATTGCTTGTTTGATTGGGTATTTGCTTGGTGTGCATGCACAATCAAGAAACAAATGGAAAAAATTGGGTTTAGAATTCCAAGAGCCTCGCGAAAGTTGTTGAAGATGTGAGTTGACGATGGTCAAATAGAATGTTGAGCACATAGTTATGCATGTAAATTTACAGTTAGTATTGTAGCTTTATCTGGCTTACTACTATATTCTCATTGCAAGATGTTATAGCAATCAATTCACTTACTCATTGTAGCTTTGAGAGTTTCTTTTTTAATTTATTCGTGGTAAGTTAAGGGGATAAATGGTTTTATGTGTGTTTGTTTAAAGAATTACGTTGGCTTTGATTCCTCTAGCTTTAAAGAGGATACGCAGGCAATTTAATTCTTTTGGTAAGTGGATTAAATACAAGCCACCTTTGAAATTTAAGTAGATTTATACATTATTTTATCGTCTTTACAAAAGAAAATTTAATGTGGTTTTTGTTATAATATTTATATATGTGTGTTTGACAACCACTACAACAGTTTGTATTTATAGCTTTAGAAGAAATTATAGCAAAAACTATAAAATTATGTAGCTAAACACTTTAGTTTTGAAAATAAATCTCGTAGCAAGAAATGCCATAGCTAAATATTAGCTACATATTTTATGACTTTCGTAGCTATGAAGTAATAGATTTTGCTACCGCTTTTACTTTTCATGTCTAAAAGTTTAAAATATTTTCCCACAAGAATATTACATGGTAGAAAATAGTAATTGCTTTAGCTACATTATATTGATATATATAGCAAATTTGATTTTAGTTGCAATAAACAAACTATGTGGCCAAAAGTTTAGTTTACATGTCACAGTGAAACTATCGTCACAAATAATTTTATATTCATCTATAAATTTTGTACGTTTGTAGCTAACTTAAATATTAAATTGCTATAGTTATCAAAGTGTGGCTAATATAATAGTTTTTTTAGCATCAAAACAAATCAATCATAACTATACATTAAAATATTTTTCTATGAAATAATAGATTTGAAACAAAAATATTCACTTAATTGTTTCGGGTAAAATAACTTTGTAACTATATAGTAAAATATTTTGCTATAATAATACAGTTTGTAGTAAAAATATTTTGTTTTGGAGAAAGCATATCATAGCAATTAGCTTATAGTTTTTAGCTGCAAATTAGATAATCCATATTTAAATATTAAAATTATTTGCTACAAATTGTTTATTTTTGTTGTGAAATTTATTTTTTTAAGTTTTAAACATAAAAAAAGGTTAATAAATTAATAGCTATTAAGTGCAAATAATGAAATAAAAAGAATTAAATAAAATATAGCCAAAACAAAAAATGAAACTAATTAATTAAAGCAATAGATTATAGAAATAGGACACATGTAATAATTATAACAAGAGAAGTTTTCATCACTAATATTAATAACATTCATAAAATCTGCAGTTTTAAAAATTAGATGTCTACTCTTGCCTTTATGTAGCATGAAGATAAAATAACATTTTAATTTTTTCTTTACAATCTCTATTTATCTTTACTATTTTTTCCGTCTATTTGCTTTTCCATTGCCTCTACTCTTGTATTTGCTTCCCTTTTAGCCATTTCAACTTATGATGTATGTTGGTCCATTGACATCAAATGGTTGAGAATGGAGTGTCAGATTAATTTCTTTGAAAAATCTTTTACAATATTGTGATCCTTTTTGCTTCTTTTTCCAAATCCTCCATGCCTAGGCATTTTCTTGTTGTTTGGCATAAAATAATATGAAAGAAAATTAAAAAAAACTGAATGTCTATAATGATATGGTTGTAGTGTAAATAAAATTTGAAGTGAAATATTCAAAAAAAAAACAATTGCATACAATCCAAAACGAAATATAAATATGTCATGAAATAAAATGCATTTTAAACATACAAGTAATGTAGTCCCACAACCAAAACATTTATGAATAAATTGTATGAATATAGGCTGGAAGAGAGAGATAACACATAAATGATAAGCGGGTACATATGGTTTAATGTTGAAAGAGAATATTAGTTGATAAGTTTCATTTTGTATAGGTGTCAATTGATAAAATTGACATAAAATAATATGAAAACAAATTAAAAACAACTAAAAGATTATAATTACTAAGGTTGTAGTATAAATAAAATTTGAAATTAAATATTAAAACCAAATTGCATAAAGTGCAAAAATAAATATTTTAATAAAAGTGATAAGGGGTTTTCTGAAAAATAGTTGCATACAATATAAAGAGAAATTAAATACTGAAAAAAACTAATTGCATACAGTTGTGTACAATATGTCATGAAATAAAAACATTATAGATTTATAATTAATCTAGACAGACAACAAAAAAACTTTATGAAGAAATTATGTAAATATTGGAGATACTTCTTGGTTTGGTGATCTAACTCCTGTGTGCTTATTATTATTGATCTTGACAAGGAGTTATGTGAATTTTATTTATTATCTTAATGTTCTGTTCGTAATGAAGAAATGAATGTGTGTGGCATATGAAACTGTGGTTGTTTGAATTTTTCTTTTGTATACATTGTGGACGATTGTCATGATGACTCTAATGGTGATGGGGAGCTAGTGCTCCGCCTACTACAGTAGAGTTCCGCATGGTCCAGCATATAAAGCGGTAGTGTGGGTGACCTGTATATTTGAACGAAAGCACGGAAAAAATTTAATAAGGAAACTGGAGGGGCATCTTCAGTAAAACTGAGACACTATGATTCACCACGTGTGGTCTCAATGGCCTACACTAAGATTAGTTGATGGGCCCATACTAGGATTGTTAAAGCTAGTAAAGGAAAGAAAAACTCCTCTCCTTATTGAATATGAAAGTGGCTATATAAATAGCCTTACAATAACTGAAAGCAAAAATCATGCACTCCACTACTATCGTGGGTTCTAAACAAAAGAACAAGTCAAGTCCCTAGATAATAGGGATTATGTAACAGAAAACAAAGACTAAGCCTACTGTAACATTCCCTCCCTTAAACTGATATTAGATCAGTTTACACTTGGATCTTTACAAACTCCCATCAGTGCCCGCAGCTTCTCAAAAGTATCTAACTTCAATGGTTTAGTCATAAGATCTGCAAGTTGGTCCTGAGTTCGACAGTAATCTAATTTGACTATCTCTTCTCGAGTGAGATCTCTAAGAAAATGAAATCGAACGTCAATATGTTTGCTTCGATCATGCATGACTGGATTGCGAGAGAGCTTGATTGTTGAGCTATTATCACAATATATCATGGTAGCTGCACTTTGAGTTTGGTCAAGCTGCTCCATCATTCTCCGCAACCATACGGCCTGACATGCACAAGCAGATGCTGCAACAAATTCTGCTTCAGTAGTGGACAATGTGACAACAGGTTGTTTGCGAGAAGACCAAGACACAGCCCCTGAACTTAATAAAAATAGAAAACCTGAAGTGCTCCTCCGATCTTCGACATCTCCTGCATAATCACTATCAGAAAATCCCACAAGTTGGTGGTTTCCTCCCCGGCGATAAAACACACCATATGTAGTGGTGCCTTTGATATATCTTAACACACGTTTTGCAGCTTGAAGATGAAGTGTAGTAGGATGAGCCATGTATCGACTGAGAAGACCAACAACATATAGCAAATCTGGCCTAGTGGAAGTTAAATACATTAAGCTACCCACTAGTTGTTTATAGAAAGTACCATCCACTTGCTCTCCCATCAAATCTTTCATTAACTTTGTGCCTGGAACAATGGGATTATTTACTGAGTTGGAATCTGCCATTTGGAACCTCTCTAAGATTTCACAAGCATACTTCTGTTGACAAAGAAAGATCCCATTGTCCTGTTGCAATACTTCCAAACCAAGAAAATACCTCATCTTTCCCAAATCACTCATATCAAATTCTTGCATCATTGAGTGTTTAAATGAAGTGAACAAGAATTCATCACTCCCAGTATAAATAAGATCATCCACATAAAGACACACGATTAAGATCTTACCAGCAGAGGAGTGCTTGAGAAATAATGTGGGTTCATAAGAACATTTCTTGAAGCCTTCATTCATGAAATAAGCTTCGATTCTGCTGTACCAAGCCCGAGGAGCTTGCTTCAATCCATACAACGCCTTTCGAAGTCTATACACTTTGTGTTCTTCTCCCTTGATCTCATATCCAGGTGGTTGTTCAACATATACTTCCTCATTGAGATCTCCATGAAGAAATGCTGATTTAACGTCTAATTGATACAATGGCCAAGCCTTTTGAGCTGCAACAGCAAGGACAAGTCGAATAGTGTCTAAGCGGGCGACAGGAGCAAAGACTTCAGAGTAGTCAACCCCATATTGTTGAGTGTATCCCTTTGCAACAAGACGGGCCTTGTATTTGTCGATTTCACCACGTTCGTTGAGTTTAGTCTTGTATATCCACTTAACTCCAATTGTTTTTCCACCTTTGGGCAAGTCAGTCAACTCCCATGTATCATTTTTGTTAATTGCAGCAATTTCTGAATCCATAGCTAAGCGCCATTTGCTATTGTGTACTGCATCATAAAAGGTTAGAGGTTCCTCATCAACAAACATAGCAAAGTTACCTTGATTTTCAATGTCTGAGAGTCCTTCACCACTAACATAGTCATGCATCCATATAGGTGGCTGACGAATTCGCCTTTCCACAAGATTAGAAGATTGAGCTTCAAGTGGATCATTAACTTCCTCAGTTGAATTTTCTCCACTGTTATGTTGTTCTGCAACATCATCAACATAAGTTGGAGTTTGAGTTACTTCAGCAACTAGATCTCCAGATGAAGTATTTATTGGTTGAGCATCATGAGTGTGATTGTCGAGCATATCACCCCAATCTACCGAAGTATCACCAGCCTCATCATGTGTTGTTGTCCAAGGCCAACAGCCATCTTCATTAAAAATAACATCACGACTGATCACAATTTTGTTTGACATAGGATCATATAGGCGATATGCCTTGGATTCTTCACTAACTCCTAGTAGTACACACTTCAAGCTCTTGTCATCCAATTTTGTGCGCTTGATGTCAGGAACATGAACATAAGAAAGATAGCCAAACACTCGAAAATGATCAACAGACGGTTTAATGCCACTCCAAGCCTCCTCCGGTGTCTTATTGCGCACGGCAAGTGTTGGACTCCGATTCAAGATATGTACAGCCCAATTAACTGCTTCTGGCCAGAAGGTTTTTGGAATTTGTTTGCAAGTGAGCATACTACGAACCATGTTCATGATTGTACGATTCTTGCGTTCTGCCACTCCGTTCTGCTGAGGAGTGTAAGCCGCAGTAAGTTGTCGTTGAATTCCATTGGTCTGACAAAATGTGGTGAATTCTTTTGACGTAAATTCACCGCCCCTATCTGTGCGCAATCCACGAATACAGGTAGCCATTGCCTTTTCCACCTTTGCTTTGAAGAGTTTAAAACACTTGAAGGCTTCTGATTTATCTTTCATGCAATCCTCACAAAGCAAGCAAGAGTTCTTCAGTTGTGGCAATCCACGAACCATCTGTTTGGTGTGAAGAGTTTTGAGTCCATCAAGACTCAAGTGGCCATAACGACAATGCCAAAGATGATCAGGATTTTGAGAGAGAATTTGAAAACAATTCTGTATGGGCGATTTGACAGTAGCTAAGAGAATGAACATCCGATTGAGAGACATAGTAGTGTTGATGATAAGCCTTCTATTTGGATGGTAGATTTTGCACCTGTTGTGTTGAACTAAGATTGCCAAGCCTTTTTCTTGCAATTGACCAATACTCAAAAGATTGTTGCACAAATCAGGCACATAGAATACTTCTGTAAGAATTTGAGCAACATTATTAATAGTCATATGAATTTGTCCTTTGCCCATCACACAAAGACTGTAATTGTTGCCCAGCTTGACAGACTTGCGAAATGTTTCATCCAAGTGTGAAAATAACTCCCTTCGGCCACACATATGGTTGCTACATCCAGAATCCAAGAACCATGCAGTCTCACCAGTTGTTTTATCAACATCAGTATAGGCCATAAGGAGCATCTCTTCATTTGTTTCTGCAAAATGAGCCTTTGTCTCCTTCTCATCCTTGGGTTCCTTATTTTTCTTAGGACATTCAAACAAAAAATGGCCAAGATCATGACAGTAATAACATTCAACAAGAGCTTTGTTCATACCTTGTCGATAGCGGCCTCTTCCTCTTCCACGTGAGGTGCTTCGACCATATCTAGAACCACCAGAATTATCCACATGAGCAATCTTCAGAGCGTGCTCTTCGACCAGCACATGTCCATGCATACGCTGTTCATGGACTTGAAGACTGCTTTGTAATTCATCAATACTCATAGAATCCAGATCATGAGACTCCTCAATGGAGCAAACTACATAGTCAAATTTAGAGGACATGGAGCGTAAAATCTTTTCAATGACAGCAACATCACTCATCTTTTCACCAAGACTACGCATTTTGTTTGTAATTATGAGAGTACGAGCAAAGAAATCAATGACAGATTCACCTTCTTTCATGTGCAAAACTTCAAAATCTTTGCGAAGTGCTTGAAGTTGTGCACGCTTGACTCGGGCATTTCCTTGATACTTCTGCTTCAATGAATCCCAAATTCCTTTTGCCGTATCCTTGGTTAAAATGGTTTCAAGTATAGAGCGATCAATAGCCTGAAAAAGATAATTCTTGGCACGCAAATCCTTCAATTTCTGGTCAGCAATTTCCTTCTTCTGTGCATCTGTGAGATCAGTACCCTCTGCTACAGCAGGAACTCCATTTTCCACAATTTGCCAATACTCTTATGACCGAAGGAAATTCTCCATCAGCATACTCCAATGCTCGTAATGGCCATCAAGATGGGGAATGGCAGGCTGAACAAAACTATTCTCAGTAGACATTTTGAGCTGCAGCTACAAAATTTATAGAGGAACCTGGCTCTGATACCAGATGTTAAAGCTAGTAAAGGAAAGAAAAACTCCTCTCCTTATTGAATATGAAAGTGGCTATATAAATAGCCTTACAATAACTGAAAGCAAAAATCATGCACTCCACTACTATCGTGGGTTCTAAACAAAAGAACAAGTCAAGTCCCTAGATAATAGGGATTATGTAACAGAAAACAAAGACTAAGCCTACTGTAACAAGGATAGGTCCAAATTAGATTTTTGGGAAACACTCAAAGTTGACTTGTATTATATCTTTCTTTTCTTGTTCATCTTCAATATTTTGTATTCACAAGATACCGGTGGCGTAGCAATGTTTTGGAGTAGTAGTTTTGTGCACCGAATGCTTCAGGATATCATTGCGATTGCCACTTAGCTGGCTCCGGGTCGAGGAGTGGCATCAACTTTCTATAAGATTATATATATATATATGGCTTTGAAACACTAACCTCCAAACTTGTTTTCCTTCTTTGAGTAAAGTGGTGCGATAGTTGTCTCTTTGACATCATCACCTTCAACACTGATATATCATCATCAGATACTCTCTTTTCCATAGTTTTATTTGTCAATTTCTCATCAAATTCGGTTTTCTTATATATGTATGTACAATTTTGTTTTTTCTTATATTGATGATTGTGGTTGTTTGTAAAATTAATTATATTAAAATTTAAAATTTTTTTTAATAATAAAAAAAATATTTATTATTGAATAATTTTCATATTTTGCTTAAACTATTATAACTTTAAATATATTTGGTAGTTTTTAAATAACGATATTTTAGTAAAAATATAATTGATAATAAAACATTTTTACTCAATCAAATACGGCAAGGATACATTTTAGCTATAATACTGTGTTGTCAATCAAACAAAAATTATATATATTTTTATCAACATGATTTAAGAATTATATTTCTAATATCCTACAAATATGATAGTAATATAATATTCTGTGAACTAAATAGTCTTTTAGAAAATATCATCTATGTTGGGTGACACATGACAGGTTGTTCCCTTGATAGACTAGCCCAAGTTGATATTGGGTGTAGTTTAAGTGAGAAAGTCAACAAAGTGAAGATTGTACTCGATGTTTAAGAAGAAATTCACGGACCCAAGATATATTTACCTAATATATTCAAAGTTGATTTTGTTGGAAGAGATATATTGCATGCTAATATTACTAAGGGAGGATTTGTATATGAAAAAGTCAGAGATAATCACTTCAAAAAAAATCATGGATTCTGATTTATCCATGTGCCTATCTCAACAATTTAAAAAAAACATTTGATTAAATCTCTACCACCACAAAACATGTTCTTTTAAACTACATGTAGTAATTAATATTAAATTATTAATATAATATTTTACACATCATTTAACCAAATATTAAATAAATGCACAGAGTGGATGAAGGTGGAGTTGAATGCACTTATAACATGAATATTTCACATTTTTCTTTTTCTAAAAAAGAAAAAACAGGTACTTGTACAAGTAAAATAAATAATTACTAGGTAAATTTCCAAGCTCTTATTTTCATAATTGTGATAGTTTTGGGGTATGTATTTTTATTTATAGCACAAATTTTGATGGACCTTTTTTCGTATGATTAATCCTAAATTTTCCCAATTAACTACTTAATAAAATAACACAAGCAAATAGTAAATAAAAAAATATACTTGAAATAATAACAAATCATTACAAATTAAACAATATTATCGACACATAATTCTAGTAATATTGCATATAGATAGATATATAATTCAAAACACTAACAAAGTAAATTAAATTGAACAAATTTTAATATCATATATAGAGCGCAAGAGAAAATAAATAAGCTAATTACAAATGAATCCATGGCTAGTAAAAAGATAACATAAAAGAATTAAAATGAAAACAATATTTAGAAGTAAAACGAAAGGGTAAATAAACGTAATTAAGTAATAAATATATTTCATTACTTTTTAGATAACAAAATGAAAGAGTTGAACCCACCGTAATAATTATTTTGAGCATTTTTTTTTTTTTTTTTTTTTTTGTACCATGAACCAACCAGCCCTAAATTATATTGTCCCTATTCACTAAAATTTTGTTAAAACAACTCATTCAATTCCTAAAATTCGAACGCCTTCTATCATTTGATTACTCATATTTCTTTCCTTCAATTTTTCCACATTGTTTTGGACACCTTCCAATTTTCATGTATAACCCTATCTATTTTCCATAAAACCATCAAATAATCAATGTTTACTGCCAATGAAAGTATATGGACCACAAACTCCACCATCTATGATTAAATAACTCTATATAGTTATTAAACTCGAATCGGCCATCCTGGTGACCTCACACTTAAATTAATTCAGGCCTTTAATTGAACCACTTATGCAATCAACTCAATATAACCCATCTTGACCAACCTTGAATTGGCCAAACACAATGTACAGGTTTTTATGACCCAAATAAGTTGAAAAAATTTATTTTTTCGAATAAATTTTGCCTTCCTTCATTTTGTTTATTAAAAGAAAATAATATGTCCTTTCAAGAAAATAAAAGTTGTAAAAAAATGCTTAGCTTTTTTTTAATATATATGGTGGAGGCTTTTCTTTGATAAGATTTTTTATTAATTTATAATTACTATTAAGTGTTATTAATTCTCGGAATTTTATATTACCATCGGGAATAGGATTTCGAGGAATATGATTCCTAAATATGTTGATAGGAATATGCTTAAGTTTTATTTAGTTTACAAAGTAATAATGTGACTCGAAAGTAGTGATGGCAACGGGTCGGGTCAGGTGCGGGTTTTGCTATGCCCGCACCCAAACCCGCTACCCCGCCCCCATACCCGAACCCATATCCGTACCGGATGGGTTTTCAAAACCCCAACCCACACCCTCACCCAAGGGGTATCGGGTACCCGCGGGTATACCCGACCCGCCATAATCCTATTTAAAAATATTTAAAATAAAATTAAAAAATAAGTAGAAATTAAAATAGCCATTCAAAGCAAGACAAAATATATAAATTCAACATAAAATACACATTCAAATCATAGATTTTTTTTTTTTGTTCAAATGACCATTCAAGTAGAAATTAAAATAGACATTCAAAGCAACACAAAATATACAAATTCAACATAAAATACACATTCAAATCATAGTTTTTTTTTTTTTTTGTTCAGATTACCATCAATCATCATCATCATCTTCATAGAGATCAATTCTCTTCCAATCCATGAGTAGCTCCAAGCCTCTATTTGTTTTAAAACTCATTCCCAAAAAGATGGCCTTCTGAAATCGTTGGAGAAACACTAAAAATCGCAACAGCGGAGAAGCGTCTGACTCTCTTTTCCTATCAAAACCCTAAGACAAAACCCTTAAATTAATTAGTCGCAAACATCTACTCATCAATGGATAGCAAAAAAGATGAATAACTTATTAGAGGAATTGGGGAAGAATTAAAGAAAAAAAATCACACCTTTTGAACGCGAGTGAGAGATCACGGCGTCGGCGTCGGCGTCGTGGCTTCTCCCTCTCTCTTTTCCTATTTGGATGATGATCATATAGCTAGTTATTTACAAATCGAAACCCCCCCGCGCGTGAATTCAACAATATTCTGGCTTCTTATTTGATAGAGTCAAGAAAGAAAATAAATAAATATTAGCGATGTTTTTGTAATCTATTTTCGGGTCAGGTTCGGGTATCAGAATTCCCATACCTGCACCCGTACCCACTTTATACTTATTGGGTTTTACCCGAACCCGACCCGAAACCTGGTCAAACTGGTTACTACCCATCAAACTCGGGTTGGTCGGGTCGGGTTTGGATATTTTTGCCATCTCTACTCGAAAGCAACATTGGTTTGTTTGGTTAGCTAAGAATTTTTATTATCAATTGGCATTTTACTAAAATTAATAAAAACTGACTTATTATCAGTTGTTATTAATTTTAATTAAATCAAGCTTACTTATATTAAATAAATACAAAATTTCCTTTGACTTTATATTTGAAATAAATAATCTCAAATGGTTTGTGTTTTCATCTAAACAATTAGATAGATATATTTTCATAGAAAAGATATGTATGGTTGAATTTCCTTTTTATTTACAAATTTTTGTATTTATGAATTTTTTAAAATGTTGATATTTTGGGATTTCATTGAATTTGCACCTTATAATAGGCAACAAATTCACATTCGCCTGAAATGTGATCTTACCATTCAAATTATCACATTCTAAAAATATAATATTTCAGTTCTAAATAATGAAATGTGGTTAAGATTACCTTGTCCACGTTGAGGATAATATAATATTTAATAATTCGTCATAATTTTAATAGTTATTTTTGGTTTGAAATATTTAATTGAATATTTAATACAAACAAATATTTTTGTTTACTAATATCACATTTAATACAAACAAATACTTTTAAATGTAATAGGGAAAATTCTTAAATAAGATTTAAAAATGTTCAAACTCTCTCAAATCAAACTATACAACTACTTCAAATTTATATAGATAATAAGTTCATATCAAATATTTATTTTATATTTATGGTTTAATTAGCACTACAGCCGAATTTTTATTTTATCCCAATTTTTTTAACTATTTACTCTAATTAAATTATTTTTTATTTTATTAAATTGTACTATATCATGTTTCTTCACACCCTTCCCAAATTCCTCTTTTAAGAAGTTTTTAAGCATGCTGGGATGGGTACTTAGGTAAAAACACAAACATTATGATTTTTCATCTTTTTTTGTTGAAGCAATTTCGAATAATTTTTTTTTTATTTAGAATTGTTTATTTAATAAAAAAATAAGTTTATGAAAAAAAACTCCCCACATGGTATTGTGGATTGGAATGGGCTTTCTATTGTTTGGACTGGGCCTATATTAATGCAGATTAAAGTAGATCCATGTATCCCACCCAATGTTTAGAGGAAAGCAATACAAGACAACCTAATTCAACAGACCTCGGGCGTGTTCGGCTTCCTTATAATTGATAAAAGTCATGGAAGTACGCAACTGTGGTTTCTAGGAAACCTTGGGTTTGGTTAAATATGACAGTGATATACTTGTATTTAATGTTAGGTTTATGAAAGTGAACATCCACAGTGAGTTCAATTGAGTAAGCGATGCTTTTTTAACTTTTTCAAGTTGTTTGGATGCAAAGATTTTCAGTGAGTGGTTTGTGCTTTTGGTTATAATATTGTTTTTTTTCTCTCATTTTTATATTATCTTGTAAGAATTAGAGTTTCCTTAAGATATATATATATATATATATATATATATATATATATATATATATATGGGAATGAGGTATGTGTGTAATGAGCTTTTGGGATTTTTTTTTTTTTTTTAGAAATACAAACCTTATAAACCACTTCTCCTTTCTACCGATGTTGTGGGAGGGAGTTTCTCCTCGATCTCTCACTTGGCAAAAGAAAGGGTTATCATCCTTCTAACCCTTTTTCACCATGGGGTTATAATTAATTTTTTTAAAATTTTAAACTTTTTTATAAATTAAGGGGGCGGGCTAGGCTTCAATTGATAGCTCTACTTTCAAAATTTGTTTTTAGCACCACAACATGAAGCTAAGCTCGTGGCTATTGAAAAAAGATATGATCATGACTTTCTAACCCCTTTCCACCATGGCTTTATTGCTCTATTTAAAGCTTAGAGTATGTCTCCAATTCCTTGGGTATGAGGATTATAAAGATATTTGATTTATTTCTTTTGATGAATTTTCTTTGTAGTCTCCCCACAAGGAATATAATTTTTGGCTTTTCCTTTCAAGACTTGAGAAGATATTTCATTTGTTTATTTTGATGATTTTTCTTTGTAGCCTTCGCACAATGAGTATAACTTTTAATTTCTTTTTCTTTTTTTCTTTTTTATTTATCTGATTTGAACTTTATAAAGAAAAGCATATGACTGCTTTATTTGAAACATACCATGTTATCCAGTTTCTCGATCACTTTAAAATTAAGATTATTAGATAGAGTGAGGATTATAAAGCATTCTTCGTTTTTTACAATCATATTCAAAACTATCGTTTTAGTGGTATTAGACATCAATATCTTCATGAAATATAAATGTGTTGTTCTCTCTTTTTGTAATTTTAAGTTCATTAAATTTAATGGGGGTTGTAGTGTTAAAAAATATTGCAAAATTCTACAGGCATGAGGAAGCGAAATAAAATTGCAATATTAATTAGTTGATTTGATGAATACCCTAGTTATAAGTGAGATCTAGAAAATATCTTTTGATATTTCAAATCCTTTTCTTGATATGCTAAATTTGTTCCTCGGATCGTCCTAGATCTCCTGGCGTCGAACAAAAGTCCCATGCCTCTAGACCACACGCTGGAATCTAGAAACAGCCTCCTCTTCCTCTTCGTAATATAGGCTAGGGTCAAAAAAGAATAGAGAGATTGAAGAACTATTCTCACAAGAAAGAAATTTTTTTTTTCCCACACTCCATTGGGTTAGATAGGAGTTATATTTATATGGACTTCACAAAATATGACAAAATCATCTTATTATTGAGTTATAATAGAAATATGATCCTAGAGATTTCATAAAAGATGATAAATATTATCATATTATGAAGTCCTAATAAAACTAGGAGTCTTAAAGCAATTAAGACAACTTTTGCCTTCAAGTCCTTGTAATTTTAATTAATTATTCAATCCGATCGAACTTTGATTAAAATTCAAACTTAAGACAAAAGCAAATCCAATTTACAATTATACTTCATCCAATAAAGTCAAATTGTGTAAATTGATAATTTTACCCCTATAGTCAAAATGAAACTAATTTTGAATTCCTTTAAGCGTGACTCTCTAGGTTCGTTCCGATTATCAATGAGAGGATACCAAAGGACATGGGTGACAGCTAGTCAGTCCCGTGGCCTCACGTTGTAGCCCAATTGAACACGAATGAGTAGATTATTACGAACCTTTCGGATTATGATTACCATATGTGTATAAACCCTTTGTTTTTGTATCCCAACTGAGTGAGAGACATGGACAATGTCAAACTCACCCCTATAGTCAAAATGAAACTAATTTTGAATTCCTTTAAGCGTGACTCTCTAGGTTCGTTTCGATTATCAATGAGAGGATACCAAAGGACATGGGTGACACCTAGTCAGTCCCGTGGCCTCACGTTGTAGCCCAATTGAACACGAATGAGTAGATTTTTACGAACCTTTCGGATTATGATTACCATATGTGTATAAACCCTTTGTTTTTGTATCCCAACTGAGTGAGAGACATGGACAATGTCAAACTCACTAAACTTAATCATAGGCTAATAACCATAATAGAGTAAGATTATCAAACTAACCTTCGTGTCCCACACGATTAGTTTTATTGCCTTGGCCAAGGTCTTCTAATCTTACTTACATGTGACTGCATAAGATGCTAACTTGTTTACTTCCTAGAGAATGACTTCCTTTTTTATGATCACTCACAACTGCTACTTGTCCGACATAGCCACATTTCGATGTTGGCCCTATCAAAGGGTAAATTAGGTCTAACTACTCTAATAACATACTAGACGTCACGAGCACATTGTGATAATGATACCTCCTGTCAAAAGTCTAGTCATAATATCATAATCAACAATCCCAATCATTGACAGTCCAAGAGTAAAACCCATGTGATAAGATTGTAATGAATCATATCCGAATATACCAATCCCATTGATGTATCTATAACACATACACCCACTATCCAATAATGTTCGACTGACACTCTTTGTCAAAACATATGTCATACAAATCCTCAATGTTTAATGTTTAATTAAAGGTATTTGATTTATGAATTACTTAAGTGTATAAGTATTAAACTGTTCTAGTGCTCTTTTCATTATCCCATAACGAGTAGAAGGTTTAACTTAGCACACATGGACTATATTTTTCAAAACTTATTAAAATGCCAACACAAGTTTTATATGAACATCAAAATAAATGCTTATTATTAATAACAAAAATATATAATACAAATCGAATGCCCTAATAGAAATATCCTCGTTGGCATGTGAGGGCATACTCCTAATAATCTCCTACTTGCACTCAATGCCAACCACTATGGTATCTAATACCCATCTTCTTAAGATGTCGTTCTAGCACAGTCTATAATAGTGGCTTGGTAAGTGGGTCGGCTAAGTTATCGACCGAAGTTATTTTCTATATGGCCACACCGCCTCTTCCAACGATCTCTACAATAATGCGATATCTCTGCTCGATATGTTTGGATTTGTTGTGAGACCTTGGTTCCTTAGTCTTATAACTTGTGCTATGGCTCTATCGTTGTCACAATAAAGTGGTAACAAGAGCTCTAGACTTGGAACCATTTGAAGTTTTATTAAAAAACTTCCCAATCCAAACAGGCTCCCTTATAGCCTTCGCAACAGCCACATATTCAGCCTTATTAGTAGAATCCGTAGTGGTCTTTGCTTGGAACACTTTCAACTCACTACTCTATTGACAAGAATGAATATAAACCCTAAAGTGGATTTCCAGTCACCAACATTAGATTGAAAGCATGAGTTTGTGTTACCATCCACTCTTAACTCTCCATTTTCACAAATTGGAAGCATATCTTTAGTCCTTCTCAAATACTTCAGAATATACTTCACAACTATCCCATGCTCCTTCCCCAAGTTAGCATGAAACTGACTCACGATACTAATAGCGTGCGCAATGTCCAGTTTTGTACATAACAGGTTCGGTTCGTTGTTCTTAAACAATAGGTTCTTTAGACGTTTCGTTATGTTCGTCTAGAACAATTATCCTACCGGCTCCACCCTCTTGAATGAACTCATCTTCCAAGAAGTAAGCTTGCAAAGCTACAATAATCCGTTGATCATCGTGCAAGTAGAAGAGGTATCCCATAGAACCATCGGAGTAATCAATAAAAAGTCCTTTTAAGGACTTAGCCTCAAACTTTTCTATCTTAGTCTTCTTAACATAGGCTGGACAACCCCAAATCTTAATGTGTTTAAAACTTGGTTTCCTCCCACTCCACATCTCATGTGGGGTCTTAGGAATGGATTTGGATGGACATTTGTTCAAGATAAGTGCAGCAATGAGAAGCGCATGACCCCATAAAGAAATGGGCAAGTCTGTATAGCTAAGCATAGAACGAACCATGTCCAACAAGGTTTGATTCCTTCTCTCGGCTACCCCATTCAATTGAGGAGTCACCGATGGTGTCATTTTGTGAAACTATCCCATGTTCCTTAAGGAACAGGTCAAACTCGGTATTCATATACTCATCACCACAATCCGATCACAATGTCTTTATATGATGACCAATTTGATTTTCCACTAAAGCCTTATACTTTTTGAACTTGTGAAGAGCTTCATACAAGTTCTTCATCAAGTACACATAACCATATGTAGAATAACCATCAGTGATGGTTATGAAATAGTGGAAAACTCCGTGAGCCATCTCAATGATCAGCCCACAAATATCAATGTGCACTAAATCCAAGACTTGTACGTCCCTCTCAGGATGTGCAGTGAAAGGGGACCTGGTCATCTCACCAAGGAGACAAGATTCACATGTCGGATAGGAATTTAATCCCAATGGACCTAAGAGTCCATCTTTCTCCAACTCGTGAAGCCTTTGCTCTCCAGCATGACCTAGTCTCAAATGCCATATAAGTTTTTGATTTATCTCATGCCTACCAGGTTTTTTTTGTTATAGAATTCACAACACATTTATTCTGAACATTCAAATAATACAGTCCATTTAGTAACGAGCCATTGCCAACCAATTTATTTCCAAAAACAATATCACAATTAGTTTCACCAAATTTAAAGACATATCACTTTCTGACTAAATCCGGAATAGAAACAATATTCTTTAACCCATTTGGTAATACTAAACAATCCTCTAACACTAGAACATGCCCAGAATATAAATGAATAGAAGTAGATCCAGTATAGGCTATTGCGACACTCTATCCGTTCCCTATGTTGATCATCAACTCTAGTTCACCCAGCCTTCTCCTTATTTCCAGATCCTAATTCATAATACATACATGAGCACTTGCTCCTAAATAAAAAATCCCAGAAGTAGAAAATACAGACATTGAACAATTAGTTTCAAAAACAAATCGTTCCATACCTGTAGCGCCATCTACTCTGAGTCGTGGGCAGTCCCGCTTCCAATGACCGGCCTCGCCACAATGAAAACACTTGCCTCCTTGCTTGGAGCATTCCCCCACATGAACAAAGAGAGGCCTTACCGACCTTCTTACCTTCTCCACCCTTAGCCTTAGGAGTTAAGGAATTGGGCTGCTAGACCTTCTTTTTCTTCTTGGGCTTTAAGGGCTTAGAAGTAGAGATGGCTAAAGTAACAATATCCTTCCTTTTAGTTTTCATTTGAGACTAAGCACTCACTAGTTTGTTAAGAAGACCGGCCAGTGTGCACTCAATATCGTTCATGTTAAAGTTAACAATGAACTGAGAGAAGGAATTAGGAAGAGACTGTAAGATAAGATTAACCTGAAGGTTGGAGTCTATGATAAAGTCAAGAGCTTCCAACCTCTCGATCATAGAACCAGTTTTTTCTTTGTAAAATTTAAGGACATACATGCATCCAAATATAGGATATCCGATCATGCGTCTTCACTTGCTTGTGTATGGCAAGCTCTAACTCATAACGCCTTGGATAAAATTTGAACATTCAATCTCATGAGAGCAAATACTTTATTTATTGAGCTAGTATGATGTTAGTACAAATAAAAAATATTATATAATGGTCCGTTTGGATTGCGGAGTAGGAATGGGAAGGCGGGGAATGAGAAGAATGGAGGAATGGGAATGAGAATAGGGAGAAAGTGGAGGATAATGATAAAGTTGTTTGGTTGGAGGGAGTGGGAGTTAGGAATGGAAAAAGTAATAGAAAGAAATATATGAGAATTACACTTATGCCTTTTCATAAAAATATATGAGAATTACACTCAATCATAAAATATATTTAATAATTATTATAAATAACACAACAACTACAACGCCACTAGGCATATGGTCCAATATCTCTTGGAGGCATGATTTCCATAATAATAGTTTTCATTTTTTTTGGGGGAAACTTAAACATATTAAAGGTTGCATAATTATTATCTTTTAGGTTATCAAGTCATTTCATAAAAATTATTATAAGATCAATACTTGTGTATTAAATCAGTATTCTCAATCATTATTATTATTATTATTATTATTTGAAAATATGAAAAACCACTCCAACACACATTTTTAATTATGTTTTTCAACTACCTGCATTGAGAGAGAATTGAACACGTTTTATCCCATATGAAAATTAAGTGTTTAATTGTTTGGTTATTATAGTCAAATAAAATTATAAAATAAATACAGAACTACACGTTTAATAAATATATAAGCCGAACATAAACTTAGGCCGGCTCGGTGTGCAAATGAAGCTTCGCTTCTCATATTTATAAAAAATATTAACTTTGCTAATAATTTATTAGCCATTAATGAAAAACAGTCTTTGGTAATTTTTATTTTATTAACCATTAATGAAAAACAGTCAATGAAAAATTTTATTTTAATAAAGAATTCTATGAAATCTTTTAGTTCTTGATAAAAAATAAAAAAAACTATCCCAAATCCTATTTTAACAGAACCATTTATAAAATTTTTGTTCCCTGAACAATGAATGCATATTAATTAATGGTTAATTTTTTATTTTTACATTATTTAATGAGAATATGTTTTTATAAGTTCTTTGTATAAGAATTGCCAAAGATATCTTAACATTCTTAACATGTGGCATCAGGGCCCTTAAGAAAGGATGAGTCCCGAGATCAAGTCTCTGCATTCATTTGGATAAAAGCATGCAAATACTTATTAATCCTTCGCAAATTCTTGGCATACTGTTGTCACATGCAAGGATGTCAACCATATGTTTTGCCCCACATCCTGCCCGACCCTGTTTTCTTTTAATTTTCTCAATACTATAATCGTCTCATGGATTTTTGCACTCACCCCACTTCATTTTTACGGGAGTTTCAATAATAAAATAAAATTTTTACTATTTTAGATTATTTACATTAATAATTACAAAATATGTAATACTACATTAAATAAAAAATTGTATAATTTATATAACAACAATTTTGATTTATAGATTGAAAACTTTTTAAATTATATGTACATATTAATATATATGTGCATATATGCAAATTTTTTAAATGACCGAGATAAGGTAAAACCAGATCCGCCGCGCCCCCTCACAAAAAATAGCCACCCTGCCCCGGTCCGTTCTTAGATCTCCAATAAAAAAACCACCCCGTTCGAGACATATCAGGTAAAAAATCACAGGTCGGATAGATTTTTGCCATCCCTAGTCACTTGACTTGCCTGTATATAAATATTCCTCAAATTAATGAAATTACTGATAAACCCTCGCAAGAAATCAAATTTATTTCTATATCCTAACTAAACGTTTTTATTTTAAAATTTTAAATTGTTCTTTTTTTTCTATTTCAAAAATCAATGAAGTAAAGGAGATAAAGAACAGTGTTTTTTCTTTATAAAACTTTTAAGCTGACTCTTGACAAGAAGCATACAAATTGAAATATACATGAGTATGTAATACATAGACATTATTCTCATTTTTTATTATTAATGACTCAGCCAACACATATGCATATTATTTTAACTAAATGTGGATGACATCTTTTTCATAACTTTATTCGTTAATGATTATCATTAACTAATGATGTTCATAAATTAACCAAGACTTGCTTGAATAATAAATTATGAGAAAAGTCTTTCCCTAAAGTTGGAAAAAAAGTTTAGTTTGGCCAAAAGTAAAAAGCCACGGCTTTTGAGTTATGACCATCCATTGTAGCAATAGAATAAGCATATTCTCATGTCATTAATAAGCATATTCTCATGTCATTTGCCCACAAAAGTATTTGTTTTTAATCCCTCCAAATGCGAACCAGAATATATATATCTTTCTCTTTCCATTCCTTCCTTTACTTCTTGTGCTCTGAAAGAAGAATCAAATTCTTGTTTGGTCTCATTGCATGCTAACCATCTTACTTTTGACTGTGTTAGCCTTTCCAATTAATTATTATTTTTTATATTTAATGGTTTAATAACAAATGCTAATTGAGTTTCAATTAGTTAAAATATTTATATGTATAAATTGATGTGAATATTTTGGTTTTTCAATATTATGGTAGTGCTAGGAGATAGAAGAAAGTTAGGATGAAATTTTATATTTTAGTGGAGAAGTTGGAGAATAATTTGATGCCAAAAAGATATCATGGTCCTTGTGAAACTTTCTTTTTTTTATGTTATATAGATAATACGTTAATAGATCTTCCATTTTAAAACTTTGTTTTTTTAGCTTAAATAATATAACTTAATCTTTAAAATCATAATTATTGACTTACTCTCTTCATTAATTAGGAAAAATATAAAAAAAAAATATGATTGAGATTTCCAACTAGCACGATTTAAAAGAGTATTAAACATACTAAACACATATACAGTTCTCACTTATAAAAATTTGTAATTATAATCAAATAAATATAAGTCGACTTTTAACAAAACATGAGTTTATAAGTTATATATCAGCTGTTATATTTGTCTCAAACTTTCTTTTTTCAAACTTTCACATTTTGAAACTCATTAAAAAGAATTTAATAACTCCCTAATATATATATATATATATATATATATATATATATATATATATATATATATATATATATATATATATATATATATATATATATTATTTCAAAAATAAAAATTTATAATAACAACAAAATTCATATATGTTACTATAATATTTTTTAAGCATTACAGAAAAAAATAAACAAAAAACAAACATTTTCACTACTCCCTAATAAACAAACAGAGAAGTGAGTTGGGGATAGTTAGGCCAGTGATTAATCCTCCCACTTCACAAACATACTTTTAAAAGTTTAAAGAAAATAATAAAGAAAGAAGTTGCATGCATATATCAAGCCAACAAGTGTGTATCCTTGCATAGTTTTTGCAAGAGAATAATAATATTTTTTTTACCAAGCAATGAACTATTAAAATCATTCCTCTAACTTTGCAATCTTTGTGCCGGCGAATAACAACTAAAGCTTAAACTTTATCTTTTTTTTTTTTTTTTTTTTTTAACAAACCACTACGGACGCCCTATTTACCACATATTGAGAAGTAGTTAGCCTCTAATTTCTTAAATTTGACAAATAGTTGCAAAAAATAGCTTGGCTAATCAACCAATCCAACTCAATCCATCAATTCAATTCATTTATGCTGAGTTACCTAGTCTACCCAGAGGTTCAAGCCAAACCGACCGACCTAGCCATAGCATGAACTGGATCCAATTCACACGAAACATTAATGAACATGCGTCCTCTATTAAGGGAGTTTTTTTTTTTGTAACAAATATGAATAAATCATGTATCATTAACTAGCATGAATTGAATTTCACAATACTTATACTCTTCATCTACCCGGTTTGATTATAAAATAATAAATATGACATAATAAAAATTATGTAAAAAATACAAGTAATTATTATATAAATATTTTACATATTTTATAATGAGAAAATATTTTATTTTGAGTGGAATATTTTTGTATGTCATAACACCCATATTATATAATAATTCTATAGTCTAAATTAAGTATCTAAACAACCAATATGGTATAATTCTCATAAAATGTTAAATTATAGCATAAGAATGCAAGTGGGACGGGAAATGGGATCTCCATCCTCATCCCCACTTCTCACATGGCGGGATTCTTCCCCCTCACTCACCCATAGGATTCCCACGGGGTCAGGGAATCTCTCCCCGACCAAATTATTTTTTATAACATATTTTTATACACATCATATATGAAATAAAAAAATATACAAATTTTTTTTTAAAATAAACATGATATAATATAGGATTAAAAAATTAATTATTACAAATAACATTAAATTAAGTTTGAAACTAAATTAAAAATACAAATTTATTAATAAAATTCATAATACAAAACCTAGTACAATAATTTTATATTTTTATTATTTTTTTATTTTTCCAAAAATTTAGATTGGAATCCACCACCGCTAGTATTTTGATATGATATCTTCATCTTTAATAATTATTAAATTTTAAGTATAAAATAAAATTATAATTAATATTCAAGTTAAAATTAAAATTATATGAAAATTATATTTACCTCATTATTCTAATATTAAATTTTTTATAATTAAAATTAATCAATAATTTTAATATATATATATATATATATATATATATATATATAATTTAAAAAGTCTGAAAAATCCACATGGTAAGCGGGCCGAGGATCTCCGCAGGACAAGGAATACTCTCCCCATTCCCAGCTCACCCCGCTAGTCGGAGAAAGGTTTTCCTCAATTCTCCACCTCACGAGGAAACTATTTCGAAGAATTCCCACTCTGTCAGCGTGGGTCCCTGCGGGGAAAGGGTATTTTCTGTCCCACTTGCATCCCTATTATGACATATTGTATAAATTATACTATAATTTTTGTCTATTCAAATCGGTTTTTTTAATAAAATAAATATTTTATATAAAGGAAACCATGCTAATAGATAAATACTATTTGGCTGATTGGGAAACTTTGGCAGTGTGTATATATATATATATAGAGTACTGCTATATAAGCCGAACCGGTCGCACGACCAGCCCACACGACTGATGTGGCTGGTGGCTTTTTTTTTTTAAATCAAATTAAAAAAAATTAAAAACGAGGGATTCAATGTGCTCTCGTGACCCTCTCCTCTCTCCCCTCTCGTGCTTTCGCTCCATCGATCCCGGCCGCCCCCTCCTCTCTCGTACACCACTGACCCCGGGCGTCGTTGCTTCCTCGCACCTCTCCCTCGATCTTGGTGCTCTCTCTCGCTCTCTCTCCCCTGTGCCCTCGAGTCGCTGCTCTCGCCATAGCTGTCAAACTCGGGGTAACTGAGCGGAAGCGGCACACTCTCTAAACAAAAGGAGTGCAGATCAATTCAGAAATTTGCTACCTGATCTCCCAAATGGTTAAGATGAGAGCACTTTGAAAGGAAGAAAGGTGTGTATGTACAGTAAACTACAGATTTTGTTAGAAATTGACATTACATTCTGTAATTAGTTCATAATTTTCTTCTTATAACCAGTGTGTACCTCCAACATTTTCAAGAATGGAGGCTTATGTGTTTTGTGTTTATGCTAACCGAAATGATCTATACCTATGATGACTGAGAATGTACAAGATTAATAATTCCTTTTCTTGAGATTGCCATTAATTTAAAGAAAGTTCATTGCTGATCCTTTCAGCTCTTGCATCCCATCTAGTCTAATGATTCGAGGTAGTATTTCTCGCAAGAATATAATACTTGATATAATACTTGCTCGGAATGTCATATCACTTTGACAAGTCCGATGAATGACATTTTGGGCTTTTAATTTTGTGGAGCTTGCTAAATTGTGTTTTGAAGTATTACTGCTGTGCTGATTACAACCACATTTGTGGAAAACTGAACAAAACAGAGAACTTTTCATTTGACAAACGTAAACAGGAGATCTTTCTAACTACAGGAGATGCTCTAATTCCCACCGATCAAGCCTTTGTATTTCTTTTATGTGGCCTACTCCAATCTACTCTGTGTCGATCTTTGTTCTATGGTGCAAGCAGCACCGGTTTGATCAAACTAAGTGCTTTGGGATTCTATGGCAACTCGGTATCGGAAGAGTTTCTGGATGTTGTCCTGGTGCTCGGCACGACCGGAGGCTGTAGATTACGTCGTGAATTCATCCTCATAGTCTGTAGAGGTGTCACTGGTTTTACTTTCTGTCTTTGCCCTGCGGAAACAAAATGAGAAGCATCAATATTATTCTTCAGCAAATGCAGAGGAGATCTTTCTGTCTTTCTGTCGGTGGCGAGAGCAGCGACTCGAGGGCACAGGGGAGAGAGAGCGAGAGAGAGCACCAAGATCGGGGGAGAGGCGCGAGGAAGCAACGACGGCCAGGGTCAGTGGTGTAGGAGAGAGGAGGGGGGGGCGGGGTCGTGCCGCACTCACGAGAAAGGGGAGCGGTGACCGGCCGGGCGCGGTGGCGAGAGCAGCGACTCGAGGGCACAGGGGAGAGAGAGCGAGAGAGAGCACCAAGATCGGGGGAGAGGCGCGAGGAAGCAACGACGGCCAGGGTCAGTGGTGTAGGAGAGAGGAGGGGGCGGGCGGGGTCGTGCCGCACTCACGAGAAAGGGGAGCGGTGACCGGCCGGGCGCGGTGGCGAGAGCAGCGACTCGAGGGCACAGGGGAGAGAGAGCGAGAGAGAGCACCAAGATCGGGGGAGAGGCGCGAGGAAGCAACGACGCCCGGGGTCAGTGGTGTACGAGAGAGGAGGGGGAGGCCGGGATCGATGGAGCGAAAGCACGAGAGGAGAGAGAGGAGAGGGTCACGAGAGCACATTGAATCCCTCGTTTTTAATTTTTTTTAATTTGATTTAAAAAAAAAAAAAAGCCAGTCGCCATGTCACCAGCCACATCAATCGTGTGGGCTGGTCGTGCGACCGGTTCGGCTTATATAGCATTACTCATATATATATATATATATATTTGTTTAGTATATATATGTATATAGTGTGTGCGCGGTGTGTTAAGTGTCAGTAGAAAGAGAACGAACGTCCAAGCAACGTAGAAAAAGGATGCCTTTTTATCCGGGGGAATAAAAAAAGAGAGAAGAGCAGGCTTTTTAGAGATATCAGTGCTGCGTTTTTCAATGAAAAAGGTCATAGACGGTTCCACATTGGTGAAGCAAATACTCTCTCTCACTCTCCAAGAATGATAATATCTGTTTTAGTTTTGGGGATTTGTGAAATATATCTCATCCAAAGAGACTCCTTTTTGCACATAAAACTTGGTTTTTTTGGACGTATTGGTGGTTTTTTTAATTATTTTTATTTAAATTACATTTCTAATACGATATTTGATTTTGAACCAGTAGAATGAATGGTTCACAGGTTAACCGGTATATATAGTATTTTATCTTTAATTATTGTAGGACATTTTTAATAGTTTCTAAATTTAAATTGTTAAATATGTAAAGATGGAGTTTTAAATCTATAATTCAATAGATAATTGAAAAATACAAAAACATTTATTCAAAATTTATAATCAAACTCATAAAGTTTCTGAAAAATAGATGATTTTATTAGGCTATAATGAAAACTTTCAATTCGTTATTTTTCTAAAATATAAAGAAAAGTTATTTATTTATTATAACTTTAAAATCTTCAATATTTAAAAAAATTGGCAACCAAACTATGAAGCGAACAATAATATATAATATTCTATATTTTTTTAAAATGAATAAATTACTATTTATATTATTATTCATTCTAACTCCGGATGTCTCCCACAAAACTCTCTGCTCACTATTGATTAAATTAATGGACTATAATATTAAATAAATTTTTTATAATGAAACTTGCCAATTGCCATCAAGTAAGGGCAAAATTAGTTATGCACAAAATAGCTGAACAATACCAAATATTTATATTAAATATTACAAAATGAAATTCTAAAATCTAAAGGAAGAAAAAAAAACACAGGCCGTATCCGGGCATATTATTAACAGAACATAACACCCCTATGAAATTCAAATATTCACAGATAAACTTTACTATATAGGAAATGAACAAAGCATCCCTTCTTTTTAGGTTTACTTCTATCTGGGTCCCCACGTGAATTGACACCGTTAAAAACTATTTGAATTGTCGGTTATGCCCCTCCACTCACCCACAATAGTTGCAGGTAATGAATGATGCATTTTCCGATATAGTGATGTGAATGCATTTATTTTAAGTGGTTGTTTTTTATTTTTGAATAAAGATAGTAAATGTGAATGCATTTATTACAATTAAATGTTTTTTATTCCAAAAAAATGTTAGCGTTTCCCAAAAATAAACAGAAACTCCCAGAAATAAACATAATCTCCCAAAAGTAAACGGAAACTCACAGTCGTAAACAAAAACTCCGGAAAATAAACACAAACTCCTAGAAGTAAACAGAAACGCCCAAAAGTAAACGAAAACTCACATAAGTAAATGGAAACGCTCAGAAGTAAACAGAAACGTCAAACGTAAACAGAAACTCTCACAATAGTTGCAGGTAATGAGTGATGCGTTTTCCGAGATAGTGATGTGAATGCATTTATTGTAAGTTGTTGTTTTTATTCTTGAATAAAGATAGTAAATGTAAATGCATTTATTATAATTAAATTTTTTTCATTCCATAAAAATTTTAGTGTTCCCCAAAAATAAACACAAACTCCCAGAAATAAATATAAACGAAAATAAACAGAAACTCCCAGAAATAAAAATAAACGCCCAAAAGTAAACGAAAACCACAGTTGTAAAAAAAACCTCCGGAAAATAAACACAAACTCCTAGAAGTAAACAGAAACACCCAAAAGTAAACGAAAACTAACATAAGTAAACGGAAACGCCCAGAAGTAAACAGAAATGCCCTGACGTAAACAGAAACTCCCAATCGTAAAGAGAAACTCCCAAACGTAAACGGAAACATTGCAATATAAACGAAAACTCCATAGGGTAAATGGAAAACTCCAAAAAACAAAGCGTAAAGTAGTACGTAATCGCTTCAGTTGAATGCACAAACGAAGGAAACGTAAACGGTGACGGGTTAATGGAGAATCCCAAACGTAAACGTAAAAGTAAATGAAAACGCCCAAAAGTAAACGGAAACTCACAATAGTAAACAAGAACTCTCAGAAATAAACAGAAACTCGAAGAAGTAAACATAAACGCCCAAAAGTAAATGGAAACTCACAGTCGTAAAAAAAAACTCCGGAAAATAAACACAAACTTCTAAACGTAAAGGGAAACACTCAAAGGTAAACGAAGAATGGAAACCTTGTTTACAAAAGCATGCATGGTAAGAGAAAAGCTGCCCGAAAAAGTCTGCATTTCCCTTTTCGCCGTACAATTTCAAAAAATTATGACAAAATATGGCGGGCCTTTTCCCACTAAAGTCAAGGGCAAAGTTGGTATTATGTAAAAAAGCTATTGACGGAGTTGGACGGAGGGACTGAAAAGGATGGTAAACTAAAAAAGAAGAATGAGCAGGGATATTCAAATGTCAAAAAGACTGATGGGGATGTTTACAATCATAAAGGACTTATAATTAATTTTCCTTATTATTAAACCGAATCAGAATTATTAATACTATTTACTTTATGAAATTAAAAATATAGTTAAATCCAGTGGATATTGAACAAATCTAATAATAGGTACTTGAGAATCATGAATGCCATGTCATCATACATTGTGGGACCCATAGGTCAAAGCTGGGGGCTCTAAGAAGATAGGTGTCACTCTCTGTGCGATATCTAGTCGGGTTACTTAACCGGGTGAGCCAATATCTAACGCCGTCAAAATTAACTGGTAACTATTACTGTTACCGTCGACCCGGAGAAACGTGCTTCGAATGAATCCCTTGACAAATTCGTTTTCTTTATATATATATATATAACATGCAAATCATGCATAAATGTAAAACTAATATCTCAATATATTTATATTTTTATTTTAATTAAATTAGAAAACATGAATTTTATATAAAAGGACTTAATATTGGTAGATTAAATGGTTGTTGGTATTTATATATTTTTATAAAAATAATATTTGATTATATCCCTCTGTAACATTTTTTTTAGTGACTTAATATTTTATGAAAAATTAAATAAAAGATTTTATATAAAAATTAAATTATTCTTTACATTTTTCTTTTCATTCATTTTATGGAACCAAAATATTGAGAAAAAAGAATTTTAATTTTTTTTATTTTTACCAAATTTGTAAGTTACAATATAAGAGTTAATAAAAAATGTTCCATGCGAATATTAAAAATATATATGATTTTTTTGAAGGTACATTCATAATTTTAAGCAAATAATGTGTGAATGGTGTCTAATCTAATGTGACATGATTATTCTTCGGTTAACCAGTTCCATGTTTGAATAATTTGGTTTCATAGATTCCGCCCAAGTGGGGATTTAATTACCAACGAATTTTCCAGATCTAATTAATGCCAATTATAGGGGGAAAAAATTCAAGACGCATAGTTAATTTGTAAATACAAAACCAAATAATAAATATATAATAAATATATAATTTGGGTAGTATATATGTATATATATTTCATATTCTCTCTTATAAATGTAATTTTTATAATTGTTTATTTTTTAGTTTGAATTATAATAACTAATATTTTAAAAAACTGAATTTAAAATAAAAAAATAGCTTGGAAAAGGTATAGCATGATAAAAACAAAAGGCAATTATTGGTGGATCTTGACTTCTCTCAGGTGATCATTTGCTCAAGCCACGCCCGTTCATTGTAACACTTAAAACACTAACAGTGACCGAATCATTGATTCAAGGCTTATTTTTAATATTTGTTAATGACGAATTATTACATACATATAACATATGCTTGTCAAAGTTCCTAGTTTCATAAAAAATTTAAGCATGGATGCATTCGGTAAACGTTTTTTAAAAAAATCTCAATTAATTATAGTTTTATTTTGTTAGGTGTTGCATAAAATAAAATAATTATTTTTTACGTCGGGCTAGAATTATCTTATTTATTGTTTTTACTATAGTAAGAGTGCCAGTATTTGTTTTTTCATAACTCAAAGTCAAATATTTTTTTCAATAACTTATTCATATTTATTAACAAATTTATCTTGATTTTTTATGGGGATTTTTTTATAACTATTTTATCAATTATATGTTTACACCCATTTTAAGCTCATGCATAGTATTTGCATGTGTTTCTCTAAAAAAAACAGTCACATTTTTTATGTACAATTTATTAAAACTGATTCATTATTAATCTGATAAGTTTCCAAAACAATTTTTGTTTTACTTGTGTTAGATTCTTTTTTTTGTTTGAAAACTTCTCAAGTAGTAATTATATTATATCTATCACAAATATTTATGAGCTAAAGTAAGATGAACTAAATATTTTATTGATGCCTATATATATATATATATATATATATATATATATATATATATATATATATATATATATATATTCAGTCGTTTATTAAACTATAAAAGAACCAAAATAATATAAATATATATATTTAAAAAAAATTATTTTCAAAATGATTATAACTCAGTATGTAAAATATTTAGCGATATATACACAAATGGATTAAATTTTTTGTAGGTCACTAAGTTTTAGACTTATTTTATTAAGATTACCATATTTCAATTTGTACCAAAAATGTTACTAACTTTCGATTTTGTTTCTCCGGGAGGTTACTCGCGAGTAAGCATATCATTTTTGCTGACGTGGCTACCGGAATTTGCACAGTCAGCATTACTGTGCCACTCACCATGATGCCATGTCACCCATATGGCCAAGTAATGGGGATTAAATTTTTGGTAGGTTACCAAGGTTTGGACTTATTTCATTAAGGTTACCAAGTTTCAATTTGTATCAAAATGGTTACTACAATTTGATTTTGTTTCTCCGGTAGGTGACCCCCGAGTAACCACATCCATCTTGCTGACGTATCGACCGGAAAAAACACAGTCAGCCTGATGAGGCCACGTCACCAGGTGGCAAATGCTGATGTGACACTTGGTGACGTGGCCTCATCAGGCTGACTGTATTTTTTCCGGACGACACATTAGCAGGATGGATGTGGTTACTCGCGGGTCACCTGTCGGAGAAACAAAATCAAATTCTAGTAACCGTTTTGATACAAATTGAAACTTAGTACCTTAATGAAACAAGTCCAAACCTTAGTAACCTACTAAAAATTTAACCCTTTATTTTGCCACCTCAACATCTTAGTAAGTGGCACAGTAATGCTGACTGTGCAAATTCCGATAGCCACGTCAGCAGAAAGGATATGTTTACTCGCGAGTAACCTCCCGGAGAAACAAAATCGAAGGTTAGTAACCTTTTTTATACAAATTAAAACATGGTAACCTTAATGAAATAAGTCTAAAACTTAGTGACCGACCAAAAATTTAATCCATACACAAATACCACAAATGACTATTTTTGAGGGAATTTTTATTTGATTTTTTAATTATTAATATTAACTAAAGTAATCCTTTCAATTAAAATTGTATGCTTCCAAACACAATATATACAAAATCTACCATAATTTAAAGTTGTCAAATGATCAAGTTTTTTTTAATGACCATGCTATTCGAATTTCTGCATACTTGAACTTAGGAACTCAAAAAATATTATAGATATATTATACAGTTATTCGTAAAAAATAAAATGAAGGTTTTGTTTGAACCTAAATCCAGATTTAAATTATTTAAAATAAATGACCTCAATTTTGATGTAAGCTAAATTAATAGTCTCAAGTTTTCTTAAATGAAATTCAAATTTTGAGTTAATTCAGAATGAAAGTGAATCCCAAGCACTCAAATTTTAACACACAGCTCCATTGCAGACGGTGGTCCGGTTCGCTTAAATTATCCACAGTAAAATAAAGAAAATAAAAAAAATAAAGAAAATTTAGAAAAAAAGGAAACAGAAAAAACAAAGCACTTAAATTGATTACCTTGGCTGGTTGGTCTTCGCGTTTCCCAAACTGCTCAAACTCAAAACCCCGTAACCATCCCCCGCTTGTCCGCTCACATGCTATGCCGACCCCGGTCACGTTCCTTGCTACTCCTGACGCTATCTCATGAATCATGAAACAACATCTCCAATTCTCAAAACCCACCCACTCATCTCACTCCACTGTCCCTCCCCGATTCCATCCATCCATCCATCCATCCATCACCCCACTATCCCCCCCATATATTCCCATTCCACACTCTCTGCTTTTCTCTCCATCCCTAACCTCCCATGCACCCAACCATGAACCACCTCCTCCTCCTCCTCCTCCTCTACTCCTTCACCGTCTCCTCCTCCTCCCCTATGTCTGACCTCCACACCCTTCTCGACCTCAAGTCCTCCATGCTCTCCGCTTCCGGCTCCGGCCTCCACAACTGGCACTCCACAGCCCTCCCCCCTGCCCACTGCTCCTTCTCCGGCGTCACCTGCGACTCCGACTCCAACGTCATCTCCCTCAACATCTCCTTCACTCCTCTCCACGGCATCCTCCCCTCCTCCATTTCCAACCTCTCCCATCTCATCAACCTCACTCTCTCCTCCAACCCTCTCGCCGGCCCTCTCCCTCCCTCGCTCTCTCTCCTCCCCTCTCTCCGCCTCCTCAACCTCTCTAACAACAACTTCACTGGCCCTTTCCTTAACTCTCTCCCTCCTCGCCTTGAAATCCTCGACGTTTACAACAACAACCTCTCCGGTCTCCTCCCTTCGTTTCTCTCCTCTCATCCTTTTCTCCGCTACCTCCATCTCGGTGGCAACTACTTCACCGGAGATATCCCTGAGGACTTCTGCCGCATTGCCAACCTTCAGTATCTCGGCTTAAATGGCAACAGCCTGACCGGCAAGATCCCTCCTTGTCTCAGCCGCTTGTCGGAGCTCCGCCACATGTACATCGGCTACTTTAATCAGTATGAAGGTGGCGTGCCACCGGAGCTGGGAGAGCTTTCTTTGCTCATCCGTCTCGACCTTGCCGGCTGCAACCTCTCCGGTGTGATCCCCCCGTCTCTCGGCCGTCTCAAGCACCTCGACACTCTCTTCCTTCATAAGAACAATCTCTCCGGTGATATCCCGCCGGAGCTCGGCTCCCTCCCAAGTCTCCAATCACTGGACCTCTCCAACAACGCGCTCACCGGAGAAATCCCGGCGAGCTTCGAGAACCTCACGCAGCTCAAGCTTTTAAATCTGTTTCGAAATCATCTTCACGGTCGAATCCCACCGTTTATCGGAGAGTTTCCGAATCTCGAGGTGCTACAGGTCTGGGAGAATAACTTCACCTTTGAGCTCCCTGATCGCCTGGGCCTCAATGGTCGGTTAATGAACCTCGACGTCACCATGAACCGCCTAACCGGAACCATCCCTCAGGGTCTCTGTTCCGGCAGGAAGCTCCAGACCCTGGTTCTAATGGAGAACTTCTTCTTCGGCCCCATCCCGTCCCAGCTCGGCGAGTGCAAGTCTCTGACTCACGTTCGTCTCTCAAAGAACTTCCTTAATGGAACGATTCCCCCCGGCTTGTTTGATCTCCCAAACGCCGACATGCTCGAGCTCAGCGACAACTTCCTCTCCGGTGGGATCCCAGCTACCATCGCCGGCGATAAGCTGGGAATGGTCCTTCTCTCCAATAACATGATTTCCGGCCTGATCCCATCCTCGATCAGCAATCTCCCTGCCCTCCAGGCCTTATCCCTCGACGCTAATCTGATCACCGGCGGGATCCCGCCCGAGATCGGCGATTTACAGCAGCTTTCAAAGCTAAACCTGAGCGGCAACGATCTCACCGGCGAGATCCCTCCAAATCTCGCTCGATGCTCCTACCTCGCGTCCATCGATCTCAGCCGCAACAATCTCGTCGGCGAGATCCCATCGGACGTCAGCTCTCTGAAGATCCTCAGCGTTCTGAATCTCTCGAGAAACCAGCTCTCCGGCGAGGTTCCGCCGGAGTTCCAGAAGATGCAGAGCCTAACCACCCTCGACCTCTCCTTCAATCACTTCTCCGGCGAGATCCCCGCCGCCGGCCAGTACCTCCTCTTTAACGAAAGCTCCTTCGACGGCAACCCAGGCCTCTGCGGTGGCCCGCTCCGTACAACTCCATGTGACCCGAATCTCAACGCGGCCGGATCCAAAAGAAAGCGATCCGAACCGTTCGATACATCACATCTCATCGTGATCTGTTCCTTCTTGTTCACGTTAATGATAACAGTCGCCGCCGTGAAAGCGTACAAGGTATGGAAAGAAAAGAAGAAAGCTTCGACAGGGTGGAAACTAACGGCGTTTCAAAGGCTTGACTTGACGGTGGATGACGTCATGGAGTGTTTGAAAGAGGATAACGTCATCGGAAAAGGTGGCGCGGGGATAGTGTACCGGGGGAGCATGAGATCCGGGATGGAGATGGCGATCAAACGGCTGGTAGGGCGAGGGTGTGGCGGTGAGCATGATCGAGGGTTCACCGCGGAGGTGGCGACACTGGGACGGATACGGCACCGTAACATAGTGAGGCTGCTGGGTTTCGTTTCCAGCCGGGACGCGAACTTGTTGCTCTACGAGTACATGCCGAACGGGAGCCTGGGCGAGATGCTGCACGGGGCGAAGGGGGCGCATCTCGGGTGGGAGGCGCGGTACCGGATAGCCGGGGAGGCGGCGCGAGGGCTGTGTTATTTGCACCACGATTGCTCGCCGTTGATCATACATCGGGATGTGAAATCGAATAACATCTTACTGGATTCGAACCTTGAGGCACACGTGGCGGATTTCGGGCTGGCTAAGTTCTACAGGGACACTGGTGCGTCTGAGTGCATGTCGTCTATTGCTGGCTCTTATGGTTACATCGCGCCAGGTACGTTTGTGTTTGACTTCTCAGCGTTTTTAATGTTTTCTTGTCGTTTCGTTATTTTGGTTTGTTCTGAAGGTCAATGAGCTTTTAAATAGTCCTTGTGTTGGGTGTGGTGTTAGAGACAAAGTTTTGCTCTTGATCTGCTTATATTGTGATGCATGTTGTGATGGGGGGCCATTGCCTGTTTCCTTTGCCTTGCTACTTTATGGTACATTACTCAGTAGCTTCCAAATGTTAACTTATTGTGCGTATGCATGTGACCAGTGAGGAGTCTATTTGGAATGGACATTATCTACGAATGGGTTTTGTGCCCGGTAATATTATTATTAAGAATTGCCTGATAAATAGTTTTAGTTTGTGCAAAATAAGTGTGAAATCCTCATTGGTATAGTTTTTGAGGATTAAAGCTCCTCAAGTTAAAAGATAAAAAAATTTGGTAGAAAAACTTATTTAAGTATTTATTTTGGTAAGTGAACCCAAATAGATTGAATATGAATTTATTTATTTTAGTGCTTGCAGTTGAGTATAGTTCAAATACATGGCACATTTGTATGAACCGGCAATGAACAGAGAGAGTTGGAAACTTACAAATTCATCTAGTTCAGTGTTTGAAAAACTACCAGAACTTTTGGGCCACTGATTTCAACCTGAACTTTTATGCACTCTTTGTCATGATATTTTTTTCATTCTTAAAATCTATTTAGTTAACTTTGAGTTTCAATTACCTCAGAGTATGCATACACTTTGAGAGTGGACGAGAAAAGTGATGTGTATAGCTTTGGAGTCGTACTCCTTGAGCTGATAACAGGTCGGCGACCGGTAGGCGGATTCGGCGATGGTGTGGACATCGTCCAGTGGGTCCATAAGATGACAGGAGACCCACCGGAGGTCAGCAATCCTGCAGCGGTGCGCGCAATTGTTGACCGGAGGCTTGCACCTAACCCTTCGGACAAGATCATGAACCTTTTTAAGGTGGCTATGTTATGTGTGGAGGAAAAAAGTGTGGCTAGACCCACAATGAGGGAGCTTGTCCATATGCTTGATAACCCTACTACTACTCTGCCATCACTAGCATCCCCTGATCTCCTAGTCATTTGATGTTGAAGATGAAGCATTTTGCTGCTAGCCTGTAGTGGTAATAATAAGGCGTGGAATGAATGCCTACTACATAGCTGGACCATCATGATGGTGTATTATGTATTTCTTAGTCTGCTGTGTATGTGTAGTCTTTTGATCAAGCTGTATATACTTTGTACGCATGCAAGAGAGCGCTTATTGTCATGTATATCAATTGTTGCACCTGGGTTGTATGCTATGCTTTTGTTTATAGCTAGGCTGGTGCCACCCTTGTCCAATGAATGCTTTTGATAAATTGCGTGGGTCTTGCTTTCATCATGTTTGGTTTTTGTGATCTTGCAGGAAGGTAACCAGAGTGGTGTAGGATTTATTTTTTATATATTGATTTTTAAAGGTGCACATGTTTAGGTTTTTGTTCTTAATAAATGTGCAGAAGTTGATTAGCAAAGATTCAGGAATGTTTTGCAGTCTTACTATTTTGTATAGTTTTTATTATGAAAAGGACAATAAAGTCCTCATGCATGCTTCACTCGATCCAAAGAAACCATTTAGGTTTTTCTACTACTTTATAAGCATCCATGCATTTCAAACCGATTTCCTTACATATTTTTTTCATTAGAATTTAGTATTATTTATTTAAAATTACTTCTTTGCCTTAATCCTCTGGCTTCACTTTCTCTCTCTGGCAGATTGCCCCTAGAGGTAATTCTAATTGGGTTTAAAATTCCGTATATAGGATGATATTTAAGTTTTTATATAAAGGGGTGACTTAAATAGTTCCACATCGAAGGGGGGAGAGAAAGACTCTGCACTTATTATGCTGAGCGGAGATTCTGATGGAAAGAAGTTGAAAGCCCCTGCTCATATCAAGTAGGAAAGATAAGCATTCGCTTTGTTAGCCAAAGCTGGGGCTGGGAAAGAAATTTCATATGGCATGGTTTGGCGAAACTATGAGACTTGGTCTGCGACTGGTGCAAGGACCTGTGGCCCAATGATACTCTAGTTCTAATTCTAATTGAATTTAAAATTGTGTGTTAATTAGGAGATAAACTAAATAATCCCAGATAGAATAAGGAAGAGAAAGATCATATGTCTTTTGTAGACCAAAATTGTAAGGCTCTGTGTGGGACGGGTTATAATGAAAGTGAAGAATTCCTCATTGGTATAATACTCATTCGGGTGAGCATGAAACTGATAGAGAATCATTCTGTAAATATGATAATACTAACTTCAAATATTCCTTCATTTACTCCCTAATCTTAGGGTTGTAACCATATTTAGATTTGTTTCTTTCTTTGTATACGTGTATATATAGCTTACCAAGGTGTTAATAATATTTGATAAGCTTTTCAATCACAATCAACATTGTCTCCTTTATATGGTATCCGAGCCATAGGTCCTTTATATGGAAAACAAACAACAATAAAGTAAATAACCAAGCTCTCCGGCGAGACCTCCAACGAGAACTTGATTCCTATCCCTCTTTTTTCAGCATGGCCCGACACTCCTTTGATCTTCGATCTCCCCTCGCTCTATTCTCGTTCCCCTTTAATAGACCTTTGCCTTGGGATTAACTCTTGATAATCCACCCATAGAATACATATCCCAATGAGTCATTACACAAACTCACTCCTACCAACTATATCTCTTGGAAAACTCAACTTGAAGCCACCCTTCTTGGCTATGACCTCCATAAATTCATCCATGGTTCTCATCCCGCTCCTCAAACCATTATTGAAAATGCCACCACCATTCCTAATCCTGCCTATACCACCTAGGGTGTGTTTGGATGGGTGTAATGGAATGAAGGGGAATGAAGTAATGAAAAAAGTGTTTGGATAGAGGGGTAATTCATTGGGAATGAGAAAAGTAAAAAATGGAGTTGTGTTATAAAGAAATAGTATTTATTTTTAATAATCATTATTTTCAAAAATAATGAAAACATAAGTATATATTTTACTATTACTGATTAATGTTTAATTAAAAATTAATTTTAAAGTCTTATTAATTTGATTCCGTACTTATAATTTTAATTAATTACAAATAATATTTATTTCAAATAATTAATATTTATAAAATAATGAAAAAATGTGAATAGTTCTTTTATTATTATTGATTATTTTTAATTAAAAATTAATTTCAAATAACTATTAAATTTCATTATGTACTTATACTTTTTTAATTAATCACAAATGATATTTTTTTTAAATAATTATTATTTATAAAATGATGAAAACATAAATAGTTATTTTATTATTATTAATTAATATTTAATTAAAAATTAATTTAAAAAACTATTAAATGTCATTACGTACTTATACTTTTTTAATTAATCACAAATGATATTTATTTTAAATAATTATTATTTATAAAATAATGAAAACAAAAATATTTATTTTATTATTATTAATTAATATTTAATTAAAAATTAATTTCAAATAAATATTAAATGTTATTACGTACTTATACTTTTTTAATTAATCACAAATGATATTTATTTCAAATAATTATTATTTATAAAATAATGAAAACAAAAATATTTATTTTATTATTATTAAGCAATATTTAATTAAAAATTAATTTCAAATAACTATTACTTTATATAGTATCATTTTGAAGTTTAATAAGGGCATAAGGGTCTTTTACTAGGGGGATTTGGGGGGAATGACTCATTACCCTGGGAGGGGTAATGGTGACCCCCCAGGGTAATTATTACCTCCCAAAAAAGAAAAACAAACATGGGTATGGGAATCAGCGGGTAATGGTTACCCCCAAGGGATAACCACTACCCCCATCCAAACACACCCCTAGTTCCGCCAAGACAAACTCATTCTTGGAGCTCTTGCCGGCCCCCTTTCCATCCCACTTGTCCCCCTCATTTCGCAATGCCCTACTACCCATGACGCTTGGAAAACTCTTGCGAAAACCTATGCTAATCCCTCCAAAGGCCATATTAAACAAATTAAAGATCACCTTTGTAATATTACTAAGGGCACTCTCTCGGTTTCTGACTACATGCAAGATATCAAGTGTTGTAGTGATCAACTAGCATCTCTTGGCTGCCCTCTTGATCCCGAGGACATTGTCGACAAAGTTCTTGATCAACTCAATGATCCCGACTATGATAGTGTCATCAATGCCGTTCAAAACCGTGAAACTCCCATTACTTTTGATGAGCTACATGAGAAATTCATCAATCGTGAACTATCCCTCAAACACAAAACTAACTCACCTAATACCTTCCTTGCCACTGTCGACTGTGCGGCCAAACACCAAAACTGTAAATATTCCCAATGCCCTTCCTCTTCCCGTGTTGGCCTTCTCCCAACTCCAAGCTAATTCAATTTTTCTTCTTCTTATTCTTCTCCACCATTCAAAGGATAGTGTCAGTGGTACTGGACCCAAGGTCACTATGTCTCCTAATGTCCCATTTTCCGCCGTCAATTTCCAAATGTCGTACCACCCTCTCAACCCTCCAACCCACCCGTGGCCCCTCCCCCTGCTGCCCTGCCCAACCTCGCCTCATTGCCAAAGGCTACCAATCCTTGGTTTCTCGGGCCTATGCTGCCACCGCCACTGATTCCGTTTCCACGGGTTGGCTCCTCGATAGTGGTGCTACTCATCATATCACCCATGATCTTGACAATCTTGCTCTTCACTCCCCCTATGATGCTACTGAGGAACTCCTTATTGGAGATGGCTCGGGTCTAGCGTCTAGCCATCTCAAACACTAGTTCAACCTCTCTTCTTACTCCTACCACTACATTTAATCTTAATCATATTCTTCATGTGCCTTCCGTTTCTCGCAATATTATTTCTATCTCCAAATTCTGTCATGATAATAAACTTCTATCACTTTCTTACCTAATTCCTATCTTGTGAAGGACCTTCGCACAAGGGCACCTCTTCTTCAAGGCCTAACTAAATCTGGCATCTATGAATGGCATCCCACTAGTCCCGCAGTTCACTCCGTCAAAGTGACATCTACTACCGATTGCATCATCATTTAGGCCACCCATCTTATTCCATTCTACGTCACATTAGCAATGCTTTTAAACTAAATATTCCCAAGTCTGTTTCATTTCATTGCAATTCATGTGACTGCAAGAAAAGCCACAAATTGTCATTCTATCAAAATACCATACAATCTCATGGTCCTCTTGATGTTCTTTACAGTGATGTTTGGACCTCCCCCATCGTATCCTATGATGGCTACAAATATTATCTTATCTTTGTTGATTATTATTCCAAACATGTGTGGTTTTACCCTCTCAAACACAAAAATGATGTTACCACCATTTTTAATACATTCAAACTCAAGGTTGAAAAATTCTTTAAATGCCCCATCATTACAATCTTTAGTGATAATGGCTTTTCTATCACAATCAACATTGTCTCCTTTATAGAAACATAGGTGGGTTTGGGGGAGGGCAAGGTAACCTTGGCCTTGAAGAGCCGTGTGCATGGCTTGGCATGGCTGAAGAAGCTTCTTACTCGGGCGGGTGAGCTACTCTTTAGATTTGGTGCATGATGAGCTCCAATAAGCCATGTCGTGGCTTGCTATTGTTTGGCTTGGCTCGGCATGGCCTTACCCGTGAGCACCACACATTTCGTTCATTATACATAGCAGTTTGAGTTCGCTGAAAGAGAGGAAATAAAAAATAGAAAAAACTATACACAAAAGGTAAACTGTAGTCGCCTAGATTTAAAATGTAAAGGTATGCGTTTATAAGAAACAGAGTTTTCTTTTTTTTTGTTGGATATGTTGTAACTATGAAGGGCCTCGACATCAATTAGAAACTTTCCAAAAACCTCTGGTAATGTTCAATTTCTTAGACAAATAATAATATTATTTTCTATGATATAAATAATATTATTATAAGTAATATGATATGTTTTGTAATTGTTAGAGCTGGAGATCCATGTTGGCATTATTTGACAAGTGTGAAGATGACGTGACAACTATGGTGATGTGGCAAAAGATGTAGGCAAGATTATCTTTAGAGGAGTTATCACTACAAGAAAACATGCATTTTGCGGTGGTTTTTATAGCATTTAACGGAGGTTTTTACCACCGCGAAATCCCTTATATGGTGGTTCATAAACCGCCACCAATACTGCCGTCGCGAAGCATTTGGCGGCGGTTTATAACAACCGCCGGAATAACCGCCGTGAAAAGAAATCTGCATTTCGTGCGGTTGTATAACCGTCGCGAAATGCGTAGGTTGTTTGACAGGTTTTCTTTCGCGGCAGTTTTATAACCATCGCGAAATACACTGTCTCTTCATTTTATGGCGGTTTTATAACTATCACGAATTACAATGACCTGTATTTCGCGACAGTTTTATAACCGTCGTGAAATGTAGTTGGGTACATTTCGCGAAGCTTTTTTATAACCGTTGTGAAATGTTTTTTTTTTTAATTTTATATTATTTTATGAAATCATTTCGCGACGCTAGGAAAACCGCCACGAGATATAAGTAAATGGTTTTTTATTATTATTTTGATTTTTTAAATGCTTACCTGTTTTTATAATAGTTTAAATAATCCCAATTTTTGTCATTCATATCATTCAAATGCATTCATTTCAAATATAAAAAATTAATGAAAAAGTTATTGATAATTGAACAATAATCAAACCAAAATATTATATACAAATTTGTTCAACCTTTTAAAGAACATATGAAATTAATTGTACACTTTAGAAAAATTGAACAAAACAATTGCTTCCAAACATTAAACAAAATATTACATGAATTGTCTAATAGGATTTGTAAAAAGAACAACAAAACATTCAACAATATTTTGCACACATACTCTCAAATAAATGTTAAACATTATTTACAAACATTTAAGAAACAATTCTACAGGACAAAATATTTCACACTTGTTCTCAAATAAATGTCAAACATGGTTTTGTAACATTAAACAAAAAATTTCACTCAACAAAATGTTGCACACTTGTTCTCAAATAAATGTCAAACATGGTTTAGAAACATTATACAAACAATTTCACTCAACAAAATGTTGCACATTTGTTTTCAAATAATTGTCAAATATGGTTTAGAAACATTGAACAAACAATTCCACTCAACAAAATATTGCATATTTGTTCCCATATAGATGTCAAACATGTTTTAGAAACATTCAACAAATAATTCCATTCAATAAAATATTGCATAGTTCTCAAATAAATTGCACATAAAGTTTGAATAACTAACATTAGCAAAACAACATAACTTCATACCCCTTTCAATTGTTCATAGTTGCAAAATAACCACATGTAAGTCCTCAATGCCTGCAAGAAAAACAACTTAACATAAATACATAATATAGGGACAAGTTATATAATGTAAGGCTAAATATATAACTTTATAATGTACAGACAAGTAATACAATGTAAGGCAAAATTAATTAAACTTAAAAATAAGAACTAGCCCTTATGCAATGTAAGCTAATTAACCATGACAAATTAAGCAAGCACAATTTTGCGGTAATTAAAATTATTCTTAGCTAAAACCTTGAATCCATATGAAAACACTAAGAAAGTTAATCAATAATTAAATAATAACATTTTCTACATTCTTCGCTCAAATAAGTCTCAATCTTAAGATTCTCATTCTTACCAAACAATAGCAAAAGCAAGCTCAATGATAAGTGTCACTTCTCCAATCATGCCCCTTTGATCCTCCTTTCGGAATCTTTAATTATTCATGCACAAATCATAAAAATAAAACATTATATAAACAATATTGACATAAATAAGACTATATATAGATAAAGTTTTTTTATCATTGTCTCCAAACATCTAAATCATAGTCTCCAAACAATATTGACATAATACATTATTTACTATTTTGTATGTTAAATACAAGATATTTAAGGATAACATTTTGGGGGAATGAAACATTAACGACATGTACCTATGGCCTGAATTATGGTCGCTGCAACCTGAATGACTACCCTGTGAGGAACGCCTCCCAATAGCTGAAGACTCCACATTGTCCTATTAGAAACGAAACAAATATTATGTATTTAACAAATTTGAGTATGGATATACATAGAAAAATACCCATTGAACCACCGCAGATATATGAAACAATAGATTTAAAATAGAAAATTATAGAAAACCTGATCAGGTGTTAAATTTGTATTTTGGTTTGCTAATTGTTGGGTCAAGAAAGCTATTTGATCCTGATTTTGTTGAACTTGCTGTCTTAATTGTTGTACAATTTCTCTAAGGTCATCATCTTTAGTTGCTGTACCCCTATTAGCATAACATTTGCAACTTGAGCTGCTCGATGAGCCATACACTTGGGTTGGGGAAACTCCAAGTCCTAACCCTCTGACATAACCTGGGTGATCTTTGCCAAAAATGCTAGTAAAATACCTCATTTTCTGAAGAATTCTGACTTCGGCTAATTAGATCTTCCTACATAAATAATATTATACAAATTATATATTAAATGATAATTATTATCTAAATTTGAGTATAACATATAAAACTAAGTTTAACTTACATGGTTTTGCCTTGCCTCTTCATTTACAAAGCTTCCTTCCAATGTTGTATGGCTAGCTTGAAACAATTCAGCTCTTGTAACAGGCCGACCAAGTTGTGTTTCCTATAAATAAAAAAGAAGAAAAGTTTAATTTATAAATAAAGTTGAGTGCAATGCTAAAGAAAGTTAAAAATTGTTATATTAATAACCATCTTCTTCTGTAGTCTAGCAAATTACTTTGAACCTAACGTGTGAGCCATTGTTAGGTTCATGCGATTTCTAGTATTTTGTGCTGCTTTTGCCTATATAATTCAATTGGAATTTTTTTAAATAATAGTGAAAATCTCTAAAAATTAATGTAATGAAAAAATTTAGGCATATTACCTTCGTGTCAGGATGAGCCCTATAATCGACAAATGCCACTCATTGCTCCAAAGGAATCTCGGGAGGTTTTTTTGCAATGTTCGCTTCACAAGGACCATCAGGATCACATTATGCATAGCTATATAAGTGGAATCAATGGTCCCGCCATTTCTTAGCTAAGCTTTTGAAAATATAATCCTTGTGTCCACCATCATTAACCTCCATTTTTGGCTACACATAATTAACTACATTGGCACACATTAAAAAATAACCCAAAAATGCAATCCACATAATATTAACTATGAATGTAACTCCAAACCTTTAAGATGTTGTTCCACACATGATTTTTATAGGACTCAGGAATCTTTTGCCATTTCTCGTATCCAATGGGGAAGTTTTCCCAATTGCTTGCGATATGTCCAAGAAATTGAGTGAGCATCCCTCCAGAAAATTCAACTGACTGGTTCTGAGAATTCCATTCCACAACTACTCTCTCTCCCGGTGGAAGAGAGAATATGTCAATCACTCGCATTTTTGTCATTTTAATTCCCCATTGCCATCTACATTTACAAAGAAATATCGAAAGCTATCTATTTGATTATAATAAATAAATTATATAAGTTAATCACCTTTAATTTGCACGTCCCATGTTCTTGTATTTCTTTTACGGCCTTTGATAAGTTGAGGCTCTGTAGTGTCAACATCAGCTGGATGCACTTGAGTCTCTTCATATTCTTGTGCAGCAATGGTTGGTGTTGGTTGAGGTGTACTCGAGCCTGTGGAATGGTTGCCATCCTCATTAGTATTTACTGAATGGCTAGAAGTGATGTGTCGTTTTGTCCTCGGCATACCTATAAATAACTCTCTTAAGAATATATCAGTTTAATAACATTTAAAAGCAATGGAATATCGCAATAAATGTAATTAAAATCAACAATTACCAATTTAGGCCAAAAGATTATTTAATTGTTGTTTTCATCTTCAAAATGTTCACCAATATTTGAAAATTGTGTATCATTCGGATCATCTAGATCATCTCGACTCAACCATAAATGCTTATCTTCATCGGGAAATAACACATCCAAATTTTGTGATGGATAAGCTTCAATAATAGGCATGGTATCTTCATCACTCTCACCCATATCATTCAAATCTCTAGGTTCCAAATGTATTGGTATACACCATCCATCTTCCTTTTGATCAATAACATAAAACACCATTTGTGCCTCAGAAGCTTTAATGTATGGCTCATCATCCTCATGTTCACCAGTATGTATAGGTCTTGTAAAATTGATAGAAGTGAAGCCTAAGCTATCAGATTTTATACCTCTAGGATGTGTCGCGTTAGCCCATGCACATTTGAATAATATCACTATAAATATACCTTTGTAATTTAGCTCAATGATGTCAACCAATTTTCCATAATATGGTACACCTCCATACCGCATATTAACATCACTTGTGCTTGAATAACTTCTTGTTCCAAATGTGCCCAAAACTCCACTATTTTGTGTGTTCAATCTCCTCTCGAGTTCCAAAGTGCGAAACTTGTACCCATTAACATTATATGCAGTGTATTGTTTTGCTTGATTAATGGGTCCTTGTGCAAGAGCTATGAGCAAACTTTTATTAGGATCTTCAAGTCTATCACAATCTCGGTTGACCTAAAGACATTATAATTACTTAAATGTAAAATCTCAAATAAAATTCATTTTATCAATAACAATCTTACTTACTTGATTTGCAAACCATTGATTGAACTCTCTATGAACCATCTTGTCTACCTCGATAGGATTCCTACTTCGAGTCCTTAATTTTCTTCTTGCAACAATCCGAAATTCCCTGCGATATTTAATGTGATAGTTTAATCACCAGTTTAATTTTAGTAGTGTGTAAGCACATGCTTAATAATACTCACTGAAGATAAGAATCAACTGCAGGGCAATTTATTAGTACATGCCGATGAGCTTGCATTCTCTCAATGGATGTCAAACCAAACCATGTAAAACCACTAACTGGTTTTCCAATATATGGAAATAATTCTGCAATAAGACCATTTGGATGTTGAGGGATGATAGGTTCATCATCAACACGGCCAGGCCGATTCATATTGTCTCGATATTGTCTAAATATCTTAAACAAAATGTAATAATTTCTCGTGCAATATAACCCTCTGCAATAGATCCTTCTGGTCCTACTTGTTACACACGTATGACTTTAACAATCCTAAGTACCTTTAAAATCATATAGTTAATAGGTATAAAACATTTAGATATAGTTATAATTAATTACAAATGAACTGATTAATTATTAATTACCTTTCTATTGGATACATCCAACGATAATAAACTGGACCTCCAAGTTTAGCTTCATCAACCAAATAAACAACCAAATGCACCATCAATGTGAAAAATGATGGTGGAAAAGGCATTTCCATATGGCATAACGTCAGTACAATTTGACTTTGCAATTTATCCAATTCGGTAACTCTCAGTGCTTTACCACATATTTGTCTAAAAAATGTGCATAATTCAAGCAATATTGCAGAAACATTATTGTCAAGCCCTGCACGCATTGCTAGTGGAAGAAACTGCTGCATTAGTATATGACTGCCATGACTTTTGAATGTCTCCACGATTTTAAGACTATCAGCATCAATACACCGTGATATATTACTTGCATAACCATCTGGCACACAAATATTCTTTAGAGTATGTAAGAATGACTTCTTTCCTTTCTTGCTCATTGTGTAGACTGCTGGAGAAAACTTTCTATTATCATCTGGCCATAGATCTTGTTCACAATGCATATGTTTCAAATCCTTGCAAGCATTAAAATGATCTTTTGAGCGGGAACTATCATTTAACAATGTGAATAGTACATTATCACATACATTCTTCTCTATATGCATTACATCTAGATTATGACGCAATAAATTATGTTCCCAATATGGAAGCTCAAAAAATATGCTTTTTTTTCTTCCATTGTTGTGTTTCATCTCGAGAAGTATTTGCACGTCTTCTTTTCCCCTTGTGTTGATTATCTACAGATCGACCAAATGTGACATTAATATCAATAATCTGCTGCAATATTTCTCTGCTTGATAGTAACCGCGGAGGACTGCGTAGCTCTTGCTCCCGCAATTCCTTCTTCAACTCGATCCACGAGTTCGAACTTGTCCGACCCGCTTGAGCGTCTTCTTGCTGACGAGTTCGCCACCATAGCTTTGCATCACCAGTAAGGTACATCCTGACCAACGGGACTTGCTCATGGCCCGGTACCCTTGCAGCCTTAAAGTACTGATCCACGTCCCAAATAAAGTTCTCGATATCCACTCGCAAGGTCTTCTATCATCTTAGACAGGTTCTCGAGCTGATCATCGACACTCCTGACGACGTTCTCCAAGCGCTCTGCTGTCTCCTCAAGGCGATCCAAACGATCCTTCTTGCTAGTCGTCATTTCCACCGTCTTCACCTGTGTGTCTTCTCGCGCTTCGCTTTAAGCCACAAACTCGTAGCTCTGATACCAGCTATCACGGCCTCAACCGATCAACTTCGGCCGTGCGGCACCTGACATGCACCATAGCGACAGGTCAGCCTTTCTTGCAAGAACAGTTAGTGAATTCCTGTTTGCAGTACAAAGCACATCGAAATAATAACAAACGACCAAAACCGGAAAACCCCTCGGTACGAGAAACATGACACACGAAACCCATTTTAAGAGAGAAAAACATAAAACTCTCTTAGATTGAGAAATGTTTACAACCATGGCCAAAACCAACACCAAGTGGCCTTGTCTTCTCCCAAAGACTCATTTGACCCTAATAGAAGAGCTACCCCAAATTCAAGGTTGATTGAGCCCCATACCCCATACAGGTCTGGCGTGAATTCCCTGACTTCACTTAGCTTGCAGTGTCCTCTGACTCGACTGTAGCTTTAACCAGCCACCCTTGGTCACAGCGCGTAGCAGTACCGGTCACGCGCGGTAATGCCGCGTGCCATCCTCGCCTCTGGCTCGGCAACGCTCCCGACCACGTGCCCACTTGCATACGCCTGCGCAATACCTTGTCAGATCCGGAATCAGCTCTCTGTCACCCGGCCTGATCAAGTGTCCCGCCCCGCCTAGACTTGCTAGAGATCCAACACTCTACATGATGAAGTCCTGCGACACTTGACTCTTGGTATGGGCACGCCTGCCTCACGCGCTCATCGGTCACGCGCACGCCCACGGTCCAGCGCACGCGCCTCACGGTCTCAGCCTATGATCATGAGGGATATTCCACCCGCCCTTGATCCCGACACAACACACGCGTCCCGCTAACCGCACACGCTACCAAATCCAAGCAGCTGTGCGCCCTCGTGGCTTGGCCTATGTGATACTGTATGCCCGCTGACCAAGTGTAAGGTCATTAACCCTTGCAGCTATCCACATCAAAAGGTCCCCTCCTATTTTAGGCTTGATATCATATATAATGAAACACTTATATATATATATATATATATATATATATATATATATATATATGTGTGTGTGTGTGTGTGTGTGTGTGTGTGTGTGTGTGTGTGTGTGTGTTTTTTTGTCAAATTTCTCCCAACCAAGAGAGATCTATATACCTACCTACGTTCTCTCTCTACCAACCCAATGGACCCCCCTTTAAAATATATACAAGGAGGCAGGGATACATAGAATAGATGAAATTAAAAGAGTTGTCGTTGTTTTTATTGTTTTTATTACTTTTCATTGTGATTCTTTCATGGAGATTGTTTGTTCAAGAGAATATAAAATGAGAACGAGAAGAACAAAGGAAAGACTTAATGGCAAGGAAGGAGCTCAGAATGGTAGACCAGAAAGCTCTCTTGGAAGGCCACGAGGAGAGGGTTCAGGCCTACCACGAAGCCACGAGGACGTTGAAGGAGAAGCTGGTGCGGACGCGAACGTGGATGCAACAACGGCCACGACCCCGGAGGAGCACGGGCCGACGGTGAAGGAGCTCGATTTGGTGGTCAATTCAAATGTTTAGGGATTTTTGGGAGCCAACTTTTGGGAACGAGAGGTTTAACTTTGATATTTTATTTCTATTTAAAAGGTTTGTTGTGAAATATATATAGATACCTTTCACTGCAAACAAAGCAATTTTAAAATTCTATATCCTTATTTATTGAAATTGAAATATGGATATAATATTTATATGTTATTCAAAAATGTGATTGGTGACTCCTAATGTCAATTTACAATAATATTTTATATTAAATTGACCTACATAAAAGAAGGCATTATTTTAATGAATTAATATTATCTATTTTTTCTTGCAATTTAAAATTTAATTTTTTTTATTTAATTTTCTTTTTTATTCATCGTTTTTGCAAGTTAACCCTCTGATTAATCACAATTTGACTATTTTTTTGATTTACTAAATTTATAGTTATATTTCGAGTTCAATTGCCATAATTTACTTTAAAATCTCATTCTAATAAAATTGGTTTTGCTCTCTATTTGTGAAAAATTATATAAATAAATCTTTCACATTGATCATAAATCAAAACTAGTTATTTTTTCTAGTGAAAATTTTTAAAATGATAAAAAATTCAAATTAAATTTTGCTTGTGAAAAATAATTTTAATTTATTTTTAAATAAAAATTATAGGCATATAACACTCTCATATCATATTATTTTTGTATTAATAATAAAAACGAATTTACTTGATTTGAACACTTCATGCTATTAAAGAAGAAAAACTATACGATCCACACAAAATTCAGTTTTGCCATATATATATGTTATTCAAGAATGCAAAACTATGTTTTTTTGGCAATATTATAAATATATAAATACTGAAACCATTTGAAACATAATTGTGAGCATGGGGCAGTGGAACAAAGTATACCAAACTTCCTTAAAATTTTTTCATTAATTAGATGTTGCAAGTTGTCCCATTTAACGGTATTGATTTGTAAGAGCCCTTGACCTCCTTTTCTTTTGCATATGGTTCTCATGCATAAACCCTCTTGACACCTAACATACCAATCAAACCTATATATACTTTTTCTAATTCAACAACCATTAAACTTACAACTCTCTTAAATTTTATAATAATTAACATATATGCTTAATGTACTTCAAATAATAACATTTAACTTCATTTCCTGAGCTTTTTTCCTTCTCAAAATTTTTTAGATTTTAAAATAATAATCTCAATTTGAAAGAAAAATACTCATGACTCTCTAAATAATTACACGGCTTCATTCAAAAGAAACAAAAAAAAATATCAACCATGAAATATATATATATATATTTCGTGGGGAAAATAGTAGTTCGAAATAAAAATTTGCAAAAAAAAAAAAAGTTTTGTTTAATAAATTCCGAGTGTTTTAAATTTAAATAAAAACTTAGATTACAAACGAAATCACACTTGAGTTGATTTTTTTTAAATAAAAATGGGTGTGGAAATATCAAGTTAGGCTAATAATTAATGAGGGATTAATTAATATATAATAATATTTTTAAATTTATTTAATTTAATGAGACTAATATCAATATAAAAGAAAAAATAACAGTAATACAAAATAAAATAAAATGGGTAAGAATCTGCAATTCGCGACGGTTGTCCCGTAAACTGTCGCTAAATGCATGCATTTCGCGACAGTTATAATAAAACAGTCACGAAATGCATGCATTTAGCGACGGTTATAATAAAACTGCCACGAAATTCAAATTTTTTGCGACGAAATTTGGTTTGGTGTAAAGTTAAATGAAGACACAAACTAAGAAAGACAAGAGCAAGTAAACAAGATTCTCAATGCTACACTTAGCAAAGAAATTTGAAGTTCAAATTTGGAGAAAAGATTGAAGCAATTTATGGGCGGATCTATTTAAAGACACAAATATATATATATGGAGAAAATTAAAGCTCAAGCTTGGATGAAAGTAGATCAAGTTTGGAAGATTATAAGGAACTAAATTTGGATAAATGGAGATCAACTTTAGTAACAAAAATATTGAATAATCAAATTTGGATGAATGAAGATTAACCTTGAAAATTGTGAATATCAAACTTATAATGAATGACGATTAAGTTTGAAAATTGCGAATATCAAACTTGAATGAATGAAGATTAAGTTTGTAAAGAAGATTTGAAGATTTTTGAAAACCATTATTAGTAAGATGGAGACGGGCCATGTGAGGCGCTACCTTTGAATAGAGTATTGCTGATATGACGTGAAGAGACAAGTTAGTTACTGACAAGTGGAGATCTGGAGGATTCAACTGTATCGATTTGAATTGCCACAACCAGAACAGTTGAAAGCTTGGAAAGATCGCATTGCAATTGTAAGCTAGAACTTAGTTAAAATCAGCAGTGGAGGCCGTGTTGCAAGCTCACTGGAGGGTATAAAAATAATTGATACTTTGACGTTCATTCAAGTTTGAGGTATAAAAAAGAGATTGCACTATATTTAGGAGAAAAAGTGAAAAGTAAAAATGGGTTAAAAATAATTTATATAACTTTGATGTAAATAAATAATAGTATATACAAAATAGTGAGCTATATTAATTGATAACTATTTTTTTATTTATAAAATATTTTAAACATCATTATCCACTTTAATTCTATAACTAAATATAAAATAAATATCTCACGAGAAATTCTAATTTGCATAGAAAGTTTGGGTTGAATTAATATGGCGACGTGGTTGTCTGTTTGTCATCCAAATCATCACTTTTCTCTCACCTGTTCAAGTAAAATTATAAACCTAATTTAAAAAAAAAAAAAAATATATATATATATATATATATATATATAGCTTTTTTTCCTTTTCCCAAATCCTGTCCGTCCCCCTTTCGGATTAGAAGCCTCTCCTTTCTGCTGCTCAAGTCCCAGCAATATTTCTTTTTTGAAGCCTCTCCTGCCTCGATGAGGATGAATTTTGTATATTAGGTTAGAGTTTTTCCATAAATTTAGAGTTTTGATTTGCAAGATGAGAAATGGAAGCCGTCTCATGTGTGTGGTGATGAAAATGTGAGGTTTTGAGTAATTGATTCCGAAGGGTTTGTTTGTTATTTATTTATTTGGTGCATTACCATTGATCTGTCCATCATCAAATGCTACGTGGCTTATTTTATAAAAGTTTATTGAATAAATTGTTCTACTAAAGCTTCATTACGATGGTAATAAACACATTTTGAAGTTAAAAGTTATAAATTATTAAACTTGTAGCCTCTATGTCTCCACTCTTTATAATTTAGTGGCAAGGAAAAATATTTTTTTCTCATTTTTATCCTTGTTATGCCTTCTTATTTTAGAAGCACAATCAGTTAGTCTGAGTTTAATGATCTTGGCATTATGTTCTCAGGTGAAGGATTCAACTTGGGTGGATTCATGTCTGAGTTTGCTTTTAGCAACTTCTTCTTGTTTATACATCAGAAAGTTTTGCTCAAACTAGCAAACTTGATTCTGTTTTTCTCCAATGGAAAGCACACATTGAAATGGTTTTCTTCAACTTGAGCTACATCAATTTTGTACATCCTCACTCCAAACTCCCAAAGCAACACCCAGAATTACTCCATAATTGAATGCTCATGATTAGAAACCAAAATATAATTCCTTTCAATCAATCAAAGTGAAAAGCAAAAGTTGAAAATCAACCAAAATAATAACGAAAAGGAAAGAATACCGGAAGATAGAACTCGGAAGTGCATGCTTTAATAGAAAACCCATCAAGATTTTTTTTTCTTCAATAGAGATTAGCAGTGCATGATTTTTTTTTAAGTCACTTTTCAAATCGGCTTGTGTAAATGTTTGCAGAAATGAAAAGAAGGTGAAGAAAGATCTCTTGATAGAACCACAATACATGATCTTGGCAGAGAATTGCATGTCACATGACAAGAGAATATGAATTTTTAAACAACTAGTATAGCACTTGAATTAGAATAGATCTTGGCTCAGGAATCTGAATATGATTCATTACCAAATGAAGTAGATCTTTCAATTTCATTTGCAAGCATCTCTACACTATCAGTGGGTGTCGAATAATTTGATGGTTTATCTTGTTACATATAACTCAATCACAACAATCATGTGTTACTCCATGCACTACAAAATAGAGGTATTTTACATTTTCTAATTACTTGTGATGAAGTATCAATACCAACATTTTTTCAAGTAAAGTTACATACAGATCCAACATTCAACTCTTTTGGGAAAAAATTGGAATACACCTAATAAGACAAATCATTGTCCAATTTATTAAAAACATCTTCTGCAATACTATAACAAATATAAATATAGAAGAATACAACATTACCACACTATTACCACACTTTTCTGAGTGCAAACTTCAACCTGTGTCACTTTGCATTGGTGCTTTCTCTTTTTCTTGAGTTTTCTGAAGAAATTATTAATTTTAGTGAAAAACAAAAATGAGTGTAAACTTCATTGTCTTGATGATGGCCGGACTTTAATACACACTTTTAAAGGAGTTAGAAACTTTGAAGATTTTGCTTATGGTTCTCGTGATCCTTTTCCGACAACATTGGTTGTGTAACTTGATTTGGATCTCTCCCAATAATTTACATTATTAATAAGCTTCTCTATTGCGTCATTTACACACTTCATCAAGAAATTATATTTTTTAATAAATTCTACTCTAATTTTAGTAGCTTTACAAAAATGAGAACATAATTTGTTACACAACATTTTTGCTTACTTGTTTGTGTATCTTCATAATAATTCTTTACATAAGTATGCCTACGTTTAATATTATTTCTCCAATGGGGCAAAATATATTGAGATATAATCTCTTTGACATTCATCTCAATGAAAACTTTGCATATATGTTTACAAATAATTTCTCTAAACTCAAATAAACGAGATGTGCATTTAGTATCAAATTCAAGGTCATTTTGATAAACATTAAAACCTACTTGCCATCTGACTCTACCATATTTTTACTTTTAAAAAGTTTTGTCACCTGAAATATACTTCTTGCCCTTTCTGATATGATAAATTTTAGATTGCAGTATAGCTTTCTTTTCAACTCATATTGGAATAGCCTAAACATTTCATTTCTATAGGCTTCTTGTATTTGCTTCTCAAAATGACAATCAATTAGAATTGGAAGGCTTGAGTTAAAAGTGGCAAAATCAACTTTGTTTTCTTTTTCAATCTTACTTTTTGATGCATTATCATACTGCTCCACAAATTGCTTTAAGGATGTTGTTGGACCAATGTAACTATCAAAGAAAGGATATATGCTTTCACTTTTTTTAGTGGTAGGCATTTCAGCCCAAAAAACTCCTTTAACATATACATGGGCCCATTGATGACAATGTATATATAAAAAATTCAACCATTCATTTTTCGATGTTATAATCTTTTCAATCAAATATTTTCAAAATCTTGAATGTGTACTACCTCATAAACAATACCTTTCAAAATCTTTTTTATTGTTTTGTACTAAGTAATTCATAACAAATAAAAGAAGCAACAATGTTTCAGATCCAATAGTAAACAAATATAATCACTAAAATCTTTCAGCTCACAATCTAAATTTGACAAAGTCACTCTCTATAGCTGATTAATGTATGAAGATAGGAATAAGGATATATATTAGGTAAAGATTAAGAACCAATGCCCAAGATACTTAACACACCACTAACTAATACACCATAGACTATTCCCACAATACACAAAACATCATTTTGTTAATTAAAATATGTATGTATGCAATGTTTACTCCACTTCATAAAATTTTGGGTAAACTACATGAATAATCACCCACTTATGTACTCATTTCTATTTTAGTCACCCACCTAAAAAAAGTTATGATTTGGTCACTTACGTTCGTATTTATGTTTTTTTAAGTCACTGGCCAGATGATGTTAACGAAGAGCTGACGTGGATTGCCACGTCCCACGCGCTTGGCCACGTTAAGTAAAGGATAAGTGTAAAGGACAAGTTGGTGGTAACACCAAAATTAATTCAGGTATTTCAATGAAATCAAGACCAAGTAAACTGGTTGTAAGTAATGTAATTAATGCATGGTTCTTTGCTAAATTATCAGCTTCTGTACAAGTTAAGTATGTTATATAGCACAACTTAACTTATTCCTTGTTATTTTTTGTAGAGTAGGAGAGACGGTGGAACCACTCGAGAGCAAACTTTAGCAGATGATGTAAAAGTGGCTTATGGACTGTTTACTTTCAGTAAGTGGTTTATTCCTTCCATTCATTTCTAACATTCTAGTTTTTATAGCAGGGTAATTTAGTCTATGAAACTACCCAAACAATGGCATCAACAGAAAAAGTAAAAGCAATGAATTTTCTGTTTTAAAATAATGATCTAACAATTGATGTGAAGCACCGTTTTACTATAATGCCATACTATGAAAACTGTTTTATAGAGTTGCACTAACACAAATCAAAATGAGGATAGTGCAAGTCAGGCAACAACAATGACTGTGAGGTGGATGCCAGATATGAGTTACCTAGAGCTAAACTTTTTTTTTCTTTTCATGCCATAGTGTAATCTGGTTCACTAAATTATGTTATTTGGGCCTCTGTTAAAGGGTTCCTCGCAGGTTTTCCACATAGAACACAGTTGTGTTACTGGCTCTACTGGAAATCCACCCAGACAACGACATACACATCAAGAAAGACAAATCCCCTCAAGGTATTTGGAGAAAAAAAGTTGGAGATGGCAATAGGGCTAAAGGGAAAAGAATGGCGCCTCAATTATCCCCTATCTACTACAAATGCTGAAGAACCAAACAAGAGAAGGCCATATACTGGTCCAAACCAGAAGGGTTGCTATTGGGGAAATTGTGCAAGATGTGCAAAACTTGAGTAATTTTGTATTTGAAACGTAGCATGACAAAGAAGAATTGTTAATCTTATTTTTTGTTTCGGAAACATGTAGCCAGTTGGGATCATTGTGTAATTATCTTTAACTATTATAGTCTTGCACTATAAAAGTTTTGAATTTTTGGGAACAAATGACATATGACTCACTTTGAAGAAGTGGCCATTTTTGAATATCTGGTAACTTGTGAATATGCTATTGCAAATTTATATATACACAGAATTACTTGTGTAAATTTATACCATTTTTGTAGGGGTTTAATAAAAAAAAAAATTTATGTACTCATTTCTATTTTAGTCACCCACCTGGGTGCTGATGTGGCCAAACGAGTGGGACGTGGCAACCCACGTCAACTCCCCATTAACTTCGTCTGGCCGGATGACTTAAAAAAGATAAATACGAACGTAAGTGACCAAATCGTAACTTTTTTTTCATATGGTGACTAAAATAGAAATGAGTACATAAGTGGGTGACTATTCATGTAGTTTACCCTAAAATATTTTAGCAAAAGTTTAACCACATAGTTGAACCAATCTTTGCCACAAATTTTAGGCCCTAAAAAACACACTTTAAAGATTTTCACTTTCTTCCAAAACAAACATCACCAATTCCTTACGAGATCATTTTATCAAACAAATTCTTGCTCTAAATCCGCGAGATAAAAGTTACAAATTCCAAAAAGAAAAGTTGATAAAAGTAAATCACAAATTTGAACCAACACTTGTAACTCTTCATAATTTTAGATATGCTCTAAATTTGGCTTGTGGCTACTCCTCCACACCAAACGCTTTCTATGGTAATGCTAGAGCTCCATACCAAATGATGCTCCATCATATTACTAGAGATCTATGCTAGATGCTTATCCACCGTGTTGCTAAGCTCATCTTCTTCGCCATGTGTTGCTGAAGCTCACCTTTTTCATCATCAGTAGGATGATTCATCATGTTGATGGAGATGTAATTGTGGAGTTCTTTCTTTTTAGATTACCTTCCTCGCGTATGTATAGGACTAAATCCATTCTTTTATCTTTAGGTAATAAACAATTTTTAACTCATTTTTAGTTTAGACCAATATATATATTTGCATTCCTGTGGTTATAATTGTTAACTCATCTTTAATATATATATATATATATATATATATATATATATTCCTACGGTTAAATCCTTCGTCATCTATTCAGTTTCATTTTTAATTTCTACAGTGAAGTTAAATTATATTTATTTCCCTTTGGGTTAAGGATGAGTTAATTAAGAAGCTAAAATAAAAATTAATTGTAAACTTTGACTTCATAATAAAACGAAATATTGAGAAGATAACGTCAAACTGAAGAATAACTCCGAGCATTATGTCTCAACACAATTTCTAAAGAAATGGAACTTGCAAGGGGTACGAGAAATATTTTATGGAGTGTTTGTTTTCAGGAATGAGAATGGTGGGAGTTAAATAGGAATATAAATGAGGGAGGAAGGAAGTAAGAATGAGACTGAAAAATATATTTGGCTGGTAAAGTATGAAAAGAAAATTTATTGAGAATAGGAAAAATAAAGAAAAAACTATGGTAAAAAGACTTTTATTTGCTGGATGCAAATAAAAAATTATTATATACAACATAGAATGTTAAGTTAAATGATAACTATTTTTAATTATAAAAATATTTTGAGTATAGTTATTTTCATTATTATAATTAAATATATGAATTAAATAATTCATATTATCATTATTTATTACTAAAAGTATTTATTTAATTCTTTTTGGAATTAGATTATTATTTTAGTTATTATTTATTATTTTAAACATTCAAAAATTGACAATCATTAAGTAAATAAACATAATTAAAAATATCCAAACATCCAAACTTTTACGTAACCAGCATTCAAACCTTCATAAACGTTTAAACTTCACAACTAAAAACATAACAAAATTCACATAAAAATACATACCAAACTTTGAAACCATCTCAACCATTCACAAACATTCACTACTTCAAACAGAACTGAAACAAGAGCTGATTTGAGTAGGGTCACAGTTCTTTGTCATAAGTTTGAGAGAAGATGGGAATGGGCAGCTATCCCAGCTCAAGGTATGTCAGGGGGCATTGTTATCTTCTGGAATCGAAGGATTGGCAAGGTAACCCCTATAGCTCATAATCGTCTTTCCCTTCACCTTATCATTTCTAATAATAACCCGAAACAGTGGATTTTATCGGTTATTTATAATTCCCAAAATATTCAAAGCCAAAAGCTACTTTGGCATGATCTTGCTTCTATTACTATGCTTAATATTCCTTGGATCATAGCTGGGGATTTTAATGCTATTTTGCTTCAGTCTGAGCATAAAGGAGGTAATTTCGGTCATTATAGTATTAAATCCAAGTATTTCAATGATTTTGTTGCTTCTAATCATTTGATGGACCTTGGGTTTCATGGAACTCCCTTTACCTGGTGTAACAACCAACAGGGTTTGGCAAGAAGATGGGCTTGCCTGGATCGGTTTCTTGCTAATAGTGCTTGGTTATCCAATTTTGAGTCTTTTTATAATCAGCATTTGCATAGATCTTGCTCTGATCATGCTCCTATGCTGCTTTATTCTAAGTTTTTTCGCATTTGAACAAAAGAAAAATTTTTCGTTTTGATAATTTTTGGCTGGAATATGATAGATGTCACCATATTATTCATAAGGCCTGGAATTATAGACCCAATGGCTCCTCCATGCATGTTTTTAGTCATTTGCTTACTCGCACTAGAAAATTTTTACTGAATTTGAAGGCTTTTGACTTAACTCCTCTAGATGCTGCAATTACTGATACAGAGAAAGATATAATCAGGCTTGAAGCCAATGAATCTTCTCCTGATTATAATGAGGGTGATGATCTTAAATTGAGAGCCTTGTACAACAAGCATTCAGCCTTGATTCGACAGAATGCCACTCGTTGGGCTCAAAGGGCTAAGATGCTTTGGCTTCAAAAAGGTGATTTTAATACTAGCTTTTTTCATAAGCATGCAAAGATTAGAAACCATAAGAATAAAATTTCTGCTATTACTGATGATAATGGTTTGATTCATACTGAGTTTGCTGCTATGACTTCAGTGTTTACTGCTTATTATGAGAAGTTGTGGACAGCTTCCAATTCTATTAGTGTGTCTGATCTTATTCATAAGCTGCCTAACAATCACCCTTGTTTGGATGATAATGATATAAGTTTACTTACTGGGCAAATTTCTTTAAGTGAAATATTTAACACTCTCAAATCCATGCCTAGAGGTAAAAGTCCTGGCCCTGATGGTTTTAATGTGGAGTTCTACATTTTTTATTGGGACATTGTTCAGGGTCCTTTGTTTGAAGCCATTAATTATTTCTTCCACAATGCTACAATGCCTTCTTCTTGGGGTAAGACTTACATTGTGCTAATTCCTAAATCTAGTGCTCCTTCTAAAGTCACTGACTACAGGCCTATATCATTGTGTAATGTGTGCTATAAATTCATTTCCAAAATTCTTAGCAACAGATTGAAGAAGGTGATCCATAAAATTATAGGCCCTGAGCAGTGTGGGTTTCTAGCTGGTAAATCCACTTTTGATAATATTATTACACTTCAGGAAATAGTGCACTCTCTTGAATCTGATTCCCAAGTCCCCCCTAGGATGCTTTTAAAACTTGATGTTGAAAAGGCTTATGATGCCTTAGAGTGGAATGCCATCCTTGCCACCCTTAGAGTCATGGGTTTTCCTGAAATTTGGATTTCTTGGATTAAAACTTGTATCACCACTCCTACTTCTCTTTTATTATAAATGGGCAGCCTTCTAATTGGTTTAGCAGTCATAGAGGGATAAGACAGGGGGATCCCCTATCTCCTTATCTCTTTATTTTGGTTTCCCAAAATTTATCTGCACTTCTGAATCATGACCTATATCTTGACATGGTACCTGGGTTTGATGATAGGTTAGGGAAAAATTTTAATCATCTGATGTTCGCAGATGATTTGATTGTGATTACTAGGGCTACTCGTATGGCTGCCAAAAATTGTAGATTGGTTCTCAATGTTTACAAAGATCTTACAGGTCAGAAAGTCAATCTTCAAAAATCTGCAGTCTACCTCCCTAGTCATTTTAACAAACATGTTAGAACTAGATTGGTGGAAATCCTTAATATGAAGTTGGGGTCTTTCCCTTTCAAATATCTTGGAGCTATTATCTCTCCCAAAAGACTTTCTATGAATCATTTCCAGCCTCTGATTAATAGAACTAAACAAAATTTGGAAGCCTGGCTTCCTTCTTCCATCTCTTTGGCTGGCAGAGCTGTCCTTACTAATAGTTCCCTTATGTCAATTCCTGTCTATCAACTGTCCTGCTATCCTGTCCCTGACACTATTTTGGATGAGATTTCCAAGTTGGCTAGATCTTTTCTCTGGGGGAAGGGTACTGCTGGAGGTAATTTCCACTCTATGAACTGGATTACTACCACTTTAGATAAAACTGAGGGGGGTTTGGGAATTAAGAACTTGAGACATTCCAAACATGCTTTAATGGCCAAACATGTGCTTGCTGTGCTAATCAGGATAATAAGCCTTGGATCCATATTTTTAAACTCAAGTGTGGTAATTTCAATCTTTGGGCCAAGCCTAATAGCAACAATATGTCCTGGTTCTATAGAATGCTTCACAGAAGCTCTGCTCAATTTCGGTCATGTCTATCTATTCAAGGTTGTAACCCTAGGACTACAGAGTTTCTAGGAGACCCTTGGAGTTTTGACATTCCGATAGATTTAAAGCCCACTTATTATATGGAAGCTGTTGGGGATACTCTTAATATTAGCAATTTTACGTGTGGGAATAAGCTTGGATAAGGATGTAGTGGGCCAATGTTTTGGACCCCTGCTTGATTGGGACACCCTTCAAGCCAAGACCTTTGATCCGAACAGAGACAATTTCTAGACTTGGGGTCACATGACTTCAGTGGGCAAAATTGCTAACTTAGTGTATAACCATCTCAATCATGATCACTCATTGGAGATGGAAAAGTGGATTGGATGGCATAAGTTGTGGAAAATGCCGGTGCTTCCAAAAGTAAAAACTTTTTTATGGAGGGCCTTCCATGGCAGAATTCCCACTTATGATCTCCTATATAAATTAAACATTGGGCCTTCAACATGCGGTCCTATGTGTGGGCTAGAAAGGGAAACAATGGATCACCTCTTCAATCATTGTATTATAATCAAAAGGTGTTGGCAGTGGTGCAGGAATTTACTGGAATTAATTCTGATAGTTTGATGAATCTGTGGGAAGGAAATTGGTTGATTAACACAGCAGGTTTTGATAGAAGCAAATATCAGATGTTCAATGCCCTAGTGGCTACCTGTGCTTGGGGAGTTTGGAAGGCCCGGTGTGCTCTTGTGTTTAAAGGCAAGCGGCTCCAAGCACATCAAATTTTTTTGGAAGCTCTTCATTTAGTTCGGGAGCACTTTTGGGCAATTAAGAGGAGCATCAGGGAGTTCACTCATAACACTTTATTGGCAAATCAGATTTTATTATTTTGTGATGCTTCTTGGGTGACTGACTGTGATAATGCAGGATTAGGATTTGTGTTGGTTAAAGGTTCGACAATTTTGATGGCTGTTGCAAGACCAATGGAAGCTGAATCAAGTGTTCATGCTGAGATTGGGGCGATCAGATCTGCTCTGGAGTATTGTAAACAGCAAGACTGGCAACCAAAGAAGGTGTTTTCTGACTGTACGACAGTCCTAAGTATCATTGAAGATGAGAATGTAATCTGCAGCAATAGAGTTCGAGAAGAGGCTTGGCAAGTGGCTGAGTTACTAAAGCAAGAAGAAGAAGTGGAGATTCAATATTATCCTCAGGAGCTTAATGTACTAGCTGATGAACTCGCTAGATTTGGAAGAAGAAATCCCGTTATTTCTTTGTTCCATTGTGGTAGGGAAAGACCCCGGTGGTTGGAGGACGTCGCCCGGTTTGGCGGGGTTTCTTTTCTAATTTGGTTTTTGTTTCCCTTTTCTTTTTGTCAAATTTAGCTCTTTATGAGCTTATCTCAACAAAAAAAAAAAAAAAAAACGGAACTGAAAACATTCAAACATCACCGAGCGTTATCAAAGTAAACAATATCATAATAAAATCACAAATATCCAAATATCCAAATATCCAAACATTTGAACTAAACATACAAACATTACAATTGAAAATCATCAACCAAATGATGATCCACGCAAAAAATAAAAAACATTAAGAAAATCGAGAAACCAACATCATTGAAGTTTGCCTCTTAAACGCTTTTACCATTTGTAGTTGTGATGTAACTGCAGGATATGAAAAAAAACAATTAAACAATGACATGGGAATAAATGTTCATGGATAACAATTTTAGAAAACAATATTCTTAATAAATATTCGATGATAAATGTTTCCATAATCAACAATGCTTCCATAGATTTCAACAAACATTGTTTACATTAACAACCATGGTTCTATGGTTAGTGCTCTACTACATGCATCCGTTCAAAATGGAAGTTGAAATAAAGCTTAATAAAAAATCAGGAAGAGGTAAACTTCTAATTAATTAGGAAAAGAGATAGATAAAAAAAAAAAACACAGTCGGACCTAGTGCTTCTGGACAATGTTGCCCTTCTTCTCTATCACAACCAGATGGTTTACTCTATTGCTATTGGAGATCCAAAATTTAGGGTGCTTGCCTTTTCGACTGAATACCAAGGGCAAATTTATCATTTCAACCCCGAAGAGTGAGCAATCCTTTTATTTTTGAAAGGATTGGGACACAACATCTCATTTCTCACCCACTTCTCTTTTACTCTCATTTATGCACATCCAAATTCATGCACATCCAAATAAAGGCATGAATGCACAAAGCAATGATTCTCAATCCATCACGGAAAGCTAATGCCTCCTTAATATTAAAATCCCAAAATATATCTAATTCAACGGTCTATAATTAAAATCTTATATTAATTCTAATAGATATTTTGAATAATAATCTAATTTAAAATTAAAAGTGAAATTAATCTTTTGAGCTCGGGTCCTTTGGCCTTCACACGGATGATGATGGCATGGGCTACCAGATGAACTTGGATTTGCCAACATCTAGATTGGGTGGCTTCACGTAGGGGCTTGGAGAGGAAGGGTGTTCGGCTTAGATTAGGGGTGACATGCCATGAACCCATAATTAATCTCACATCTGCTAAATGATGAAGAGTCCATATGCATAAGTGGTGGCTAACCCTCCTTGATGAAGTGGTCTTTTGGAATGCGGACTCATCCTATGTGGAACACATACCACGTTTCCAGTACAAATTAGGAGTAAGAGTAATCTTAAGAGCGTTAACAATAGTGGTACACCAAAAATCAAGCATCAAAGAGGATATGCTTACATCACTGCAAGAAAACTATATATTACAAACGGAATTTCCCAATGATATATTTCCCTTGGTAATTACCTAGGCAATAGCTTGAGTATAGTAAGGAATGGTTGCGGAAAATATTTTGAACGTTTGCGTACGGATTATTACACAGAGAAATTCTTAGGGAATTACCCACAGAAATGTTTTTCCAAGCTAATCTGTTAGTGAATCACTTGGGAACTACGTGCCTAACATTCAACAAGAGATTAGCATTGAAAAATAGCCATGTATTTATTTCCTAGCAAATCCCTAGGTAAATTTAAGCACCTTTAAAATTACCCACACATTAACTAGGAGTAGTCGTTATTATTTGTTCATAGCTAATCTCTGGGTATTGTTATTTCTTAGGATTTTTATTTAATAAGGATTAGATTCCATAGGTAAAATTATTGATTTTAAACATCACCCAAAGATTAGCAAGGGACGATAGCCATCCTGTTTAGTCTATCACTAATCCCTGGGTAAATGTGATTAACTTTAAATTCTTTATAAGAGGATTAAATTATTTTTTCTTTTTGATTTGTTATAGAGTCTAAAAAAATCTTATTATTAATTTATTAATGCAATTCAGTTTAGAACTAAATTAGATCATAACACAACTCAATCTCAAAATGCATTTCACCCATGCTGGATAGAAAAACAATCACATGGCAACGGTACATAATAAGCAAAGCCATCAACAACAAATAGCGGAATGTTCATTTTTATTCTTATCCCTAATGAGCTCATAGCTTTTGAGGGACGGGTAGTTATTTTTATTTGCATGAGCCCGAATGAACATGGAGTGTTATGAAAATAAAATCATGTAATTTGCATTAATTAAGATATATATATTATAATCTTATTATATGTGTCTTTTTAAACTGTTCAATATAGCTATCATTTACCATGTAATTTAAAACAAAATAGTAAACATAACTGGTTTTTGTTGCGTTGCACTCATTTATTTAGTTGATTTATATCAGCTCCAATATCATATTGGAATAATTTGATTCAAATTAAAAAATCTTTATAAAATTAATACATATCTATGTATCCAAACCAACACTATTTAATTATATAACATAGAATTAGTCTAACAACAGCTGAATCACAGTCAAATGATAGACAGAGAAAATTAAAAAAAATAAAAATAAAGTCATATTATCTAACAAACCATATCATTCACCGTAAATCCACTCTAATTGATCTCTCCCTATCTCAAAGCAAGACCCCTTGATCTAATTTCTCCCCAAGCCCGAAATCCCAACCTCCGTCATACTATCGAGCTTTGACTTTTGCTGACCAGTTTAAGATGAAGACATCGCCGCCGGTCGTTGATCTAATTCCTCTTCAAATGGAGCTTTGAGTTTTGCTGACCAGTTTAAGATGAAGACATCGCCGCCGGTTATTGAGATGAAGACATCGCCACCGGTTGTTGATCGGATTCCTCCCCAAATCAAGCTGTGAGTTTTGCTGCCGGAGGTGAATTCAACCTCTGTTTTGTATTATTTTCAATTTCAATTTTAATAGACCCAAACTTTATGTTCAAGTCGTTCTTGTATTATAATACAAACAAACACTTTGTACAAGGGTGGCAGGGATGGCGTACTTGTATGTTTGCCAAGTGTTTGCTTGAATGCAAACATTGTTGACTTTCCTACTACCACTGCACAAACATTGACTCTTCTTAGGTTTCAGTTTGCTGTGCTTCATTCCAAGCCAATCTGGTCATTCTTAAATTTTATACTTAATAACCCTCTCATATCATCATATATCATCATATATCATCATATGTTTTGGATTTATCTTTCTTATATGAGTGTTTTAAAAGTTGAAATAAATGTAACAACATGAGACATGTACATAAGTGCTATAGATTTCTTCATGTATTGTAATTTTGGTTGGTTGACTAGATTGATTAAGAAATATTTGCTCTAACTTTACATTTTATTTCTCACTTAAAATACATGTGTTAAATAATATTCACGTGAACATATATGGTATATGTGCTTTGAGTGTATTTTTATTATATAGACATGTGTTATTTATAGAAATCATATTGTTTTATGTAGATTATGCCACAAAAATATATTTAACACGGATGAACCCTTTTACTTTAGCTCCACAAGCAACACAAGTATATTATGCATTTTACCCAAGCATGAAATGTGACAAGGATAATTGGTGGGCTATATGTAAAATCAAACCAAGACAAGTTCTTGATGCTCCAGCAACAAATTTGGCATTCCAAGAAGATGAAATTGAGGAGCACTCTATTGACAATGTCGTCAATGATGTAGCAGGACCTATAAATGATTCAAATGGAGATTCCATGGAGGTTGATGATAGACATGATTGTCTATTAGAAGATGAAACTAAATCAGACTGTGAAACTAATGATAAATCAGAAGATGATGAGGCTGAATACATATTTGATGACAGTGAGCTGTAATGATTAGTTTTCTTATTAGCTTGGTGAATAAATTTAATACACTTTATATATTGCGGTAGATGACTTGCAATTTTATTTAAGTTTTGATAATTGTGTATTGCATACTTTATTGTTGTTCAGGAATATGTTTTTTGTTTGAAAACATTGGTTTATTTTATTTTATATCGTGCATAATTTACATATGTTGAATCTTTTGCCTATCAACTAATTATATTTCTATAATTTTATAGATATGGCTAGAGGTACAGAAAAGAGCAGATTAAGAGGTGGAAGGAGTGGAGGCCGCACTTCTCATGCTCATTGAAACACTGAAGGATCAAGTAATGCTGGTATTACAACATGTTCAAATGCCAATGTTCAAAGTGTTGAGGAAACAGTGAAGGGATTGAATCTCAAAACCTAATCATAATATTGTAGTCGTTGATGATACTCAAGCAAATCATGGTACCACACAAGATGCTACAATTATTGATGGAAGGTTGTGTATTACAGTTGTGAATGGACTGTAGGTATTTTACAACTTGACAATTATATTTTTTGTTATCTACACTATTTATTATTTGTGTTTTATTTAAACTATGATATATTAGAGCTATTTAGCAAATGTGCATGGAAAATTTTTAACAGGAAAGTGGAAATTAAAGGATACACATGGAAGATTGTGTTACAACCTATAAGAGATTTTTTATTTTGAAGACTTTAGGGTATCATTAATCATATTTCTAACTAATTTATATGTTTTTTTTTATTTTTATTAGTTTTGACATTAAAATATTTTTATCTTATACGAAAACACTTCATTCGTGGTTCTACATTAGAGGCACAAGTAAAAGAGGCCTTGATTTTGAAAGCCTCACGGCGATATAGTGGTTTTTTGAGGGGTATAAGGGATGCAGCAATGTAGCTAGAGCATCTAACTGAGCAGGAGTACAAACATTGAATAACTGTTTGTGATAAGCCTGAATTTAAAAGAAATAAGAGATAAATTTAAAAAATCGATCCATTGTTGCTGAGCTATATGCCATACAGGAGGATCAATATCTCATGTTAAACATGGGAAAAAGCTCATAAGTATAAATATAAGATTTTAAATGTATTGAGATGGTTTTCTTTATTCTTTTTGTAAGTTTGTCTATTACGTGTTACCATAGATTTTAATGTTTGTTATTGATGAAAGAATCTAAATTGGGTCAGAAAGGCACCCCACATGAGCTTTTCTTGCAAACTCATACTAAAAGATATGATGAGAAACTTTTGTGGATCTCAAGTCCAAAACAATCAATGCAAGCATTTTTAATACCCCTAACATTTTAATGTAAGTTGTTTATTTGTTTATAAATTTGCATTATTAACATTTGTCTTCAATGTAGGATAAGATATTGACCTTGAAACAATATGCGTCTTCTACAAAATTTATATCAGAAAAAGCAAAACCTACTCTAATAGATGAATTGGCCCTTTATATTGAAGCTGTTGGTAGAGAGAAAAAAAAAAGCGCCTATGCTCTTTAGCATCTTTCTACTATGGTTGTTCTAATTCTAATGTCAAGGTCTTAAGAAAAGCAGTATCAATAAGAGCTTCAAGAAAAGCGGCATCTGTGCAAAATAATAAAGATTTACAAAATGAGTTGGCATCTGTGCATAATCAACTACAAATCCAAGAAAAGTGGCATCAATAAGAGCTTCAAAAAACTTGACAAGAAATGGCTGAAATGAGGAGAATGGTACAATTATTTCTTTATCAAAATCACACACCTTCTCAAATAACTCATGAAGGTCATAATGAAGGTGTTGATCCTGTTCCACCTAGTTGATTGGTGTTATTCTTATGTTGCGACTTATTTGTCATATTTGTTGTTTGCTTGTGATACTTACATTTGAGTGTACTATGTAGTATTTATGTTATATGTGTGTGCTTGCGCTTATTTTCAATATGGATTTCTTTTGCCTTTGGCAAGGTTTAATATAAACTTTGGTACTTGATTATGATATACTGTAATTATTATTATTAGCCCATTATATTGAAATATTGATCGTTCTACATGTGTTACCCGTGGAATAATCCCATTTTTTTTATTGCCCAATGACCACTTAGGAATTAATCCCTAGATATATATAGCATGATCATTAGCGATGGAAGTATTCATTCATGTTCCATTCAAATACTAATGAATTATCCAGAAAATAATCTCTAGGAAATATTGCACATGGATTACCCAAGGATTTAGCATTTCAATTGCTGAAAATTTAATAATGGATTACAAAGAAAAAATCACTTGCTACATTTACCTAGAGAATTTATTATTACCTAGGAAAAAAATGCGTTGCTATTTAGCGAGGGATTATAAAATCCCTGGAAAAATTATTACCCTTGAGGCTTTTATCAAAGGACATCAATCCCTCGGTAATCCCTTGCAAATGAGCATTACTCAAAGATTTTTAGTATTTTATGTAGGGAATTTTCTCAAGCTAATTATTGTTTTTGTTGTAGTGCATATAAATTATTTTTGATCTTTTTATCTCATGCATATGTAAGATCCTTGTTGTTAATAATTACATATATATATATAATCAAACGTCATTAAAATAGATATGCTTAAATTGTAAAAAAAGCAAAATTTAATGACATCTCCAAATCTAAATCTGTAGCACGGTGGCGGCGCCTAGCCAATCAATTCCAGTTATTAATATTTTTTATAGTTTAGAAACACTGTACATTTATATGTTAGATCAAAAATTAAAAAAAAATGTTTTAAAAAGTGAACTACAAGCAGTCTTAGTTTAGGTGAAATTTTTTTTTTTGTTTTGATTTATTAATAATTTTATTATTGCAAACCACCATAAAAGGCAAGATAGATCTACATATGAGTCAATGTTTTTAACCATGTTGCTTTTTCCTTTATAAAATCCTCAGACAATATTATATTTATTCAGTGTTATAAGATGGATGTTTCACTATGGCAGAAATCCTCCATGTTTTTTGTTATATTCACTGAAATACAAATAATATAATATAATTCCAACTTGATGATATTTGCTTAATATAAGATGACATTCTACAACAGGAATGCCATCCATATTATTACAAAAGCTATTTATTAATTGTATTACATAACACATAGAAATAAAATTTTTATGTACTTGAATTTATTCAAATCCTTATATTCTTTTTATGTTAATAAATACCATTATCCTCTATACGCACACATTATTTTAGAATGTTGTTGGGCCTTTTATTCTAAACAGGTATTTAATATGATTGACCATCCAAAAATATTAGTTCACAAATCAAATTTTAATTATTTTATGACTTCAAGGGATTATGGGTTCATGACTTCCATTAGGGGTATAATGTTAATTAATCCAAATAAATTTATGGGAATCTCAGATTAAAAAAAAAGTGTGACGAAAGATACATGAACAAATGAAAAAAATTAATTTTTTTTATTAATTTTAGAAAAAAATACAAGTGCATGAATATATGAGCTCAATTTAGAGCAAAGGATCAGAAAACTTTGCTCTTGGGTTTTTTATTGTTTTTTTAATCTTTCTTCACATGACTTGAGTTAAGTTTGATTTGGACGTATCCCAATATTTCCGCTAAAAATCTTGCATGGCCATTTTTTTTAACTTTGTTGACTTTTTTTTTTTTTTTTTTGTTTGCATCTTGAACATTAATTGGATCATAAGTTGTGATTTCCCCATGTCTATAGATCACGATTTAACTTCATCTAATTTAGACCTTTGAAAAAATCCGACATTTTGACTTCTGAATTTTTCATATCTTGGACTTGTGAAACTCTTCGACTTTTTGACTTTTGATGTCTTAAGAGTCTTGAGTTTATTTGTCTACTCACTTAAAAGTTTTTTTAAGCCTTGACTCTCTCATAATTTTTGAGCTTTGACTTATGTGTTGCCAAATTATCACCACTCACATGATTGGGCGCTAACTTAACTGTTTTGATTTGTTTCCTTTTTGAACATTTTATAGATCCCAAATTGTATTCCTTACTCATGAATCACAAACTTGGTATCATCTGATTTAGACTTTTGAAAGCTTTTTCATTTCGTACATATAAAGCTTTCAGATCTTTGATATTTTATGTCTTAAGAATTTAAGCTCATTTGTCTTCTTATTTAAGCATTTCAAGTTTTGACTCTCTCATGCTTTTAAACCTTAACTTGTATATCATCAAGTTATAATTTTTTTTACATGATTGCTTTAACTTGTTTGGTTTCACAATGGATCGCAAGTTGTAATCATGAACTTGATTTCCTTCAATATGAGTGTTTGAAGACTTGGCATTTGTGCTTGTGAAACCTCTCAAGTTTTGGGCTTGTGAAGCTCTTCAACACTTTGACTTTTGATATCTTGAATTTTCTAAGCTCATTTGCCTTCTTACTTCAACATTTTAAGTCTCGACTCTCTCATGCTTTTGAGCTTTGACTTGTACATCATCAAGTTTAAACTTGCTTTGAGCTTGTGAAGTTCTTCGTCTCTTTGACTTTTCATATCTGGAATCTTCCGAGCTCATTTACCTATAAATTTAAACTTTTGAAATCTTTTCTTTTTTTATGCCTTTATGCTTTTAAGCCTTAGCTTATGCATTGCCATGTCACTACCTCTCACATGATTGATCATTAACTTGACTGCTTTGACTTGTTATATTTTTATTTTTATTTTTATTTTTTAAAAATTCTTACAGATCTCAAGTTGTAAGGGTTCCTTAGTTATGAAACATAAACTTGGTTTCTTCCCTTTCTTTGTTTTCATAGTTGAAGGCCTCGGTGTATTAGGCTTGTAAAACCTCATTCTTATCTCTTGTAGAGTTTTTTTCTTTCCTTTTATCATTGCATCTCATTAAGCATTCCACTCATACAATAAAGTTTTCAAAAGTCAGTAGGGAGACCCCTCACATAAAAACTATCTCCCCAACTCAACAAGATTTTATGGACTTCATATAATATTCTTCTACTTAGGGGGTGTTTGTTTGGCTTCATTTGAGGGTGAAGTGGGTGAAGTGGAGACTTCCGAGCCACTTCCAGCTGTTTGGTTGACCGAAGTAGGGGCCGAAGTGGTTGATGTGACACTTCCAAACCATCTCCACTTCACTTCATTTCTGCACTGTTCATTGAAGTTGCCCATCAATTTTATAAATAAAAAAATTCAAAAATTTAATATACGATTTAAATTTGTTGAAGAAATAAATAAATAAACCCTAATTTCTTAAATTAGAAAATAATCATGAAAATAATCATGAAATTATAGAATAATTAAACAAAATTGAATAAAAAACTTTTAAATCGAATAATTAAAATTTAATCACCAAAATACAAATTTAATAAACAAAATTTAGATAACTTAAAAAAATAAATAAATAAATATTTATCGAATAATTAAAATTTAATCACGAAATTACAAATTTAATAAATAAAATTGAACGAAATTTATATCACGTTAAAAAATAAATAAATACTCATTATGGAATAATTAAAAATTTAATCACAAAAATTATAATGGGTAACTATACTGCCTCTCCCGAAGTGGTAACCATATACCCACTTTACCTCTTACTAAACACCATGAACTGCCGAAGTGGCAACTTCCAGATTTGAATTTCAACCAACCAAACACTAGAAGTGGTTACTGACATGACATTTCCAGCAACAACTAAACACACAGAAGTCTACACCTCCAAAAAAACTGCACACTTCCACTGAAGTGCCCACTTCCAGGATTTCACCACTTCAGAAAATCACTTCCGAACCAAACAACCCCTTACTCAAAAAAGTTTCATAGAAAGCTTTGAAAAGATATTAAATCATAAAAATATATTTTTTAATATAAAATAATGACGTACCTAGTTTTCATCTGGACTTTCTCCTTTTTCTTTTTTATCTTCTTTCTCGCTTTAGTTTTTTTAGCTTTTGTTTCTTTCATAGTTTTTTTTCCCAATTGAGATATTTTTAAAAAACAAATCTGATTTTTTTTAAATAACGAACTATTTGTATACTTTATATTATTATTTATTAAAAAATCAGGAAAAAATTAAGATTTAAAGTTCGGATTTACTCTTATCCCAACTGTTTTTATTTTAAGATATATTTATTTATTTACTTATTATTTATTTTTATCCAGGTTGAAAAGTCAGATTTTTTTTTAAATCTATATAAACAAATACGAAAAAATTCCCTCCATATTTCTATGTCTATATATATACTATAAATTTATTAGTACCTAAATTATTCAAATACATTGCCTACTAACATTTTAATTAAAGAATTATTTAAATAATTAATATAGGAGAGTAATATTTAACTTCACCCTTTTTATTAGATGCATTTGAATTAGTATCATAAACATTTTATTTTTATATATTTTTTAAAATTATTTGATAGCTAATCCATAACAGGTCCTCTCCCATGTATCAATATTTCCAGAACAGCCCTTTAACTTTTCTAATGCCGAAAGACATCCCATTTTTTCAAAATTCAACTTTTTAATCCATTGAGTTCAATTAAATCAAATTTTTTATTTACTTTTATATTTGTCATTTTTCTCGAGTAAAATTTTTGGTAGACCACCAAATTTTGGTCAATTATCAAAAAAGTGTCACAACTTTAATTTGAATAAAAAAAGTTACCCATTTTTAATTTTTTTTTCAGCGGGAGGCTACCCGAGGGATTCCGGCAACTAAGTGGTGACGTGGAGACCGGAATTCCTCCATCAGCGTTGACATGACAATCGCACCGCATGACTCACCGATACACGTCATTTTAGTCTGCCACGTCAGCAAAGCTTTTCCATGTGGAATGACACGTGTCACGAAAGCCCCTTACGTCCCCTTCAAAACCCCTCTTCAGCGAAGCCTTTTACAGAGAAACCGATGTTGATACACCGGAGAAAACACTGGTGATACCGGTAGAAGTCCAGTCGGGATATTTTCAAAGAATTGAAGGCAAGCATTAAACGGTGGGAAAGGTGGAGCACCGGTAGGTTGAAGGAGGAGTCTTCGGCCACCATTAAACAAGAAGAGGAACAGCTCGGACATGGCAATCAACTGGGAGAGACTGCAAGATGGGGAGGAAGAACCACCTTGTTGTAAGTTATTGTTGTAAGATTTCTCTGACCATGAAGTTTGAAAGTTGTTTGAGTCCTGTAAACATTGTGTTATTACTCTTGTTTGTTAAGCCATCAATGGATAAGGGTGTGTGGTTAATTACTCTAACATTGTGTTATTATTATAACTCTATACATGTTGTTTATTTTACTTTCCATTGCAATTTTTAAATTTTTTAAAATACAGCATTGGTTGAGCCCGCTCAATTCAGATCTAAGTATATGTAGTTAGACCAAATCTTAGTTCTATAATGGTAAGTAATTTGAATATCTAAATAAAAGGTATTATTGGTTTGGGGAGAATGAAAAAAGATGAGAAAAATTGTTTGAATATATTACTAAGCTATATGTTTATCATCAGATGGCAAAGAACAAGACAACTATTGATTTAGCTAACTAGGGAAGTATAAATTAACACAAAGATTTTTTATAAACATTTGACAGGGTAAATGTTATTTTGTGTTTGCTAAGCCATCAGTGGATAAGGGTGTGTGGTTAATTACTTTTGTTTGCTAAGCCTAGTGTTGGGCTAATTAATTTCAGACATGAGTTGTTTAATTAATATATTGCTGAATAGTCAATGAATTTGTTACATGCTTGATCTAAACTTGCTAGGGAAATTTGTTATAGTTGCCATTGATGGTGCATTTTCAAAGTGACATGAGTTTCAATGATTATATTTACTTTACTGTTATGGTACCCAGGATTATTTTCCTTGGTGTTAGGACTTAGCAATGCTTGTGTACCTTGGTAGTATGGCTTAGAATTAATTGATGTTAGGTTGTAGACAAATAAATGACTCTTAAGACTATCATTGGAATGCTTCCAAATGACTGACTTAATTGAGCTCATTCACTTTCAGTGCCAACTACAGACCTGTTCACAATAAAATTGCATTACATAGTTGGTGATATATAAGCCATGGCAGGGTATATAGATTATTGTTGCGCAGACCAAATGCCCAAAATTAAACTCGTTTGCATGGCCAAAGAATTTAGTTTAGTTGTAGAAGGTTGTACTTTGTGGTGGTTAGATGAATCCAACCAGGGAAAGGAACTGAAGCAAATTCAGAATGATTTAGATGCCCTGTCAATGGCAATGTGTGTGGGACCTAGTAAGGAGGTGTTTGTATATGCTAGGCTTGCATGTAGTAGTGTTACTCATGGAGGAAGTAATGTTGATTGCAATGATGGTGGGGTAGGAATTGGTCAATTAGACAGGGTCCAATCGGAAAATGATGCTCAGGAAGAAGCTTCAGATGAGGCTGAAGACATTGAGGAGGAAGCTAACTTATAAGCTAGATTGGTAAGGGGCCAGGATGAAGGGGGGGGGGATGATTTGGATGATTTTCATGATTCAGTCTATAGTTTTCAAGGTGAAACAGATGAAGAAGTTGGGGAGAAATCTGGGATGGACAGGACTGAAGCAGACATGGGAGGAGTAGTTGGTAGCCAAATTAGTGATGGGGATGATATAGAAGCTGACTGTGCCAGGGCTGAGGAGTTGCAGTCATGTTCTTCAACTGATGAGGATACATTAGTTCAAGGTAGGCTTAGTTATGCTGAGTTCAATGATGAAGTTGACATGAAGAACCCACAATTTAAGATTGGAATGAAGTTTAGAAGTTTCAAACAATTTAAGCAAGCTGTAAAAACTTATGGGAGCAAAAATCGATATGTGATGAACTTCAGGCCTAACACTAAAAAACATGTAAGGCCTTTTGTAAGAAAGGCTGCCCCTTCTACCTTTGGGCTTCACCTATGGTCAAAGATAAAGCCACAGTCCAGATCAAGACAGGTGTCTTACAACATGAATGTACTAGAGACCATAGTAATAGGCATGTTAGTGCTGAATGGATAGCAAGGACATACTTGGAGCAGTTCAGGGCAGACCCATCTTGGAGAATTTCAGGCATCATCCAAGCTGTGAAGAGCAATCAAGAAGTGGACATTAGTAGATTGAAAGTTTACAGGGCCAAGAGTATTGCCCAAAAGTAAGTTAGAATAATTTCTTTTACTTTCCTGCTCTTCATATACTAACTTGTTGCATAAGACATATATCTGACTCAATTTCCTTGATTTATTCCACCTGACCACCAAGGCTTATAGATGGTGATGAGGAGACCCAAATGCCAAATTTACATGATTGTAGGCTAGAGTTGATGGAGACCCATCCTGGATCAACAATAATTGTGAGCAGCAATGAAGAAGGAGTACGCAAAGCAGTCTATGTCTGCCTCTCTCCTTTGAGGGCAGGGTTTTTGGCAGGATGTGGACATCTGATCTCTTTGGATGGTTGCTTCTTGAGGGGATTGTATGGAGGTCAGTTGCTGGCTGCAGTTAGGATAGATGCAAATGATTGCAGCTATCCCATTGCTTGGGCCATGGTGGACAAAGAGAACAAAGACAACTGGAAGTGGTTTCTAGAGGTATGCGAATTAGGCTATTAGTTATTGACACTCATGACACTTGTGTGAACTAACTCTTGTGTGTCTCTCATTCCTACTCTGCAGACTTTGGCTCAGGATTTGAAGATCACTGATAGCAAAGAGTAGGCTTTTATGACTGATAGGCAAAATGTGAGTTGGTTTTAAGTTGTTAATTAATTTTGTGTCATTACCCATTAGTTAATGAGTCTAATTAATTACAAAAGTTGAACTAGCTAAGTCCTACTTATGTATTGTTCAATTAATTACAGCTTAGGCTAATTATTTTTCTTTGCTATGCTAGTGTTACCCTTATTAATTCCAGACTTAGCTTTTGTGGTTAATGCCATGCTGATATTGAACCAACATTGTCCTGCTTATGTATTGTGCTTTTGTGCCATCACTTGAATTGTGAACTAGGCTAGTAGTTTTCCCTTATATGTTTGGTGTTTGTCTTATTAAATTCAGACCTCAATTCATGTATTACATTAGTTCCACATCAATTACTATTGTTTGTTGTTCCTACTATGGACTAATTGTTCAATTATTTTTATTTGCTATGCTGGTGTTGCCCTTATTATTTTTATTGTTCTTAATGTGAACTAATTATGTGCATTTTTCCTGCCTCAATTGGCTGGGGGGTGGTGATATTGCAACCAATTATTGTCTTTAGGGATTAATGCCTGCAATTGCAGAGTTATTTCCACATAGTGAACATAGGTATTGTGTGAGACATATACACACAAATTTTAGGAAGACATATAGGAGCAAAGCAGTTAAGGACCAATTGTGGGCCTGGGCTAGGTCCACCTATGTTGCTACCTTTGAGAGGGAAATGGAGATTTTGAAAGGGATGTCCATAGGGGCTAGGGGTGGTAACGGGGCGGGGCGGGAACGGAGAGTGGTCTCCCCGTCCCCGTCCCCGACTCCCCAACGGGGGGAATTATCTCCCTGTCCCTGTCCCCGTCCCCGCGGGGATCCCCGTGGGGATCCCCATATACCTATAAATTTTAATTGTTTTTAAAAAAAATTTAATACTAATACACACTAACACACATGAAAAAAATATAAAAATAATTCAAAATAAATCTCAACAAACCAACATATAAAAATTTACAAAAACAAAATATTCCAAATATTCATCAGTATAGGCTATAGAGCAAAAGATGAAATTTAGAATTTATACAAGTACAATACTACAATCTAATACAAATAAGATACTCCAAATGTTGAGTATAAAGCCTCCATGTCTTAGGATTATATGACACGTGCATGCGGTCCAGAGAGCTTCCATACGGACATATATATATATATATATATATATATATATATATATATATATATATATATATATATATATATATATATATATATAAAGTTTAAATAAAATGGGAAAAAAACCGATGCGGGGATCCCGGCGGGGATAGCAATCCCCGCCCCAGCCCCGTTTACAAACGGGGACGGATTGGCCCGCGTCCCCGTCCCCGTCCCCGCGGGGGGGAGGAATGATTAAGTGCAGAAAATTGAAGGCAAGCACTAGAGTAGAGCACATTTTCAAACCCAATTTGAATGTGACATTATTTTAAACAACCTGTGTGAGTGTTTTAATAGTGACATCTTAGAAGCTAAATTAAAAGGTGTCATCACTAAGAATGAGATGATCATGACACAACTAATGAGGAGAATTCAAAAAAGAAGGGATGCATTAAAAAAGTAACAACAGAACATTGCCCTAAAATTATGAAGAAACTTGAAAAAAATGAAACAACTTAGCTGGTTTTACAACACCACTTGGTCAGGTGGGGACAAGTACCAGGTTGTAGGGCATGATGGGCAATTTGTGGTTGACAAGAGAGAGTGCAGTGCTCTTGTAGGAGGTGGCAACTAAGTGGGATGCCATGTAGTCATGGTATTTACGTACTCTACTATAACAAAGATAAGCCCGAAAATTACTTGCATACATGTTACAAGGTCAACATTGGTCTTCATATATATGAAAATATATTGAGCCCAACACATAATAGGGTGTCCTGGCCTAAGAGTGACCATATGCCTATCATCCCACCCAGCAAGTAAACAAAACAAGGGGAATGAAAACTTTGCTCAGGAGAAAGGAAGCTGATGAACAATTGTACTCAAAAGCTGGAAAAGTTAGCAAGAAAGGGGTGAGGATGACATGCAATGTATGTGATGTGGTAGGTCACAACAAGAGGTATCATGGACTCATGGTTAGTGGCCTCACAGAAAAAAGCAGTTTAATTATGACAAGTCATTTAATTGTATGTGTTTTAATGTTTTGCAGTGTGTATGTAGATGGTTAATACCTCATCAGGAAGGGGTGACAATGAGGCAGCAAATACTGGCATGCAATAATCAGATGATCCAATTGCACATGTGATGGTTGATGGATTGAATGCCTTGGATGGTAACGCAGGTACTTCGGTTGAAGTGAATGCAACTTCACAACACCATGATTCCCAGGTGAGTTTGATGAATTAAAATTTATTTTTATATCACTGCCAAGAATTATGCACACTAAAATAGGGGAAGAAATATTGATGAATTTATATCTTTGGTGATTAATGTCTGTAGGGAGTTACAAATCTTGTGGAAGCACCCCATAGAGCAACAAATTCAAAGGAGAATGAAGTGACAATGCAGCAGTCCCAGGCAGGCTAGGAGTCCTTCACAGAGATTACTCATAATTCAGGATCCTTTATTTTTGTTAATATATGATTGACTTATTTATTTCATATGTGGGTGTTTCTTCTATGTAGCTGGTGAGAGTGCCCATTACAGGTATCCAGGTTTTGTTTCCCAATTGTGATAAACAATTCAGGGTTCCAAATCTGGTTACAAGGGGGGTAAGAAATTAAAAAAGGCTAATGAGAACCCTGTAATTGTCGAGGAACTCCAGCCAGAACCTGGTCAAATGGCACAAGTAATTGTTAACACTAACACATTGGCTCTATTAATTCAGTAGCTGATGTCCACTCTCTAATTTTTACTTAGGACTGTGCAACCTCATGTGGAACATCTCCTGCACCACATCCTCTTGGAAATTCTGAACCCATGACACAAGAATTAAATACAATAGGTGCCAAACAAATAAAGAGAAGACAAGCAGAAAAAGGTACAGCAGCAGAGGGGCCTAAAGCTGGGAGAAGAGTACCTACTCAACCAGCAAATACTAGTGCAAGTGGTCGTACTCTAAGATCCCAGGTTAAGCACAGTGATGCCAAAGATAAAGCCATTGTTGGAGCTGCTGACAAAAGGAGGAAGGTGTGGTTGCCACCAGGAGTTTGAGAAACTGGTCTAAATGCAGATATGTTTTTTAGGTTTGTTGTACTTTGTAAACATGGTACATGTAGTAAACTAGTGCATGTAGTGTTCTTCTAAAGCTGCAAAGGGGTTGTATGGCCATGCTTTGTGGTTTTCAGTTATATGTTACAAATCTGCACATGCAAAAATTTTGTATGACAATATTTTGAAAGAATGAGAAAATGGTAACAGTGCAGAGTAACAGATTAGCTGCTTTCCTGTAAATTAAGTTAATTGCTTGCAGCGTTAGCCTCCTATCCCTTGTTTATTTGCATATGCAACAAGGTTTGCAGGTTCATAAAAGGATCAATTACTTCACAATGTGCTGTCTGAGATTTATTTTTATGTAGATTAAAAACAAAATAGCAGGTACAATACCAACCTGAATTGGTTCTTTCAGGTTTTCCATGTTATTTTGCAATTCAATTGAGGGTTGCAGGTTGAAGTGTTGGTCCTGTCCTCTTGTGTCAAATATTTTCTTATGAGAAACAATGCCATGAGGGTGCACAAAGAGTCCACAGAATAAAAAATAAACCTGAAACCCTCAACTCAGGTTGAATAACAAAGAGTCCGCAGAACAAATTTTTCAATTGAACCTCATGTGGAACACCTCCTGCACCAAGAGTCCACAGAATAAGGTAGGTTATTGTTTTTTGGCAAATTTTTCAGAAGCACAAAGAGTCCACAGGATAAACAATAGACCTGAAAGGTTTATTGATTCTCAACACAAAGAGTCCACAGAATAAAAAATAAACCTGAAAGTTCTATTGATTCTCAAATTTTCACAATCGATTATTGAAACAAATCTGCATAATTGAAAAGGAATTATTCAAACAAGTCTACATCATCAAAAAGGAATACAATCTCCTTAAACATCTCCACTTAGATCCATTAACAGCCAATACCCCCGCCCGAATTAAAACGGAATTGAGAAACTAGTGAAATCCTCGCCCAAATTGAGAAGCTACTGAAACCCTAAGCCATTCTTCCTCATTCCTTAACGAAGACAGGATGACGTGGAAAAGCTTTACTGATGTGGTGGACTAAAATGACGTGTATCGGTGAGTTACGCGATGCGATCGCCATGTCAGCGCTGATGGAGAAATTACGGCCTCCACGTCACCACTGAGTTACCGGAATCCCTCGGGTAGCCTCCCAGTGAAAGAAAATTAAAGATGGGTTACCTTTTTTATTCCAATTGAAGTTGGGACATCTTTTTGATAATTGACTAAGGTTTGGTGGCCTACCAAAAATTTTCTCCTTTTGTGCCGCTATTTGCTTTATACGCTTGTTAATGCACGTGAGGTCTGCTAGGCCCTTAAGGGGGTAAGTTTCTGTTACAAGAGTCTCAGCAGAGGGGGGCGAGTCGAATCCGCAACAGAACAACAAGACTATCAGGAGAGGCACAAGGGCAAACCGGGGAAAGAGCGGCATCAAATTGATGGATTTCGTTATGCGGGCAAATAGTATTAATCAGTAATTAGTAGAATCCTTAATTAAAAGATTGTGAATGACATGTAAATTTTCATTAAAAAGGTTGTTACAAGGTTGTTGCACCCACTCACAATATACTGGCATGGAACGTGTTTGTTAAAATGCCAGAGTGGAGATATTACAGAATTGTAATGATTGCAAGTCTATATTACTAAACATTTGAATGAGAAGAATGACATCTTGCCAGAATTTTCCTCAATTCTTCTATCTTCTTCTACATCATTCTCCTTCTTCTACCTCTTCTTACCCTATCTCTTCATCTTCTTTCCTGTGATTTCTTCTGGATTTCCCTATGAGTCACTAAGTCCTGTAACAGTTTCAATGGTGGTTACAAAAGATTTTAAATATAACATTTGTTGAGGATAGGGCCATCTTGAGCAATGGCAAGAGGAGAAAGCGCCCACACACAATAAGACACAAGAATCTTACGTGGTTCGGTCTTGAAGACCTACATCCACGGCCACACTAATATCAATTTATTTCAATTACAGCACACCACAGCACATCACACTAGGGTTACAATTATAGGGCTATTTATAGAAAGAACATAACTAGGATATTCATGGGAAAAGATAAGTCATAATTCTAATCAAAACTCCCATACTAGAAATAAATCCTAGCCCTAATCAAAACTCTCATATTGGATATAAATCTGAGTCCTAATCAAGATTCCACATACCCAACAATCTCCTACTTGGAGACTGATTACATCAACTGCACTCCACAAGCCTGTAAACCCAAAATCTGTGATGGTCAACTTCCACTAATGTGGTGCCTTCTCATCAATCAACTTTGAAGGCAAGTTGAAGCTTTGCAAAGCTTCAACTTTTCTGTAGTAAGCACCTTGGTCAATATATCTGCAGGATCTTCATCAAAGACAATACACCATCACTAATCAAGTCTCTGAGAAAATGATACTGAAGCTGAATATGTTTTGTCCTAGCATGAAACATGGGATTTTTTGCGGGTGAATAGCACTTTAACTATCACTATAAAGGACACTGTCAACCTGTTTTTTATCCAACTCTTCAAGAAAGTTTTTCAACCAAATCATTTTTTTTCGGGCTTCTGAGACGGCAATGTACTCTGCTTCTGTGGTTGAAAGAGCAACGCCTTTTAAAAGTCGAGACATCCAACTCATAGCTATGCCACCCACTGTAAAAATATACCTTGTAGTGCTTTTTCTAGTATCCAAACGACCACCCAAGTCTGCATCAGAAAAATCCTTCCAAAATAACATCTCGCCTTTTGTAACACAAAGTAACTTTAAAATTGCCTTTTAAGTAGCGTAATAGCTATTTAACTGCTTCCCAATGTTCTATTTCTGGATTGGACATGAATCCGCTAACAACTTCCACTTGCATGAACAATATACGTTCGGGTGCATACCATTGCATACATAACAACTGCAGATGCATATGGAACTTTAACCATACCTTTTTTGTCTTCATCCGTTTGAGATGATTGTCTCTTCGTGAGATTGACGTGGTTTCCCAAAGGTGTACTTCTAATCTTAGCATCATGGAGACTGAACTTTTCCAACACCCTATTAATATACTTCTTTTGGGATAATTTAAGTGTACCTTTAGATCTATCCCTATTGATGCTCATACCAAGAATTTGTTTTGAAACACCAAAATCCTTCATCTCAAACACTTTAGACATCTGCCTTTTTAATTTGTTGATTTCAAACATGCCAGCTCCTGCATTTAATATGTCATCAACGTACAACAATAATATGATGTAAGATGAATCAAATTTCTTCAAGTAGCAATAATGATCCAATGAATATCTCTTATACCCACTCTTTCTCATAAAACTGTCAAATTTCAAGTACCATTGTCTTGGAGCTTGTTTCAATCCGTATAAGCTTTTCTTTAACTTACAGACCATGTTTCCTTTTTCAAATACCTGAAAACCTTTTAGTTGTGCCATATAGATGTCTTTCTTAAGATCACCATACAAGAAAGCAGTTTTAACATCTAACTGCTCTAGATGTAAGTCTTTTGCAGCCACAATACTTAACCACGGGAGAAAAAATCTTATTATAGTAAATGCCTCTTTTCTGCTGAAATCCCTTGACTACTAATCTTACCTTATACCTTTTGCTGCCATCAAGCTCTTCTTTGATCTTGTACACCCACTTGTTCTGCAAAACTTTCTTCTCTGCTGCTAACTTAGTTAATGACCAAGTCTCGTTCTTTTCAAGAGAACCCATCTCTTCTTTCATAGCCACCTCCCACTGAGCTAAATCATTCATTTGCATTGCTTCAAGATAACATTGAGGCTCACCATCCTCAGTCAAAAGCAAATAGCTTGTTGAAAGAGAATATCTCTGTGGATGTCGCGAAACTCTGCTAGATCTTCTGACTTCTATTTCTGTAGGAGTTAAAACCACATCTTCATTTGTGCTCTCTGAACTTCCACTATTTTCTACAAGATCAGCTTCTTGAATACCTTCCAACATGACATTTTATTTTCATTATGTTTCCCTATAGTCTCATATTCCGCTGTGAGCCTATCTTTGTGCATCATGTTATCATTGAAAGTGATGTCTCTGCTTATGTTGATTTTCCTGCTCAACTCATTTAAAAACTAGTAGCCCATCTCATCTGACCCATAATTAAGGAAAATACACTTCATTTCCTTTAGATTAAGCTTGTCTCTGTTACAATCTTTAATAAGAATATAACAAACACATCTAAATACCTTCAAATGTGAAAGAGACACTTCTTTACTGTGCCACTCCTCCTTGGGAATCTTGAACCCCAAAGGAACTAAGGGTCCTCGATTAATTAGCTAAGCTGCTGCACTTACTGAATCTGCCCAGACCTGTATGAAGTCGTATAGTTTTTGCCCTCTCATTCAAGATTCTATTCATTCTTTCAGCAACACCGTTCTGTTGTGGTGTCTCTAGAATAGTTTGTAGCATCCTTATTCCATTTTTAACATACTACTGTACTCACCACTGTTATCAGACTTCAAACACTTGATTTTCAGCCCTGTTTCATTCTCAACAGCAGCTTTCCACTTCTTGAAGGTAGCAAAATCATCAGACTTATGTTTCAAGAAGTAAACCCATACCTTCCTAGTTGAATCATCGATGAAAGTAATATAGTAACATGGTTCTCCCATTGAGGTAACTGATGTTGGCCCATATACATCTGTATGAACTAGCTCCAGCTTTTTAACCTTGGGTGTCTTCCTTGATTTTGCAAAAGTAACCCTTTTCTGCTTCCTGAGCACACATGGTTCATAGAAATATACTTCTACACTCTTCAAATCTGGAATCTTCCCTTTTGAAACTAGTATCTTCATACCATTCTCACGCATGTGACCAAGTCTTTCGTGCCACAGAATTGAAGAATCACCTCCACTAGTAACTGCATTAGCTTCATCTGACGGTAATTCAACCATGTATAGAGTCTCCTTCTTCCAGCCATGAGCAACGACTAGATTTCCTTTGACTATTTTTCACCCGCCGTTTCCAAACATGACATGATATCCCTGATCATCTAACTGTCCCACAGAGATTAGCATCCTCTTGAGACCAAGGATATATCTCACGTCTTTCAGAGTTCAAACAGTACGCAAGGAGGTTTTCAGATTTATATCTCCTATGCCTGCAATCTCCAGACTCTCATCATCAGCAAGGCGTACTTTACCAAAATTTCCACTTTAGAAATTCAGCATCATATCCTTACAAGGAGAAGCATGGAACGAAGCACCATAATCCATGATCTAGGATTCGATCAGAAATTCAACACAACAAACTAATACGTTGTCTATACCTTCTGTTGCTGCATTGACGGACTTATCTTCCTTCTTTTTGGGAACTGAGGAAGCCGTACATTAATTTCTAAAGTGGCCGGTCTTCTAGCAATTTCAGCATGTTATATCTTTATGATTTTTGGATTGACCCCTCTTTTTCGACTTCAATCTACCACGCCACTGATTCTGCCCCTTGTCAAGTTTACTGCCTTTGCTCTCTATATTCAGCAAGGAACCTGATGACTCCCCCTGAAGTTCTCCTCTGAATATCTTCTCCAAGGATTAAATCTCGAATCTCTTCGAATATCAATTTAGCAGTTCCAAATGAACTCCTAACGGTTGTGACTGTCCTTGACCAACTCTCAAATAACGAGGATAACAACAGTAAAGCTTGCATTTACTGATCGAATTTAATATCTACCGAGACCAATCTAGTCAAGATAGAGTTAAATTCATTCACATGATCCCTGACAAATGCACCTTCTTTCATCCTTGTATTGACTAATTAGTGGATCAAGAATACTTTGTTCTAAGCAGATGGTTTTTCGTACATATTTGACAATGCCTTCAGTAAACTGTGAGTATTCGTCTCCTTGATAACATTGTATACGGCGTTCTTCGCCAATGTTAATCGGATCACACCAAGAGCTTGGTGATCTAATAATTCCCAATCTTTCTTGCTCATCTGATCTGGCTTCTGCCCTAACAGAGGTTAATGTAGCTTCTTCTGGTACAAATAATATTCAATCTACATCTTCCAAAACCAGAAGTCGCTGCCGTTGAACTTATCAATCTTGATTTTTCCTTCATCGGCCATCACTCCCACTTACCTTAGAACCTGTAGCTCTGGTACCACTTGTTGAGGATCCGGCAATCTTGAGTAATGGCAAGAAGAAAAAAAACACACACACACACACACAATAAGACACAAGAATCTTAGTTGGTTCGGTTTTGAAGACCTACATCCACTGCCACACTAATATCAATTTATTTCAATTACAGCACACCACAACACAACACAACACACTAGGGTTTACAATTATAGAACTATTTATAGAGAGAATATAACTAGGATATTCATGGGAAAAGATAAATCCTAATTCTAATCAAAACTCCCATGTTAGAGATAAATCTTAGCCCTAATTAAAATTCTCATATTGGAGATAAATCCTACTCCTAATCAAAATACCCATATTGGAGATAAATCCGAGTCCTAATCAAAACTCGACATACCTAACAATATTATGGCCACAAACTTTTTTTTTGTAAGGTGGTGGCCACATAGGTTTGTTCCAGATGCACGTATGGCAACATATGCTTGTTGGATGGATTTTTCCGGTGATAATACTGAGGTGACTGCCAGCGAAGCATATGAAATTGCTCACCATCTTTGATGTTGCAGTCCAAGACATCATCGCCACATCATCACCCTCTTCTTTTGAAGACCAAGTGGGGCACTTTGTTAAATAAAATCTCACTAACCTAAGCTGATAACTTCAACTCACGTTTGGCTTGCATTTCATATATTTATGAATATAAGTTGGTGGTATTTCTATGGTTTAAATCAAAATTTTCATTATGAGAAGACTTTTATGAAATTTTATTTCTTAGTAAAAATATTTCTCATTAATATAAGGGGTTCAAAGGAAATTAGGTTTCAAAATCAGCGTTCTGGTAAATGGTTCTGTGTTTCTAAAACCTTGTTTTCGTTCTAATCCCACTTTCGCCTCTGCTCTCCGCCGGGTTGTGGCCTTTTGGCAGTCAAAGTTGGCTCGACGCCATTCGCCGACCATCCTTGCCGAGCTCAAGTTGTGCCCATCTAGTTCCAAGTCGGCTTGTCGGCAGGGAACCACTGCTAATGCTCTTAGCATGCCGTTAGTGTTTCACTGTCAGTCCATCTCTCTCCATGAAAGACCACCTCCATTCTTTTCTATCCACCGGCAAGTTCGACGACATTGTCGCCCCCTTGCCCTTTAAAAGAAGAGGGTGATGATGTGGCGGAGATGTTGTGTTGTACTGCCACATCAGAGAAGGTGCGGAATTTCATATGCTTCGTTGGCAACCACCTCAGCATTGTCACCTGAAACAACCATCAAACAAGCCCTTGTGGCCATATGTGCGTTCAAAACAAACTTATGTGGCCATCATGTTACAGAAAAAAAATTTGTGGTTATAGCATTATACTTAAAAACTTTTGTGACCACCGGTAAAACCTACCCGCCCTTGAGGTATCCATGCTGTTGTAGATTTTGTGAGATTTTTTTCATGTTATTATTATTATTATTATTATTATATGCACAAGTGTTAGCAATTACATTAAAATAGAGTTGGACTTTATATCTATTATCTAAAAAAAATTAAGCTACTATTTTCTCATTGTTTATCAATGAGTTTGTTGGTGAATAAAATGGAGGAAAAAATTAAAAAAATTAAATAGATTATGTATTTAGAAAAAATTAAAGTATCAACAAAATTGATAAATGACGTTCATTTGAAATTTATCATCTCGTGATTCTTTTCCCAAACTTGATGATGATGCGTCCAAATCCAAGCCAATAAGTGCGATCAATCAGCAATTGCAATGATTTACTTTTATTGATGTCCTGTCCAAAAAATTAAAGTATAAAGCAACAAAAGAAATAAACTTAAACAAAACGGGCCTAAAGAAAACCAATTACAAACCCAACAATACATGTGGTGCTGAAATGGGTTCGAGTGGCCCGACCCGTTTATTAACATAGAAAACGAGATGATCTCACCTTCAAACGCGATTATAAACTTTTTATAAACCCATATATTAAGTGTTTGATATGATTTTAGCATAAAATAAATTTTCTCTTAAGACATAATTTCTAAAACTTAACAAATATTTAAGATTTGTTATAAAAAAAAAGTAAATACAAATTTAACAGTAAAATATTTGACTCATATGCTTAACTTAAAAAATTGAATTCACTCTCAATGTATAATTCTAACCTAATAATGAAATTGTTTGGAATGTCTTATCCACATTAGTAAATATATATAATTTTATATTCTACACAATTTTGCATAAGTTATATAAAAAAAAATTGATGGCTGAAAGCATGAAAAATCTGATTTTTGTAAGTCAATAAATTTGTATATGATTTGTTATAATATCTAAGAATATTATAGGACAATCTAATATAACTTCATTGAATCTATTAACGAAACCAAATACTTAAATTTATGTTTTGAAAATTAATTTTCTATTATGGTATTATTTCTACAATAAATATTAATCTCCTTTAAAAAAATAAATAAAACTTATTTATATTATAAAATAAACAATTTAAAAAAGAAAACCTATTCTGTGATGTAATAAACCTCTTCTTTCAGAAAACCAAATATTAGAAATTTATTTATTAATTTTATTTTTGTATGATTCTTTTAATTTTTTTAATGCAATATTATAAGATTATATAAAATTTTATTTTGAATTGTATAATCAGAATTGGAATAATCTAATTCGAATAATATAAACATATATTTTGGTTTATTGACATCAAATGTTTTTTATAAAATTTTTATTTTTAAAAAACTTACAATCGAATTTCAAAACTCGCACATTATTGGAGTATTAGGAACTGTTTGGGTACCACTAAATTCTATAAGAATGTTAGTAATTTTTATAAAATTTAATATTAAATAAAAGTTTATAATATCTGTTATTTGAATATTTATTTTACAGTATAAAATTACTATAAAATTATATAATTATATAATAATTTTATAAAAAAAAATAGGGGTTAAATTTTTTCCCTTGCCAGTTTGCTTTTTACTTGTTATAAAAAAACAGTTGGGTTCGGCCGAGGCCCGGTTCACCAGTCAATACATCGACACTCAATTACTCAGCCAAGTCTCCACATCGTGGCGGCAGTTACATCCAGAGTATCCACACGCACGCTCGCCACGCGGCTTTCACACTTAACCGCCACGCACCGCTCTTCCTTCCTTCCTTCCTTCGATACCAAGTCTCTTCCCTATATACTTCTCCGCCTCCTCCACGTCCTCGAGCTCGCTCCAATGGCTTCCCAGCAACCCCCCACCAAGACCCCTCTCTATCCCTCGGTCCTCTCCTCCAACCCCGACTCCCTCTCTCCCTTTGTCTCCTCCTCCTCCAATCCCTCTCTTTATCCTTCTCTTTCCGCTCCCCAATCCTCTGCTCCTCCATCCTCATCATCGGCGCCCATGTACCCCTCCATTGATGTCTCGGACCTCGCCGAGAACCTCTTCCCCGACTCTCCTCCAGATCGCTCCACCCCCCTTCCTCCCCCCGTCGAGGACACCCTCCTCTCCGTCCCCGGCGCGATCCTCCACCTCATTGACCGCCAACGCAGCGTCGAGCTCGCCACTGGTGATCTCTCCATCCTCCGCCTCCGTCAGGGTGACTCCGAGGTCGCTGCTTTCGCCTCCGTCGGTTCCGTCCAGTGGCCCCTCGCCCGCGATACCCCTTCCGTCAAGCTTGATTCTTCTCATTACTTCTTCTCCCTTCCACTCCCCGCTGATAAAGATGATCCTGAGAGCACGATCCTCAACTATGGCCTCACGTTCGCGTCCAAAGGCCAGGAAAAGCTCCTTTGTGAATTGGATCGTTTGCTTGAGACGTATACGAGCTTTTCGGTGCAAGAGGTGAAAACGCCGACGAAGGGTGGGGAGGTGCTGGATGGGTCGGTGGCAAGGGAGGTGGCGCCGGCGGATATGGTGGCGGGCCCGAAGAAGGAAATGATGGAGGAGCGGTCGGCCGCGTATTGGACCACGATTGCGCCGAATGTGGAGGATTATAGCGGGTCGATGGCCAAGGTGATTGCTAAGGGATCGGAGATGGTGATCAAGGGTATATTGTGGTGTGGAGATGTGACTGTGGATCGGCTCAAGTGGGGGGATGAATTCTTGAAGAAGAGGATGGGGCCAAATGATAAGCCGTCCGAAATCAGCAAGGATGCCATGAAGAGGATCAAAAGGTACATGCTTGTTCTTTTTCTACATTTGTTCGTTCTGATTTGTTTCTATATCTATTTTGCTCTTATTCCATAATATTAGACTTATTGGAGGAGTTGCTGCAATGGAATGCTTTGATAAATGCCTTTTGGCAATAGGATTTTGTGGTGGTTGGATAATGAGAAATATAATTGTAGATGACCATGCCATGTTCAAATATTGGAACTTTTCATCCTTTTGTTGCTTGTTCTTTTGTTAGGTTTGTCCTTTAGTTCCATTTCTCGAGCCTTGTCTGAAGTAGGAAATTTCGCGGTCCAGAGGCTCAATGAATAGTTTCCTTGACGTGCCCAATTCACTCACTGGCTACATTGGCACTGTCTCCTGCTGAGATAAATATGAATATTCTCTCTATTGTTTATCCTGAACACATGTGCTTTAACAAGGTCATACACGAACCTCGATAGAGTTTGCTCCCAGTAATACTTGCCGTCCTACCCTGTCACCTCAATGCCACGAGCCTAGTAATTTAGATGCTGCACTTCCATACATTGGTTTGAGTTCGCAGACAAATTTGGAAAGGGCTATCTTTTACAATCCTGTGGTCTCGTAATGCAAGATGGGCTCAATTTCAGAGAAAAGTTTTAGGTCTTCTCTTTTTAAAAGTTATATGGCATTTTGATGGAGCACTATAATTATAAGGTTCTTTATGTAGAACTGGTTAGATAGTTGACCCTAAAAAATTCTCATTTGGACAAATGCCAATTGGTTCAGCTCCCAAGGTCCCAGAGGAAGTTTCTTATATAGCTTTTTATTAGTTGGCCACTCGGTGTGCTGGGGACTCTTGGTGGACTTTTGAGTAACCCGTGACCTTTCACATAGGAGCTAAGGCCCATAACTGCTATTTGCCATGGTGGTTAACCGTTTTTTATTCAAATTGATTCTATTTTAGCCATGGAGGCTGAACAAGAAATGAAATATAATTCTCTTTTCATTTTGGCAAAGTTAGTATTAATAAATGAACTTTGACTTGATCTGTTATTGTGATTATTATTGTTCTTCTCATAATTAAAGAGATGTACATGTGTGTATATATTGTTAATTGCAAAGTTGTGTTTGCAGGGTCAAGAAAGTAACAAGAATGTCTGAGAAAGTGGCAAATGGCGTTCTGTCTGGCGTTGTGAAGGTCTCAGGATATTTTACCAGTTCCATTATAAATTCAAAAGCAGGGAAGAAGTTCTTCAGCCTTTTACCAGGGGAGGTGGTCCTGGCTTCACTTGATGGGTTTGGTAGGTCATTCCTTCTGTTTACTCATCATATTCTCCAATTTCATAAGTCCTACTTTAAGTTCACTTTGGATCTTGGAACCAAGTCGTTGGTCATGATTATATGAGTGCCAAATAGGTTAGCATAGTTTCTTCTTAGAAGTTAACTTTAACATTACACATCCAGAAATTGTTGGATTATTTTTGCCCTCTGATTAGGGATTTCTTTGGTATCTATTGATTCATTCTTTCATTTTGATACTCAAACCATTTATTGTTCGTAGACCATCCTTATGCGTTTAGTGGAGGAAGAGTTCCCATCTGTAGAAAGTAGTGTCCAAGCATACTTGTTATCTGATGTGCACATTGTCACAATGATACTTTGGAATGGCTCAACCATCGTTTGCTATGGAATGGCCTCCATTTTCGGTTTCTTGCTTTGCAGCACGGTGAGGAACTGGATAATCCATTAGTAAGAATATAGCTGGATTTGCATAATGCTGAAATACTCACTAGGTGAGTTTCCATCATGAAGGGAACATAGGAATTACATTGTTGAGTTTGTAATCTTCTTTAGATCAAGTTTCCAGATTAGTTTCCCTTTTCCCAAGGTCTTCTCTTATGTTTTAGTACATAGATAGGGGTACGAATTTTACAGGATGCAAAATGGTGTAAGGTTTCCAAATGGTTATTGCATCACCTTAATCCCCTTACAGGAAATTCTTAATGCCATAGAGATTTTGAAGAGTTTGTTTAATAATTGTGTGTATCCTTGTGCATGATCATTATTGAACCTTTCTATTTTTTCTAGGAAATCAGAATTAATATGACTTACAAACTATAGACTTGCTTGATGTCCTTGACGTGCTTGCTCTTGAATCATTTATAGAGTAGTTTGTTGGTTCTGCCTGACTGCCTGTTATATGATGATGCTGTGTCTGATCACCATAAAGAGTACACTTACTTCCATTCTCATGACATATCCAAATTTTGTTCAGATAGTATTTAATGAACTCCTTTCTTTTTTATTTCTGTTGGTTGCTTTATTCATCTTTAAATTGATCATAAAACCGTGTTCTCGAAATTTGACTTTTTTGGAAGCTGAATTTGAAATTTAATTGGTTTATCTATTTGTTTATTATTTCATTTCATTCCCCTTCACGGACCCTCCCTCTGCAAAGGTAATTCTTCACTAAAATTTCTTCTTCTGCATTTTAAACAGGCAAGATTTGTGATGCTGTTGAAGTTGCTGGGAAGAATGTTTTGTCGACATCATCAGTTGTGACAACTGGGCTTGTGACACATAGGTATTTGCTTTTGTGACTTGCTATATTTAGGTGTTGACTTTTTCATAAAATCCTCTCTTCTGAACATTTAACCTTCTTCCTCCTGATTGATTAGTTTAGAATATTGTCAACTTCTGTTTTTTATTTTTAATGCGGGCACAATTTACTGATTATTCAGAGCTTTAATATCGTCACACAAAGTGTGTGACTTTCTTCTTGATTGATACATTAGTGCCCATCCCGCATTTGTGGTTGTCAAGGTCCGTCAAAAGGACTTGTCTGATGATCATGATCGGTCTCAATGATGGAGAAGATCCATGGCATGAATATCATTCTCAGAACAAATTATTTAAATTATAGTGGGGAGAGCAGCGACATAATCATGCTAATGAATTTCCCTTTCCACTCCTTAATTTGTTTCTTACAGGTATGGTGAACAAGCCGGTGAGATGACAAAAGAAAGTCTTGATGCTGGAGGGCATGCTATTGGGACTGCATGGGCTGTCTTCAAGATCCGAAAAGCTCTAGATCCCAAGAGCGCCGTGAAGCCAACGACACTTGCGAAATCAGCCGCGAAGGCAGCGGCTGCTGATCTAAGAGCTAAGAAGAGCAAATAAGTGATGGTATCCTGCTGGTCTCTTTGTTCACTCGCTGATAAGCATGACGTGTTCTACTAGTTTGTGAAGAAGATTGGCATGCAGCTGGTTGGAAGGCTTTTTTGGTTATTGTTGTGGTTTGGCTGAATGAGACTGCCAGCAGCCTCCATTTCTATTTTTGTTTCTTAAGAATTCTTTTGTTCCACTTGTAGTTCCCTAACTTTTCTTTGTCATCTGTGGGTCTGTGATATATGGAATTGTCTTCTGGGATTTGATGTTAATTTTAGAACTATATATATATATATATATATATATATATATATATATATATATATATATATATATATAGTTTGTTAATATCTTACTTATAAAAATTCAATGAGAAAAAAACCCGGTGAAGAAAAAATATATATAATTCTTAGTTTACGTTATAATTGCTATCTTATTAAAAAATTTAGAAGAAAAACTCAAAAGAAAAACTATAGTTAAGTAAAAAAGAGTACAACTCACATCAACTCTCCCTCACGATGATATCATATACGGATGTCATTTGCAGTGTAAGCTTGATGTACAAAAATATGTTTTTTCAAATATTTAATTTGACCCAAGGCAAAATTTTGTTCTAAATCTTAAATTTTAAATTCTTTTGGTAAATAATTTATTATCTTTCTAATCTCTTCTTGAGTTTCAATAATATTTAAGTTATCAAGATTTTACAATTATAAGAAACTCATTCTTTTATATTGCTTTAATAAAAACTCATTGGCCAATAGGATTATTTTTATATCCTTCTTTCAACAAATATTCACTAAACGGTTATGTCCAGCTTGTTCCAATCCTTATAGAGATTTATTTAATTTAATCGAATAATGCCCTCGAGAACTTGAATTGCATGCTTTAGCCATTTAAATCTTTCAAAGAGTTTCATATAGGTCTCATTATCAAGTGATTTATATAAATAAGTTGTAACATCTATTAAAAGCAAATCGAGTCTTTCACGTATTACTAGACCTCTTTAAGTTTTGAAGAGTAGTTGCATCCACCACATGTGAGTATGTTCATAATAAACAATACCAAGTCTTTACGAAAACCCTTGGATAACAAGTCGTGCCATATATCTCACAATTTCACCTTTCACATTTCGTTTTTGTACAAATACCCATTTGTATCCCATTAGTCTTACATCTTTTAAGTGTACATACTATAGGTCCAAACATTTTTCGCTTTCCATGCATGTCAAACTCTAACTTAATTAAATTTTTTTCATTTTTACCAATATTTTTTTTGCTGCATTCCTCGACAGACTACGCTTGATGATCCTCATTATTCATCATATTGAGCGCTATATTAGATGCAATAATATTACCAACGTTGACTTCATATTGGTTCCATTAAATTCCAATTAGAAGGTAATTTACAAAGATTTCTTCATTTTCCCAAAATTTAGGTACTTGTGTTTCTTTCAGAACAAAAATATTTATAATGGAGGACTATTCTACATATTGTTTTAGAGTTATTGTATCCTCAATTTAATTATCTAGATTCTCGGATCATTTCCATTTTCAAGGGTTTTTATTTTTGGAACATATAACTTTGTCACGCTTCATGCGTGCTTTACATTCATGTGCAACATTAGTTTGTCCTTTTTATAAGAGCATTAGCAACCGGTACTTATGACATTAGTCACTCTTTTTTTGTTAGTGACTGCATCTGACAGTTGTTCGATTAATCTTGGCAAATGAGTTATCTTTTCAAATTCAAATTCACATTGTTTAGTATGAGAAACAAAATAAGATAATGATCATTTATTCCAAGTAATCATTTTTCCAATTGTTTAGTTTCTCTCCTAATATTGAAAAAAAAAGGGATTCATTAAAATGACAATCAACAAATCGAGTTGTGAATAAGTCTCCTGTCAATGGTTATATATATTTTATTATTGATGGAGACTCAAATCCAACATAAATTCCCAATCTCATTTGAAAGTCCATCATAGTGTGTTGTGGTGGTGCAATTGGAATATAAATCGCACATACAAAAATTCTTATATGGAAAATATTAGGTTCTCGACAAAAAAAGAAAATTAATTGTAAAGATCAGTATTTATAATAACTTATTCTTCTGATGTGAATTAGTGATGTTACATGTAAAATAGCATGTCTCCAACAAGAAATTAGAAGTTTTGATCTCCTTCGTAATAGCCATGCAATCAACTATAAATGCTTAATAAGTGATTTTGCAAGACTATTTTGTGTATGAACATATGCTACAGGATGCTCAATATCAATTCCGATAGACATACAATAATCATTGAAAGTTTGTGAAGCAAGTGACTAGCATTACAAAAGCATATTTTTCTTAATTGGATAATTAGGAGATTGTGCTCGTCATCGAAACGTTTAAGCAAGTAATCTAGCAAAGACCATGTTGCAAGTTGATAATAAATACATATATGACAATTTTGTTGATACATCAATTAAAACAATAAAATATCTAAATGACCCACATAGTGGGTCTGTTGACCCACAAATATCACTCTATATTCATTCCAAAAATATAAGAGGCTCATTTTTTATTTTTTTTCGCCGGTGATGACTAAGTAATCAACTTTCTTTGAGAAAAACATCACAACAAATTTTATTAGACCGAAGAATCTTCGAGTTCTTCATTTGATATCCATATGAATTCTCAATAATTTTTCTCATTGGTTGCCTTAAGGTGAAGTCCATTTTGCGGATATTCTTGAAAGGTTGTTTTATTTAAAAAATATAATACATTTTAAATATAAAATTGTCATGGTAACTGTAAGGGTTGATGACCTTACACTTGGTCAGCGGGCATACATTATCACATAGACCAAGCCACGAGGGCGCACAGCTACGTGGATTTGGTAGCGCGCCCAGGTGGCGCAGCGCTTGTGTTGTGTCGGGACCAAGGGCGGGTGAAATACCCCGCATGATCATGGGCTGAGACCGTGAGGCGCGCGCGCGCTGGACCGTGGGCGTGCGCGTGGCCGGTGAGCGCGTGGGGCAGGCGCGCCCCTTACCAAGAGTCAAGTGTCGCAGGACTTCATCATGTAGAGTGTTGGATCTCTAGCAAGTCTAGGCGGGGCGGGACACTTGATCAGGTCGGTTGACCGAGAGCTGATTCCGGATCTGACAAGGCTTTACACAGGCGTATGCAAGTAGGCACGTGACCGGGAGCGTTGCCGAGCCAGGGGCGAGGATGGCACGCGGTATTACCGCGCGTGACCGGTACTGCTACGCGCTGTGACCAAGGATGGCTTGTTAAAGCTACAGTCGAGTTAGAGGACACTGAAGCTAAGTGAAGTCAGGGAATTCACGCCAGGCCGGTATTGGGCATGGGGCTCAATCAACCTTGGATTTGGGGTAGCTCTTGTATTAGGGTCAAATGTGTCTTTGGGAGAAGACAAGGCCACTTGGTGTTGGTTTTGGCCATGGTTGTAAACATTTCTCAATCTAAGAGAGTTTTATGTTTTTCTCTCTCAAAATGGGTTTCGTTGTGTCGTGTTTCTCGTACCGAGGGGTTTTCCGGATTTGCTCGCTTCTTCTTATTTTCGCTGTGCTTTGTAATGAAAACATGATTCACTTACTGTTCTTGCAAGGAAAGGCTGACCTGTCGCTATGGTGCATGTCAGGTGCCGCACGGCCGAAGGTGATCGGTTGAGGCCGTGACAGTTGGTATCAGAGCTACGAGTTCGTGGCTTGAAGCGAAGCGCGAGAAGACACACAGGTGAAGACGGTGGAGATGGCGACTAGCAAGAAGGATCGTTTGGATCGCCTTGAGGAGACAGCAGAGCGCTTGGAGAACGTCGTCGGGAGTGTCGATGATCAGCTCGTGAACCTGTCGAAGATGGTGGAAGATCTTGCGGTCGGATACCGCGAGAGCCAGACGACCATTGAAATCTTGAAGACGAAGGTACAGTCGCTGGAGGCCGAGATCGGCCAACTCAAGGAAGCTAGCGCTTCACCGGTCTCGTGGGAGGCGCCCACGAGAGTGAAGGTCCCCGAACCTTCCCCATTTGATGGCGCACGGAGTGCCAAGACAGCGGAGAACTTTCTTTGGGACATGGATCAGTACTTCAAAGCTGCAAGGGTACCAGGCCATGAGCAAGTCCCGTTAGTCGGGATGTACCTTACTGGCGATGCGAAGCTATGGTGGCGAACTCGTCAGCAAGAAGACGCTCAGGCGGGTCGGACAAGTTCGAACTCGTGGGTCGAGTTGAAAAAGGAATTGCGGGAGCAATTCTTGCCTGGCAACACTGCTTGGGTAGCTCGTACAAATCTGAAGAAGCTACGGCAGACAGGCACTGTCTGGGAGTACGTGAAGGAGTTTTCATCCTTGATGCTGGATATCAGGGACATGTCCGAGGAGGACAAGCTGTTTAACTTCCTTACGGGACTCCAGAGTTGGGCCCAGATCGAGGTACGGAGACAGGGCGCGAAGGACCTCACCTCCGCGATCATTGCAGCTGAAGCACTGGTGGACTTGAGAACCTTACCCGGTGGAGAGGGTGAGAAGGCGAAGTTCAAATCCAAAGACAAGAAGCCAGTTGAGAGAAGGGCCGGAGATGGGTTCCAGAGGAGGAAGCCCACCGGTCAGGCCAGATGGAATAGACCCAGGGATGATGGAAGAGCAGCGAGTGGTTCAGGCAAGATGAGTGGATGTTTCATCTGCAAAGGACCACATATGGCAAAGGATTGCCCTAAGCGCGAGAAGTTGGTCGCGCTTAGAAATGAGTCAGAAAGCGATTCGGAGGACCCGGCAAGGATGAGTCCTTTACAACTGTTGGGTGCCTAGAAGACTGTCAAGGGTGACGGGGCGGTGAATTCTCTAATCTATGTGGAGCTGACCTTGAATGGGAGGGCCATACAAGGGATAGCGGATACATGCGCAACTCACACTTCATCAAGGAGGATGTGGCGACTCGGTGGGGATTGAGCGTAGGGACGCACACGAGCCGAGTGAAAGCAGTCAACTCTCAGGCACTGGCGGTGACTAGGAAGATCTGTTGGCGGTCACATTAGATGATTTCGAGTTGTTGCTGGGGATAGAGTTCCTCAAGTCTGTGAAGGCCGCAGTTGTTCCACATTTGGGTGGTCTTCTTATGGATGAGAAGAACCCATGCTTTGTAGCGGGAGTGGCTGCAAAGGAGAAGAAAGGGAAGAAACCGACGCTTTCTGCGCACAAGGGGGTGCAAGGGCTGAGTTATGGAGAGCCCACATATGTTGCTGCTGTATTGGAAGTGCAAGATGATCTGGTGAGTGATCTACCTTCAGTTGTGGCTGAAGTCTTGACGGAGTTTCAAGACGTGGTGCCGCCGGAACTACCCCGTGAACTCCCACCCCGGCGTGCAGTAGATCACCAGATTGAGTTGATGCCGGGCTGCGAACCCCCCTGCCCAGGCTCCCTATGTCACACTTGGAGTTGACAGAGTTGAGGATATAACTCACAAGCTTGATAATGGCTTCATTTAGCCACAGGGGTGCGCTGGTGTTGTTCCAGAAGAAGCGGGAGTGCTCTCTTCGACTGTGCACGGACCACCGAGCGTTGAACCAAACACGGTGTTTGTGGTGAATCCTATGGTGGATCACATTGTTCACTTGAAGCAGGGATTATCAAGATGGAGGGAGTGACAACTGTTTGTGAAGTTGGAGAAATATTATTTCTCGGTGTGAAGTCCGTATGGTTGGGCTAAGGTGGCGGTGGTTTTGGACTGGCCTGCACCGTCCAAAGAAGGTCGTGCCGCTCACCGAGTTGTTGAAGAAGGACCAGCCGTGGGGCTGGGCCGAGAGGCAACAGACTCTATGTGCCGAAATGAGAGAAGATTCGGCAGGAGCTCTTGAGAGAGCATCATGATGTTCCATGGGCGGGACATCCCGGTCGTGAGCGAATGAAGGCCTTGCTCACAAGACATTATTATTGGCCGGATATAGGCGAAGACATTGAAGCATATGTGAAGACGTGTTTCGTGTGCCAACAAGACAAGTCGGAAAGAAGACGGGAGGCCGGTCTTCTCCAGCCGTTGAGTGTTCCGGAAAGGCCATGGGCGTCAATTTCCATGGACTTTATCTCCGGTTTTTCTAAGGTGGAAGAGATGTCGACAGTGATGGTGGTCGTGGACCGATTCACAAATTATGCGGTATTCATACTCGCACCGGTAGTGTGTTCAGCAGAGATGGTTGAGCTGTTCCTGAAGCATGTGGTGAAGCACTTTGGGGTACCGGAAGACATCATAAGCGATCGAGATGTTCGCTTTACTGGGCGGTTCTGGACGGCGTTGTTCGGGTTGTTGGGCACAGAGTTGAAGTTTTCAACAGCGAATCATCCGCAGACGGATGGACAGACGGAGAGGGTCAATGCTCTGTTAGAAGAGTATCTCCGACACTATGTTTCAGCTTCGCAGAAGAATTGGCTAAGTCTGCTTGATGTGGCGCAGTTTAGCTACAATCTTCATCGGTCTTCATCAACGGAGAAAAGTCCGTTTGAGCTTGCATACGGATACCAACCTATTACTCCTTCAGAGGTGGCGAAGAGGAGGACAGGAGGAAAATGTCCTGCTGCGTATCATTTTGCTATTGATCGGCAAGAGATGATGGAGAGTGCTCGGGATAGCTTCGCCAAGGCGGCCCGATGAAGAAGTATGCAGATCAAGGGAGACGTCCTTTGGAGTTCCAAGTAGGGGACAAGGTTTGGTTGAAGCTCACTCCACAGGTGTGGAAGAAGTTACATCGGAAGGATGTACACAAAGGCTTAATCGCGAGGTATGATGGGTCTTTCGTTATTGTCCAGCGGCTGGGCAACGTGGCATATCGTTTGGATCTCCCCGATCGGCTGAAACTCCATCCAACTTTTTATGTGAGTTTCCTGAAGCCATGCCACGAGGACCCCACGGATCCATCGAGGGCGAAGAAGAGTCGGGCTCCGCCGACTATTCGCAAGGAGTTCAGGAGGGTGGCTGAGCGGATCCTAGACCGAAGAGTAGAAGGCTAAAGCAAGAAGAACCGCAGGGTGTTCTTCCTTATCCAATGGAAGGACTTGCCTATGTTAGAGGCAAGCTGGGAGCGCGATACTACTCTTTGGCAGTTCGAGGAGTTGGTGGAAGACTTCTTGAGTTCGAGACCGACGAGGACGTCGGGTTCAACTAGTGGGGGTGGTTTGTAAGGGTTGATGACCTTACACTTGGTCAGCGGGCATACATTATCACTTAGACCAAGCCACGAGGGAGCACAGCTACGTGGATTTGGTAGCGCGCGCAGGTGGCTCGGCGCTTGTGTTGTGTCGGGACCAAGGGCGGGTGAAATACCCCGCATGATCATGGGCTGAGACCTTGAGGCGCGCGCGCGCTGGACCGTGGGCGTGCGCGTGGCCGGTGAGCGCGTGGGGCAGGCGCGCCCCTTACCAAGAGTCAAGTGTCGCAGGACTTCATCATGTAGAGTGTTGGATCTCTAGCAAGTCTAGGCGGGGCGGGACACTTGATCAGGCCGGTTGACCGAGAGCTGATTCCGGATCTGACAAGGCTTTACACAGGCGTATGCAAGTAGGCACGTGGCCGGGAGCGTTGCCGAGCCAGGGGCGAGGATGGCACGCGGTATTACCGCGCGTGACCGGTACTGCTACGCGCTGTGACCAAGGATGGCTGGTTAAAGCTACAGTCGAGTCAGAGGACACTGCAAGCTAAGTGAAGTCAGGGAATTCACGCCAGGCCGGTATTGGGCATGGGGCTCAATCAACCTTGGATTTGTGGTAGCTCTTGTATTAGGGTCAAATGTGTCTTTGGGAGAAGACAAGGCCACTTGGTGTTGGTTTTGGCCATGGTTGTAAACATTTCTCAATCTAAGAGAGTTTTATGTTTTTCTCTCTCAAAATGGGTTTCTTTGTGTCGTGTTTCTCGTACCGAGGGGTTTTCCGGATTTGCTCGCTTCTTATTTTCGCTGTGCTTTGTAATAAAAACATGATTCACTTACTGTTCTTGCAAGGAAAGGCTGACCTGTCGCTATGGTGCATGTCAGGTGCCGCACGACCGAAGGTGATCGGTTGAGACCGTGACAGTAACCATAATTTAGTTCTTTGAGAATCTTCCATTAACTTTACACGTTCCAACATTAACTTCTTGCATTACTAGATAAGAAAATAGATTTTTACCGAGCGTGAGTTGTTCCACTATCAATGAGGGGCCTATTTTCATTGTTGTTGTTGACCAAATTGATGAAATTGAGAAAAAAAAAAGCCCAATAGGCAACATCGAGAGAGAAATAACCTGCTTCTGATTTATTTCTTGTGTGTTATATAAGATTGCAAAATATCTATTTATAGACTAAAATTCATACAAAAAAAATAATGTTTATTGAACTTTTTCAGAAATTTCATGAGAAGATAAAGAGACATGGGAATTTTATAAGTATAGGAAGATGAAACGTTTTAGGAATTTTACAAGATGAAAAGTCTTCCACTAATAGGCATCCACTAAATAAAGTTTGATAACAACAAATATGTTTTCAATATTTTAATATTCATAATAGGAACTCAATAAATAAAAATAATGATTAACATCATAAAAGTTTAATACAAAAATTGATGCGTTGCTTTAGGCTTGTACACCCACATATATATCCCTCTAATATCTGAAAATTACATATATACCCTCACTATTTTCTTTTGTATATTCTAAAAAATATAACTTTTTATGTTTTAGATAAGTACAAAGACATAGATGGCATATCTTTCATATCCTTCATGTGGACCAGTTTTAAACAGTTAATAATTATATGCATACATTATTTTTTCATACATACGTTTATATTAATTTATAAGGTGTACGTAAACTTAATTTATCAATATATTATTCATATTTATATCTTTAATGAAGATATTTGAGAGAATATAGATTTGACAGCGTAAACAATAATATTATATTGCTAAATATTTTAATACAACTTATAAGAAAAATACGACTTTAATTCTTAAACTATCTCTTCATGTTAGTCTTCCTACTTGAACTAAGACAGTAGTATTTTTTTTGCGGTGATGTGCTAATAACTGTGGTTTCACAATCCATAAAAATTACCATATAGGATCGATTGACATATCAAGTAATGACAGCCTGTTACATATAATCAAAATATTAAATTAAAGATTATAACTCAATAATGATAAATCTCATTTGTCATGTAACATTGGAAAGGTGGACAATATAACTCTTTTCATAAAACACTCAATTAACAGTAAATGAATAATTTACATAGTGTTGTTATACTAACCTCTCCCCTCACACCCAGGTGCCTTTCCACTACGCTAGGTAGTGTTTGACACCATGATAGCTTTAACATTACACATAAAATTTCAAATTATCTATATTGTTAATTTTTGTAGATAGATAAATCATAATTTTTGTTAACCATCCATCCAAGGCGACACGGTTTAATTAGAGAGTAAGGGACCTCTGCCGAGTTTAGTTTTGATTGTCATTCGTGTGGGACTCTAATTAAAATTAGGAGCATTGTTCGACAGTGAAGACCGAGTCCTCTGGTTTAAATCTGTTACTTGTATTACTAGTATAATGCCAGCAAAGTTGCACCTGTCCTTTATGTAATTTGAACTTAAAATCAATAAAAGACCAACCGATAAAGATGAAACTTAAATTTCCACCAATGTGAAAGAGTGCATGTGTGTTTTTAACCAATGATGTATATCCCAAATAATGCATCTGGGAGTTGGATTCCCATTTGATCTCCATAGGTCCACATCCCATACCTTATTAAATAACATAATATTATTAAACATGAGATAACCCAACATAATAACAATAAAAGCCAACACGGAAAGTATCATCAATGTTTTGACATTTTCATACAGGTCCTTATGTTTTTTTTTTTTTTTTTAAATTTCATATATTAACAAAAAAAAATTGGAGTTCTTGTTACACAATTTATAGATTTAAACACCTAAAATTTTTTTTTTTTTAAAAAAAAAGAAGAATAAAATGGTTAAAAAAATATGTATACAAAAAAAAATCTCTCTATCTTACACACACATAATATATATATATATACTACAAGAGGGGACAAATAGAGTAAAAATATGGTGGGAGTGGAGAGGCAGTGGGAATGGAAACACAAAAGCAAATAAATGAATGGTTTAGGTAGGGCGGCGCTTTGAAATGGAAATAAAATTAGAGAAAAAACACAAGAATTTCTAATTGGAGAAGCAAAGGAATCCACTTTAACTTGGCATATGGCTAATGGCTAATCCACTAACCCCTCTTGCTACCCCAGTGCTTCTCTGATTCACCATTACCATCCTTCCCCTCTTCTCCACCATTAGTTTACATTTCCTCTCTAGCTAATCATAAACCTTCATCACTTGCATGCATTATATATTCAGCGCAACTATTCAATGCAATTAACCTAGTCAGACCATTCAATGCAACTATTGAACAATTCATTGCCCCTTATTTAGATTTCTAAAAATAATAGGAGGACAAATACATAATTCATTGCCTAATTTGGTTTGCACATTTAAAAGTCAGTCAACTACTCCACAGGACTATTGATGAAGAAAAAAATATCTAGGGACTAATAGTTGATTAATCATAAAAAAATAGTTAAGCTAAGCAGCAGGCGTCAAGTTGTTTGCAGATAATATAAACATGACCACTTTCAGATAATATAAACATGTCCAAGATCATCACCAGCATGACAAGAAGCACACTGGAATCCATATAACCAAAAAGAGCAAGCTTTTTGACAAAGTAATACAAATGACAAAGACGGAGAAAAAGGAGCTCTTAAGATATAGATATGACACTGTTTCATTTATGCTCAAGAAAAATGTAATATATATGACTCAGAACAATATCTGTGATAAAGGTTGATATTCCAATGTCAAAATTTAGTGCAAGAAGCATCTAGGCATCTAATCTCAGGAGCATCCAACTGATTTAAATGCAGTTGAAACACAATAGAAACATTTCATTAAGATTCAAATCATTTGGAGGTGTGGTTAGTAGAGAAACACCTGTTAAGGAGAAGAAACCGGCATCGTTAAATCAGACATAAATCCTTGACAAACTTCATGCTTTCCTGGTTATCTCTTTCCCTGAGAAGAACTGCTGTCAGTGCATATCTTTATTGAAACTGCTAATGCGCAAGTAAAACAAGCTTGTAGATTTCAATTGGAGTTCAATGGTGTAACATTTTAGGTTCCAGTATTTAAATTGTCCCACAAACCGACTACTTGAATAGAATATTAATCAAATGGATATCAGTCACTAATCAGGTGACACTGCCACTAAACAAAATGGATACAAAATCCTCAAACAAAAAGTGGAAGGTGACAAGCCTACACAGAAATGAATCATCCTTATTTCATTTGTTTCCTCATTTACAACCCCACTTCTTTCTTGTGTCCAAGATCTCAGCATGGAAGATGGAGCTCCGGGGATAGTCTGGATTAATATTCTGCCACGATGCTGACTATAATGAAGCTGTCCATGTGTAATCATCAATTTTTGAGGGAGAGCAGAGCATCTTTCACTCCTCCACAGAGAATGCTTCATGGAGACACGGAAGAAGAAGAAGAAGAATTCAATTACCACAAGACACGATGTCTTTCTTCCTACTACAGCATCTTTGTTGCACGCCTCGCTATCATGGTATAATAACTTCCCCAACAGATCAGCTTGTTTTGATTTTTTAATTAAATCTTCATAGTCTATATCTAGACAAAGAAAAAAAATTTAAGGTCCTTGTAGCAAAACAAGGACTTACAAAATGCATAATATACATGTTTCATAGGCCCTAGTAGGATTGTCTTGCTCTCCAGATAATTGTTGTGGTCCGAAATTGTGAGGTTGCTTTTTCAAAGTCTTGCCCTTGTAGTGACAATATTTTTGCTAAGGAGAGCAACATTCAAATCTCCAACAACAATGCCTTTGTAGCTCCTCCCAAGGATAACTAAACAGGCCTTTTTCTCTTACTTCTTAAATAGTAAAAGTGCAGCAAGTCTTTGAACCATTGCATGTTCTCAAATAGCATACAATAACCAAACTCCAAACAATTGAGGGTATAACTAACCAATCTCAGAGTGACAGCAACTAAAAACCTACTTGTAACAATCTTGGTGTGTAAATTGATAGTTAAAAATTTGTTGAATACTTAACAAATATTGCAGTCCAAGCCTGCAGATACAATTGCAGACATATGCTTAAAATGATCATGCAAAATTACCCATTTTGGTAAGATTAATAGGTCCTGATGACAATTGCAGGTTATGCTGGCCATTTTGATAGGATTGCTAACCATGTTGACCTGGCATTTCACAAGGACATACACCACAAACTCTATAACTAGTCTCGCTTATGGGCTTCGTTATGAACTTCTACAACGACCAATACTCCGGATGTGGAACATATTGAATTCCACAGTAGAGATAACTGTTGCACAGGTTAAGCTTTCTGAGTATGTAATCAGTCAACATGAATCACCAAAGGGTCATGGGCAAGCAGAGGTGACATTCTGACTGCTCTCTGTTTAATTATAGTAATGGTCATCTAACAGCATGAACTCATTTCTTCATCCTTACAGCTTTATGAAGCAATGAGGAACATAACTTGGGCTCTTTTTGCAAGCAAAAAAGCTCTTGATGCCATAACCATAAATTACACAAATGGTTTTGTCCAGGCGTTTCATAGAGATCGCAGGAACAACAATACATACTACATTTATTCAGACCTAATAAATGCCACAAATACTCAGATTCAAGGAAGCCCAGGAAATCATAGCGAAATCCCTCGAGCGGTAAATCTAAACTCATCTGCTATATGGTACCGAGAACCACTTGATCCAGTCACTGGCAATAAGCTGGGTGCTCGTAGCCAAGTTTTATCAGAAGATCTAATCAAAATAGCTGGTCTATCAGAATTACGTGATGGGACAGCTTCCTGGCATGTTGCTGTGAGCAAATTTACAGAGTCGCCTCTTCTTTCAGCGGCATTACCTGTCAGGCATCCTTCTCAAGGAAACATTGTGGCAGTTGTCGGTGTCACCACAGCACTTAAAAGTGTTGGCCAGCTGATGAGAGAACTTGTTGAATTCCACAGTGGCTACATGTATTTAACTTCTAAGGATGGCTACCTGCTTGCAACATCAACAGATGCTCCTCTTTTGAGAAATACAACAACTGGTCTGACGCTTATGATGGCTAATGATTCAGAGGATCAAATGATAAAATCTGGGGCAGAGTGGTTGTGGAGAACCTATGGTGATCAATTTCCCATCAGCCATGAAATTCATGCAGAGAATGTCATGTTGGGACGGGAGCGGTATTACATAGATTCCTTTTTCTTGAATCTGAAGAGGCTTCCTTTGGTAAGATTTTAACCTGTCTATCACTATTGATTCAAAATTAAAGATATGCCCCAGGCATTCATCTCCTATTTGACAGGAAACAACATGCCAACATGATACTACTAAGCTTCCATCTAGTACCAATTGAAATGGCCCGCAATAATATATATATTAAAAATGAAAATAGATCATGGTTAATAATATAAACCCATATTCCTTTTTGTCGTCTTGAAACCTGGTGCCTCACTACTTTGCAAGATGGGATATGTCAGAGACCATGCAAACAACAATTTTATATGCTTTAGAAGAGGCTTTGTTGATCTAAACATTTGTGCCTAGCAGCCTATTAAGTTACCAGTTCTTACGTAATGTTACAAGGTATATGTTAGCCTATTGAACTGAAAAATTAAGCAATTGTTCTCAGTTATGACTGACAAATGATTCTACAATTTTTAACAAATTTGAGAATATATCTACATCTTTTCCTAGATTGACAATTGACAATGCTTTTAAACATCTAAAAGCCAGTTGTTTGAGATATTAGCTCAGTGAACTCCATGACATATTGTATTGTTATTGAGATTCATTGCATGTACTCAATTGAGATCAACTAAAAGAGAAGACACTAATTATTCTGTTAGATATTCATACAAACAATCAAGATAATGGTTCACACTCAAAGTAAAAGTATGTGTGAAATTAAATTATTGTAAGACCCCAGAATTACTCCAGGATAGATACCCACCTCAACTGCCAGGGAAATCTGTTCTCAACTGAATATGGCGTCATGAATAACTAAAAGTATTAGTTCAACAATTATATAAGACTGATAGCAATAACCATCAGGCATAATACAATGACTTCAACTATCTGTGAAATTGCCTAGAGGGAAAACTACCTTACTGATCATCATATTATACACTCAACACTCAACTCAATCCATAAGGCTCAGGTCATTTTGTGAAAATAATTACAAGATTATCAAATGGACAAGAACATCTTTTAATCGTTGACTAACAACATAGCTGTTCTTATATATGATGGTTAATAGGGACGCTGAAGTATATCACTTGAATGAGAGAATTCTACATGAAGAGTTGTGTCAATAGTGGTCGCGTCTAGTTAAAAACTCATGAACAAAATCATTAACACCCTACATATAGAGCTCTTATTAGCCAGCTTTAATCAGCCAAAAGAATAAAAATTTAAGCAGTGGTTCAGGGCCTCCATTCAGGTCTAGGATTATAAGTCAGTCCCAATTTAACATACAGATATGGCACAGTTCAAGTCTTCAGACGTTTGGATAGGAATTAGCCAATTCTTATCATGCTTAGAGATTTTCCTGGAAATAAACCACTCTGATTTCACATTTGGGATCATTTCAGGGTACCCGTTGTGGGAGTATAGGGAACATCTTCGCCTGCAAAGTCCTTAGACACTGCTTGTATCCTTTTATTAATTATGACAAGAAAAAGGAAGAAAAGAAATAACAACGTGCCAAAATATTTTCAATGTCATCCAGAGAACATTAATACATAGGTCAGACATACTGAGGCAAATTGCAAACCTAGACGAAGAAAAGATTGACATTTCTCTTCTTGATTAGAAATTTTGCAATATGATTGATACATCTCTCTCTCTCTATCTATCTATATATATATGACACGCACACACGCACATATATGTGTGTGTGTGTGCGCGCGCGCGTGCGCGCGCGTCATATCAAGGCAACAGTATGAATATTTTCACCAGAAAACTTAAAGCTAAGCTCATGCATAATTTGCAGGTAGGGGTTATTATCATTCCAAGGAGGTATATCATGGGGAAGGTTGACCATATAGGTTTCACAACGTTGATCATACTGATATCTGCATCCGTATGTATTCTTGCTATTGGCTGTGTTTGCATCTTGATACTAACCAGTGGAGTGTCAAAGGCAATGAAACTAAGAGCAGCACTAATAAGTCAATTAGATGCAAGAAGGAGAGCAGAAGCCTCAAGCAACTACAAAAGCCAGTTTTTAGCAAACATGAGGCAAGTACTTTTCCTTTCGAGAAGCACATGAAACATGTTGTAATCCAATCTCTGAGAATTACAATAATTTAATTTGAAAATAAATCTTTTATCTTCTGTGATTTAACTACATGAGCTACTTAATCAGATTTGATAATGGTATGAAAGAATATTCAAAGTTGATTTGACATGATCCCCATTTCATACCATTAGAGCCACATACAGGGTATGAACTTAATCCACAAAACTATTTTAATATATGCTTTTTTAATCAAGTTCTGATCAATGCTTAATTAGCTACAAAATTCAATAAGGAAGTTACTCCAAAGAATTTTATTGATGTCAATCAATTAGCAGTTAAATGAGCATCAAAATATTGTATCTTTCTTGACACAGTCATGAATTGAGGACACCCATGGCTGCGGTTATAGGGTTGCTGGACATTCTTATGATTGATGATAATCTCACCAATGAGCAAGTTGCCACAGTCACTCAGATTCGGAAATGCTCAACTGCTTTGTTGCGGCTTCTCAACAATATTTTGGACCTCAGTAAGGTAAATACTAAACTAAGTGCACCATTTAGTCATATTATACACGAGAATGAATAAGTTCCTACATAAATTATAAAATTGTTTTGCTACTCTACTCTCAGAATTAAACATAAGTCTTGAACCTTCACATGTAAACAGTCAAAGAAATTCAGAGAATAAAACTTCTGGGAAAGCAAGAACCAGGAAGAATCAATTCCACAAAATTTCAGGGTAAAAAGTACTTTCATGAGGGTGTTTGGTAGGGATCAGAATAAGTTGGAGTAAGCTGTTTTGAAGTTCGATTTTTTTTTAATATTTTGGAGGAAAAACATTGAAACAAGTTCACCAAAATTTCACTTAATTAATATGAATTAAAATAAGTATTTACAATTAAGTATATCAATTCTCTGATTAATAGTTAATGTTTACCAATATAGTTATTTTTATTTTAATCTTAATTGATGATTATATTTATTCAGTTAAGTACTCCTGTTCTATGGTATTTTGTTGGTAGTGTTTTGGTTGGAACAGTAAGAATAAGTCGGAATAATTGGTTTATCCCAAGTTACCAACTAATTCCCCAACCAAGAATCAACAATTGAATTAAACTAAAGTAGCACTATAGCAATGCTTGATCACTTCAAACAATTGATTTGAAAGCACCAAATTTTTGTCATTCAATGATAGGACTTGCTAGAAAGAAACGTAAAGCTTCATAGGTCTATGGGACATGTTTATGTAACTTCAACCAGAAGGCAAAAAGCCATGCCTCAAAGGACTAATCCCTTTCCTCCACCAGGTTCCAAGACTTGGATCAAAAGGTTGAAAAAATTAGCTGTAAACCACCAAAATAGCCAGGAAACAACTGCTAGAAAAATTCATTTCAAATCTGTAAAGTGAAATTGATTGAACAAAAGCAAGCTCCTTTTACTAGGCATCTGGTGAACAAGAAGAAATCTGATTTGGTATATTCTCTTTCTCCTAGCAATGAGATTCAATTTACAAATCAACAGAAATATGTCCAATTGTCGGTTTCTTGCTTGGGGAACTAGAGCTCTATTTTATCTAGAGCAGATGTAACATGCAGATATCTTCCTCAAAGATGAACAAATTTGAATTAATTATTAATTCAAAAACTATCCTTCAAAAGCTACACCAGATACTCCTCATCGAACTAAAGTTCAAGTTAAGGAAGTTACTGGTGTAGTCCAAGGTGGACAAAACAACTTTCATCTTCAAAACACTTATGGATAGGATTTCAAAGACTTGAAACTTATAACTCAACAGAAGATCTAAAATTACTATTCTATATCTTCATGTTTCTCCTAATAAGATTTAGCCATATCTTCATTATTGAAGCTTTCCTTCTCTTGCACTGCACTGGTCATTCTTAGTACACACTATGTTTCACATGTTCATGTTCTCACAACTGAAACTTCTAGATTTTTTGTGGTTATGAAAAGATTATTAAAATTTCATGGCTTTGTGGCTAGCTGCATAAATCTATGCAATTCACTAAGCACCAGTGCAATGAGTAGTGCATACCTATTGTGTACAACATGGCATTCGAGATCCCTAATGCTACAATTTTTAACCATTAGACCTTCTATTAACACTCTACATGTAATTCCAAATTCCCAGACTCGATTTATCAATGCATGTAAGACGTGAAATATAAATTTTCATGCAGTTGATTTACCAATTCTCGAGTGAAGATGAATAACACCAATTAAATGTACACTCTGCAATATGTAATGATAGGTTGAATCTGGGAAACTAGTACTTGAAGAAGCTGAATTTGACTTGGGGCGAGAACTTGAAGGACTTGTAGACATGTTCTCAGTGCACTCCATGAGTCATAATGTTGAGACGATACTGGATATCTGTGGTATGTCAAGCAATTCAATATTTAAAGCTTAGCATAATAATTTAAGCAGTATGTGAGTTGAGAAATACTTGCATGAAACCATATTAAATCATGCATGGCATCAAAAATCTCCAAAAAATGCATAACTAATGTGAAAGTGCGCTTTGGCCCATGAACTATATTCCTATCTTCAATATTTTGGATTATGAAAACAAAAAAGTTGATTTTGGCCCACAGTTTTTTATTTTTGTTAAAAAAAAAACGAAAGAATAAATACCAGAATTGTTGACCTTTTTCTCAGTTTAGGGGAGATTATTCTTCTACACCTATTTGTAGTTCAAGGACCAAAATGAAAATATAGAAGTATATTTCAGGGACTAAAAGGTATAGTCTCACTCCTAACCAAAACTAGCAAAGAATCACAACAAACAAAAACAAAATATTTTTCTAACATCACAGAGTTAATGAAACAAAGTCAAAATGTGTTCCATTATGGTGGTGTAGACTCTTCCTTATTTTAGATTTTAGCTAATACCTTTTACTTTATCTTCTACAAACAAGTTCAAATCTTTCTTTTCACTACAAGTTAAATGGACTAAAATTTATTTAAACTGCAGCGGAGGAGATAAATAAATACATCTGTGTGCAAAGTACTAATGATATAATATCTGATGGATTACCTTGTGTATACATAAAGCAGCATAACCTGGGAGGTTCCTTAAGAGTCTTTGTTTTGTAGATAGTGTGCCAAAAGTTGTTCGTGGAGATTCTGCAAGAGTTGTTCAGATATTTACAAATCTTATAAGTAACTCAATCAAGTTCACATCAGGTATTTATCTCAGTTTAGTTGAATTATGTATTTTGCAAACTTATAGAGATACTTGCAAGTTATGTGTTGTTCTCGAGCAAATATTACCAATGAATTCTGTTAGTAATGACATAGTATTGAATCAGAATTAGTTGTGTTTCTTTAAAATTTCATTTTGGTCATGCAAGGCTTGGTCATCCAAAAGAAAGATGATCCACTTAAACAGTAAAAATGTCAGGCGATGTTATTAGATTTGTGTTAGGAACGAAAAATAGGAAAGGAACTTCACAACCTTCTATTTTCCAAAAATCAAAGCTCTCAAAAGCCGCTAAACTTTGGGTCATTGTTCACCTAGGCCTCTAAAGTAAATCAAAAAAATGCTTATTTTAACACTAAACTACATGGTTTTATTTGTATTTATCCCTAGTACTAGACAAATTGTTCTTTTTGTTTTTCTCTTATGTCAAACATGATAGCTGATGTAGCCAAACAAATGGTACATTTGTAAAAGTCCACATCGGACAAATGAAGGGACCAATACAAACAAATTCATGTAGTTGACAGGCCAAATGAACATTTTTTTATATAATTTTAGGGATCAAAAAGAACAGTAACAAAAAAAACTTAAGGACAACTAGTGGCTTTAACATCAAAATTAATAGTGTCCAATTAATTGTTTAAATTGTTAATGTTGTATATTCGACTTTTTTGAAGTAGCACTAAATCAGTTAAAATGTGAACATAAAGAATAATATAAACAAAAAGTTCATGTATGCTAACAGCTTATTTGGTAATAAGGAATAATATAAACTTCTGAGCAAGGCACAGTGGGACATGATGCTAAACTTGTCTAGAATATCCATAAGAATAACACCAATTTTTGAACCTTCAACTAGAAGCTAGTAATGAATCACAAATCTACTAAGTTATTTACTAACTATATGCTAGAGAAACAAAGGTCAAGAAGATGCAAATTCAAGGAGTAAGACATGACTTCTGAAACAAGGCCCATATGCTATGATGTCAGGACAAAGCTCATATGAAAGATTTGGAGTTAGACGATAGTAAAATGAAACAATTTATGAATATGCAGGAAATTAAAACTATTGACTCACCAGTAATTAGAACAAAAAGATGTGGGCGAGAACATTACATGATGAGGCTGACTGAAATGGATACGATTCACAGACATTATAAACATTAATGTTACTTCTCATTCTCAAATAGTTTTTAACAACTAAGAATGTACGGGTTTATATTGGCCAGCTATATTCATAGATCAGCAATATAGACATACAGATATATACCTTGGAATGATCATTAAAAACGAGCTTAAAGAGAAAGACTAGCAGAAACACATTTGGCTTGACTAGATAACATGGAACCAATAAGACAATTTGTCAAGGAAAAGACACAACTAGTACATAGAAGAACTTAAAGAGTAAGGATAGTATAAACTACATTACCTTATTAGAAACAAAATTTAATTTTTACCAAAGGCAGGGAGCTTGGCTAATTAAAAGTGAGCAGATTGATAAAGGCATCCAGATAGCTTAGGCCAGTCTTTCAACATTTTAACAAAATACAGTTCAATACTGAAGCTACTGTTGATTGTCAACAATACAAATGCAGCTCGCACTAATATAATCCCTACAAGAACAACTCTCAAAATGAATTTAAAAAATTCAATTTTCAGAGGGGTATGTTATTCTGCGTGGATGGTGTGAAAGTTCCAATCGAGCATGTAAGCTAGTGCAAAATAGTACCAACAAGATACCACAAGATGCCCTCAACATAAAATCAAAACAAAATGAGAGCACAGTCAAAAGAGATTACAAGAACAATGAAAGAATCACTCTTTGGTTTGAAGTTGAAGACACAGGCTGTGGTGAGTAATGCTCTTTTGGTTGAAATATGGAAATTGTCTAGTCCTTCTGGAGAAAAGATGATAAATTTATTTATGTTGCTTACAGGAATCGATCCATGCAAATGGGAAACTGTTTTTGAAAGCTTTGAACAAGCAGACCCATCAACTACACGAACGTAAGCAAGTTTATCCCATTCTAGTACAGTAATGGCCTTAGGTAGCTAACTGAATTTTAATGCATCTTTTAAGTTGGAACAAGATTATATCATGGTTGTGTTTTTGTGTATTTCTTGTAACTTTAAGAATTATTAAAATCATTTTTATCTCAAAGTCTTCCTCACATTTGCAGCCATGGAGGAACTGGTTTGGGCCTCTGCATCGTCAGAAACTTGGTAACTTGACATATCCCTCTTGTTAAAGTCACCTGTTTCATAAAATCTTACAGGTTTCCATGGAAAGAACAAAAACCACTCCTAAGCATGCAGAAAGCAGTCAATATCTTATAACTCAATGAGAACCCAATCACACTTTCATAAAAATGAAAATTAGACCTCGTTGCAAAAAACTCTATAAGAAAACTTGCATAAAATGAAAATGCTACCAGACTTGATTATAAAGATGAAAATTTAAACAGACATGAATAAAAATGTAAAATAATGTTCATTCTGAACTTCTAGTCCTATTCATATGATTTGGAAACAGAGGACTTAAAGATAAGATTACTTGATATTTGATCTAAAAATGGAAAAGTTAACAGCATCAGGTATATGGAAAAAATCAATTTCATTAAAGATGCAACCAGTAATGATTTTTGAATCAACCAGTGAGTTTTGAATATAAAAACATTGCTTAGAAAGCTTTATAAATGACCTTTTCTCCATTCTTCAGAATGTTTAAGGATACAAACACCACTTCTAAATTATAATCATCTATAGTTGATAATATTCTGAATTCTTGAAAATCTTCACTCAAGCAGCCCTATCTAAAGAACTTCTATGACTAAAGCTACATGTAAACACCTTTTTACTTGAGTATGGTAGTTAGAAACTTAATAAACTTGGCTTAACATAAATATGATAATTAATGTACCACTGTATATCTAAATATTCCATAAACAAACAATATTTATAATATGCCAATATATATAATCAGAAACCCAAAATGATAAATAAGAGCGCAACTTTATGTTTGATCATGACGTTCTGAATTTCCCATGATAATACAGCTTTTCCCCTTATCAGTGGAGCTAATTTTTGCAAATAATGGCCTTTCTAGGTTAATAAGATGGGTGGAGAAATAAAAGTCAAGAAGAAAGAAGGTCCAGGGACTCTAATGCAATTGTATCTGGTCCTTGGAATGGTTGAATGTGGCCAGGAGACTAAAAAGGACTTAAGCAAGTATAACTTAACGGTAAGCCAGTAGATATCCTGACATTTCAAGTTATTTTTGGTCTGTGGTGAGGATTGACTTGCAAGAGTTTTGCTTTTGTGCTTCCTTCGATATCCATAAAAGAAAATGTCTGTTGTGGAATGACAATTTCAATTCTTCCCATATATCCTTAACATTCCTCAAATGAATTGACCTCTCAGAAAGAGGAGAGTCAGCTGATCATGTTTGTCACATATTGTGAGAAGATAATAGCTACTAACTTAGAAATATCTGTGCAGGTATTGCTTGCAATGAACAGCAGCAAAGGGAGATCTATCACCACTCAGTGGTTAAGGGAGAAAGGAGTATCAACATGGGAAGCATCAGAATGGAATGGGCTCACTCAAATACTAATTCAATTTTTTAGAGGCAACATGAATGCTAAGAATGGCTTTACAGAGCATTCCAAAAGAGAGCCATTGCATTTGAACAGAAAGAGGGAGGGGGCCAAGGAAATTGATGTTCAAAAAATAGGGCACTCAAAAGTAGTTATTATAGTGGACACTGCACTGTTAGACCAAAGTACAGATATATGGAAAGAACAACTGATTTTCCTAGACCAATATCATGGAGAAGCAAAGTTTGCTTGGGTACTAAGTCATGACACCTCCAATGCTATCAAAGTAGAGCTCCGGAGAAGAGGAAATTTCTTGATGGTTAATAAACCATTATACAAGACAAAGCTGATACAGATTTTGGAAAACGTTATCCGTCAAGAAAACTTTGAAGAACACAGAGTCGAAAGTTCTGAGCTTGCAACCATGCCAAGTGACTGGTTTGAATGCCATGAAATAGATCCCATTCAGTTTGACAGTATTAGCTCAGGAAGTTCTGGTATATCAGATACAGAAAACTTAGGCTCAAGAATGAGTACACTTGCTGATGGAGATAAAACAAGGGAAGAACTTTTGGTATCCCATAATCCTCATTATGTGAAATGTGATTCAGGAAAAGAATCTGCAAATCCAATCACACTGCAAACAACACACGAATCCAAAATTATGCAGACAGCAAATAACTCTCATACTTTATCAAGGGATTTAGGTGCTGACAAGTATGGAATGACAGATGCAGATCATTTGTTAAGGTACGATGACAAGATAGTCAGTAAAGATAGTGCAACCAGTGAAGAGGCAACACAAGGAAAAGACATAGATCCCCAAGTAGAAGACCCTCTTCTAGTGTACAAAAGAACCTTTTGCAAGATCAACCCGCTAGACTATTTGAAAAGGAAGATAAAAGAGGAAACAAACCAAAACCATGTTGACTCAAAAGACAAGGCACTGGAGCTGACGGACAAAAGAAATTCAACAGTAATGTGCAATTTGCATGCCAGGCAGACGCAAAATCAAAATGGAGAACAGAAATCAACATTGTCTTCTAGAGTTCTGGAATTCAATAGATATCAAGATGTAACCTTTCAAACAAACAAAGAGGATTATCTACTTCCAACAAAGGTGGTTCCTCACCAAAATCATCTAGGAGGCTTGTGTATACTTCTTGCAGAAGATAACCCAATACTACAGAGAGTTGCAATGACAATGCTGGAAAAGGTAGGAGCCAAAGTTGTAGCCGTAGGAGATGGAATGCAGGCAGTAGATGCTTTAAAATGCATGTTCTGTGAAGAGCACAATCCAACCCCAAATTCAATTGAGAAAGAAGGTGAAAGGCAATCCCCAAAGCCACTGCAAGAAAATCCGCCATTTGATCTGATTCTGATGGACTGCCAGGTAAGTAACGACAAGAAGAGGCATAAATTTTTCAATTTTATTTTTCCTTTCAATATGCCTTCCATGCTTTAACAGTTTGCTTAGAGTTTGCTTATGTTTTCCCCATCTATTTTTATAGTGCTTCTATATCATAATTACATTTGGTGTCTTGCTTCTGTCTCGTATGGAGCAAGAAAGTTTTGCAAACTGGATATGAAACAACAGGTCAGTCTAAAAATTTCAGATGGATTAGTGAAATTTACCATATGGGGCACACAAGCACAAATGTGCTAGTTTTGTGTTATAGATAAAGGAACACAACCCACACAACCAATGTGGGCCATCATGCAATTAATGTGCCATATGCTTCACATTTCAATTGACTTCCCACTAGAACTATCCCCTGGAATTAATCCTTAAAACCCTTTCTTTTCAAATTTGGTAAAATGCACCGATTCTTATCTACCATAAAGAATGCACATAAAAGTAGAAGACACAGGTTGATAAATTAAGAATTGACTTGGCTACCATGACGTTTAGATCTTTCTCAGAAATTTCATGCTCACTTGTAATAAATGTCAGTAGATGTGGTACAATGAGTTAAGTTCATTTAAAATCCCTTGAGAAATTGAATTGTCATTAGTTTGTTATTATTAAATGACAGCATTAATGCCTAAAAATCATTCTCCCAAATAAATTTCTATGGACTGAATTTATAAATGCAAAGTGCAGATGCCAAAGCTGGATGGCTACGAAGCAACAAAAGCAATTAGGAGACTTGAGGAGGGAACAAGTTTGCATATTCCAATTGTTGCAGTGACAGCACATGCAATGTCGTCTGATCAAGAGAAATGTATAAAGGTGGGGATGGATGCATACCTAACAAAGCCAATTGACAGTAAATTGATGGTTTCAACCATTCTATCTCTGACTAAGAAAAATTCTCCTGTAAACCATGTTAGCCAAGTGGCTGGAGAGTCGAGAAGCTAAGAGACACAAAGTGTAAAAAACAAATTTTCTCTATGCAGAAATCAAGAGTTTCAACAATCTCTTAATGCAATATCAGGTAAATCTATAATTGGTGCCCAAAGTTGGAATATTTCTACATAAATTTTCACAATGAAGTTTTGTGAGCTTATTCCGTCTTCAGCTGGCCATGAACTCTTTAAAATATCTAGTTCTTGACTTAATCAATATTTCATCAAAATCTTCTTCTTTCTTGTTTTTCTTATGAGCGCAAACATCAACCTTTCAGCATGATATCAGCATGCAAATGAAGATGGCTCCTAAAAAAACAAAACTACTTCTCCATTTATGTAAAATTATAGAAGCAATAAAGATTTATCTCCATCCACTTATGGAAAACAACATTCATGCATTTGAACCTTTGCAATGACCATCAACCAGAGACAAACTTTCCACCAAATTCACCAGAGAAAAACAGTTTCCTTCAGTGTAAAACATCAGCATTCTCATGGTAAACAGAACCTTCGAAAATTCCAAAAAAAATAAAAAGAAAAAACAAGTAATAATCTAGAAAGTATGATCAAAAAGTGAATCAAAAAAAGCAAGGAGAGCAGTGTTACAACGAAGAATAGGGATTGAAGTAAGCATAGAGTTAAATTCAGAGGTTGGAATCAAGGAAGGAAGAAGATGAGATCGTACCTTGGGGTTCTTCTCGTCCCGGAGGCGCTGCTCATTGTCTCGAGTTGCTCCGACGAGGTCGAATGCGGATTCAATGAGATAGTGGAGGATTCGCCGAGGGTTTGACCCAATAACACCCTGTTAGCAAAATCATTTCGATAAGATAAATTAAATAGGTAAAGACTCGTTTTCTCATTTAATAAAAAATCATTTGGGCCCTTCAAATATGATGAAATGAAACGCATGCAGTTGTTGTAGGCAATCCCAAACGCATGCAGTTTCAATCAGGAGATGTTGAAGGCGTAACTCCTTTTCATTTGGTTGAGAGTTATAATTTGTTGATGTTCATAAAAAAAATTAAAGTTTTCCCATTATTTGACGCTATATATAATTTTTTTAAAACATTTGGTGCTTAAAAAATTACTAATTTCTCTTAAGAAAAAAAGTTGTGATCTTATTGATGTGATTAGCCATATCTTTGTGTTCCCAATTGTTTATATAGGAAAAAAATATATATAATAGTAATGACAGTAAAAGTTTCATCTTAATAAATATCTAATTTTATTGTTATTCGGATTAAAAATATAAAATAAAATAAAAAATTTTAAATTTAATCGAATCTGGATATTTGCAGATAAAATTTTTATCCGGGTACTTGCAACTATAAAAATAACAAAAAAAAAATTTGAATGCAAATACAAATCCGGATTTTTTTTAAAAAAATAAATAAAAGAGGTTATGATAAGGTTAAACAAGACAAAAGGGGATAAAATCTTTAAAAAAAAATGGGATGATATTAGGAAACGGGGGATGGCATTACGAGGCACGTGATGAGGGTTATTGGTTGATGACCTTACAATTGGTCAGCGGGCATACAGTATCACATAAGCCAAACCACGAGGGCGCACAGCTGCGTGGATTTAGTAGCACGTGCGGTTAGCGCGACGTGTGTGTTGTGTCGGGGCCAAGGGCGGGTGGAATATCCCGCATGATCATAGGCTGAGACAGTGAGGCGCGCGCGCGCTGGACCGTGGGCGTGCGCGTGACCGATGAGCGCGTGGGGCAAGGCGCACCCATACCAAGAGTCAAGTGTCGCAGGACTTCATCATGTAGAGTGTTGGATCTCTAGCAAGTCTAGACGGGGAGGGACACTTGATCAGGCCGGATGACCTAGAGCTGATTCCGGATCTGACAAGGCTTTACACAGGTGTATGCAAGTAGGCACGTGGTCGGGAGCGTTGCTGAGCCAAGGCGAGGATGGCACGCGGAATTACCGTGCGTGACCGGTACTACTGCGCGCTGTGACCAAGGGGGGCTGGTTAAAGCTACAGTCGAGTCAGAGGACACTGCAAGCTAAGTGAAGTCATGGAATTCACGCCAGACTGGTATTGGGCATGGGGCTCAATCAACCTTTGATTTGGGGTAGCTCTTGTATTATGGTCAAATGAGTCTTTGGGAGAAGACAATGCAACTTGGTGTTGGTTTTGGCCATGGTTGTAAACATTTCTCAATCTAAGAGAGTTTTATGTTTTTCTCTCTCAAAATGGGTTTCATGTGTCGTGTTTCTCATACCAAGGGGTTTTCCGGTTTTGCTTGCTTCTTATTATTTTCGCTGTGCTTTGTACTGCAAACAGGAATTCACTAACTCTTCTTGCAAGGAAGGCTGACCTGTCGCTATGGTGCAGGTCAAGTGCCGCACGGCCGAAGGTGATCGGTTGAGGCCGTGACAGTTACCATCTCATGCTTATCTCTCCCTCTTTCAAGATCTCAGCATCGTCTTTGGCCGTGGGCTTGAACATTCCCTGATAATGGAAGAAAAAAAATGAGCCAAGGCTATGACGTCGAGCGCGCCCTCCTCCAGCTGCAGTCTAATATCTAACTACTTTTTTAGCGCCGCTTCTAGCCTCATACACTAGGTCCTTTAGTCCATTTCTGTCTTCTTCTCCGCCATCCTCCGAGACCGACACTGAGACCTGCGTTTCCGGTGCCGGATCCCTTGAGTTTGAGTTCTCCACCAGAGGATCAATGATCTCCGCCAAGGAGTTATTCCTCAATGACAACGACCTTGGTGGCCAATTCTCACCACTGTAAGCCCAAGAAGTTCAGCGGTCATGGAGCTTAGGCTACTTTCAGAAGTCATACCGTTAAAGGTTTTACTCTATATCCATCTATTATTCAAGTTATGATTTTTGGGCCAAATCTTAGCTATAGTAGAGAGATTATGCTTTCTTATACGATGAATTTCTTTTATTATGGGTATTTAGGTGTCATACTTTCTTTAAAAAAATATATAAATAAATAAATATATAAAAATATTATGAAATTCATTTGCTGTAAGGGTATTTTTGTAATTTTACAAATTTAAGAGTTTCTTGAATTCATTTTGAAGTCATGAACTATCTAAAGAGTCAGAAAGTTTCTAATGCTAATTCTGAAGTCATTGGGGTAGAAAATTTTCTCAAACTCTTTTTTATGAAGTCATTGACACATATAGACACTCTTAGGAGTGATGGAGAAATTCCAAAGAGTCAGAAAATTTCTAATACTTACTTTGAGGTCATAGACACTCATTGGAGTGAGAAATTTTCTCAAACTCATTTTGAGGTCATATACACTCTTAGGAGTGATGATGAAATTCCAAAGAGTCACTCATTTTGAGGTCATAGACACTCATTGGAGTGGGAAATCTTCTCAAACTCATTTTAAAGTCATAGATATCCTTAGGAGTGATGATGAAATCTAAAGAGTCAGGAAATTTATGATGCTCACTTTGAGGTCATAGACACTCATTAGAGTGAGAAATTTTCTCAAATTCATTTTGAAGTCATAAACACTCTTAGGAGTGATGATGAATTCTAAAGAGTCAGGAAATTTCTGATGCTCACTTTGAGGTCATAGACACTCATTGGAGTGGGAAATCTTCTTAAACTCACTTTGAGGTCATAAAATCTCATTGGGATTAGAAAACAAAAAAAAAATTTAAAACCTGCACTGAAGGCTTGACACTCATAGGGTTATGAAAAAAAGTCAAGTCAACAAAAAAATCAAAGTCAAAGTAGTCAAGTCAAAATTCAAGATGTGAGAAAGTTAAGACCTGATAAAAATCAGACAAGTTGATAACATAACGCGGCAGTCTCAAGATATCAAAAATCGAAAACTCAAAGAGTTTCATAAAAAAAAAATGGAGAAAGTTTCGTAAACACAAAAGTTAAAGCTTTTGAAAAGTTAAAGCCATAAAAAAAAAGGATCAAACTCAAAGCAACCAACTCCAGATTCAAGAAATGAAAGGGTCAAGATTCGGAAATCTATACAAATCGACAATGAACTCAATAGTCTTAAGACATTAGAAGTCGAAGACTCAAGGAGTTTCACAAGTCAAGACTTGAAGAAAGTTTCACAAGCACGAGAACCGAAGCTTTTGAAAAGTCAAAATCATGTAAAATCAAGTCTGTGATTCATCAACATAAAAAATTTACAACTTGAATTCAAATCAAATCAAAAATACAAAGTCAAATCCAAAATGCAAACTCCAAAGTTAAAGCCGTTCTAAAAATCAAAATCAAAGCAGTCAAGTTAAGATTCAACATCTGAAAAAGTCAAGATCTGAAAATCTACACAAATCGATAAATGAACTCAATAGTCTCAAGACATCAGAAGTTAAAGACTCAAAGAGTTTCACAAGTCAAGACTTGAATAAAGTTTCACAAGAATGAAAACCGAAGCTTTTGAAAAGTCAAATTATGTAAAATCAAGTTTGTGGTTCATTAACCTAGAGAATCCACAAATTGAAATCCAAATCAAATCCAAGATGCAAACTCAAATATCCATGATATATGTTTCAAATGAATGAACAAATGAGCTTAACAGCCTCAATGCATCAAAAGTGAAAGGGTCGAAGAGTTCACAAGTTGCAAAAAGCTTTACAAGCGCAAAATGCCGAAGACTTTTCTTTGAAGAATTTCAAATCATCAAGTTACTGATTCTCAAAATGTGTAGAATTTACAGCTTGAAACCTAAATCTTGTCCAAGATGCAAATTTCAAGATTTGATGAAGACCAAAAGTCAAAGCGCGCTTTTCGGCGAAATAGTCGAAAGAGGATGAAATGATGCAATCAGTATATACTTAGGCATATAAGTCTAAGTTGCATAAAGTCAAGATGATCAAATTTCAAAGCCCTTGTAATTTTGATGAAGCGTATGAATTCAAGTTTATAAAAAAATGAATAAAATTAATTGTTCCAAATTTTTTTCTTATTCACACTTATTTCTTAATTGGAGGTTCCTGTGACAGTATCCAGGGTAATTAACATTAAGGGCTTGCCCCTAATAGAAATCGGAAATTCACAATCTCTTGAAGTCATAATATAATTAAATTCGATTTATGCCTCTTTATTTTGGCCGATTAATCATATTAAAAACCGGTTGAGAAAAAAATGCCCCACACCAATAAAAAATAAATATTTGGTTAAAGTGATGCATGGCTATAAAGTTTTTTACAACATAACTAATTAAAGATAAATAAAGATCAACTTGAACATTTTATATCGTAGGAGGAAGATAAATATTTTTTTTTTTTACTTAAGATATCAATATAAATTATAGAATCCCAAGTCAAAGGTGGAAAGTTTGAATTCTTTCCAACTTAAAAACTAAGACTTAAATTCGGTGGCTTTTCACATGAATCAAAATAAATACAAAAATAAATAAATAATCAAATTAACTTGAAAGTGAGTTATTTTAAATGTGTGTTAGGTCCCCATTGTTTATATATTATCTCCTTATAACATGACAATGCATCCATATATAAGAACTTTCAGTCATTTGGTCATATATAAATAAAATGGGTCATTTAGTGTCCGTTTGGTTAGAGAAAATGGGAATATAGAGAGGGGGAGGGGGATGGGGATGGGGATGGGAATAGGAATAGAGAAAAGGGATTTTGTATGAGAATAAAAGTAATGTTTGGTTGTAGGGAATGGGGATAGGAATATGAAAAGGTGTAAGGGAAAATTTTAGTAAAATTACTTTTATACCCTTGATTATTTTAATTAAAAAATATATCTTATTTGTAAAAGAAATAATTATTAAATGACTCTAATTTCTATAAATAATATTTAAAGGAGTTACTTATGTATTTATTTTTTTAAAATAAAATTTTAAATTTATACATATTAATTGACAAATACAATTTAATTATGTTTAATTAAAGTAAACAAATGTCCAAATTTAATTATTTTTAAATCACCAAAATTTTAATAAATCTAATGTTTCAAAAATAAATACAAATTAATTTCTATCTAAAATATTATTCAAAAGTAATAAAAAAGCAATATGATTTCTCCCTTTCTTATAAAGGGTAAAAATGTAATTATCATACCAAGGCATACTCAATCCCCCCAAAATGAGAGGGATGAGTATGAAGGGGTTGAGGGGGATACAACACCCCCTCGATCCCTTCCCATGCCCCTAGGTGCATGCCCAAATATGGGCATGCACATGCCCCAAGGATTGATCCCCAATCCTTGGGGATCAATCCTTACATCCAAACGCACCATTAGTTCCTTAATTAAAAGGAAGATGCACTTGTAGCCTCACACTAATACATGTTACCCCTTGTTTGGTTCAAATGGGGAGTTAGGGGGAGGAGAGTGAGGGGGGGTTAGGAGTGGAGGAGGATGGAAGGTTTGTAAAAATATTATGTTTGGTTCATTGGAGGGGAGGGGTAATCCAAATCATTTGTTTGGTTAGATGGAGAAATGAGGGGGAGTATAATGTATATTGACCAATTTGCCCTTTTTAAAAATATTCTTTATAATTAAATTTAAATAAGAATTATCTTCTGTTTTACAAAATTAAATTACAAATTACCAAGATAAGAATTATAATCACCTACATAAAAAAAATTAAAATTAATAAAATAAAAAAAAAATTAAAACGGAGGTTAATTATCCCGGGGTTGCACAAGGGTAACCATTATAATTTAATAGAATAGCATCATAGATAATCGTACTAATATATTATATCGGTTAATATTAATATATCAAATATATTATATTCAAATATATATATATTTTTTTAATATAAATAAGTTTTTAATTTTTTAAAATAATATGGGTATTTTAAATATGATATATGTTTAATATATTAAAAAAACAGGGGTATTTTGGACAAAATAAACAATAAAAAACCCCACTCCTCCAAAAGACCCTGATTTGGAGGAGTGGGGGGGGGGGCGGTGCATCACCCCTCCAAACTCCTCCTCCTCCTCCTCCTCCAAAATCCCCCAACCAAACAATCTTTACTCCTCCAAACTCTCTCATAAACTTCCAAACCCCTCCAACCAAACAAGGTGTTAGTTTCACTTATGTTGGTTTAATTGTCACATATCATATAGTTTTAAATTTTAAAGTTTTTATTGTTGATGTAGAACAAAAAAATTAAAAAAAAAATAATTAAAACCATTAGTAAAATATGCTAAATAGTTATTTATGTCATGTTGTCACATGCAGGCCATTGTAAGCAGCACATGGCTGGCATGAAGTGATTATCTCCCAACACTGGGAAAAATTTTAAAGGGCAAGCCATACTATCATGTAACCTAGAATAATGTGGAGTCTTCATGAATGTTCATGAGTTTTGTAGTCTTCTAGAAATATTGAAGTCTTCGTGTAACCCTATAGCAATATGTGGAATTATATAGAAAACTCTAAAGGATGAATGAGGGTTGTAAGATTGAATATGTTACCATCATCCATTAGGGAGGATGATGATTATAAATAAGCAAGAAGTCTTGTCATTGTCATTGTCATTTAAGAAAATTTTGAGTAGCACAAGAGTTTCACTTTCAAAAGCCCTCTTCCAAATTATAAGAGTTTTCATATTCACAAGTCTCCGAAGTTAGAAGTCTTACCAAGGTTAAGAAGTGAAGGCTAACTTGATCAAGGCATATTTTTGGTAAAAAATTGTTGTAAAAATTTTGTTGCCAAAATTGTTTGATATTTCATATTTGTTGGTTACCTTTTGTGAACAATTGGATCATTTGTTTGGTGTGATATCAAAATATGCAAAAACCAAACATATCAAAAACTTCCACCTCACTAGTAGTAGTTGGCAGTAGTATGTATATTTTATATTTTTGAAATGTTAAGTATTAGAATCTCAAGTTTAAATTAATATAAAATTTTTTATATTTATAATTTTCAATTTGAAATTAGAATCCCATTGTTCTTGCTTGTGGTTCTGCCATTTCTTTGGTTCCTATTAATTAAGCTAATCAAGCAACCTCCACAAAGTTGATCTAATTAAGCCTTCAACACAAACCAAAAGAGGATGGCTCCCAATTCGAAGCATTATGCTTATTTGATTCGACAAAGAAATACTAAGAATAATACTTTTTTACTTTTTTAAGAGGAAGTAGCATTTTTCAACAATTTATAATAGACTGTTATGCTATGATTGAGGACATGGGATTAAGGTTTCTAAGTGATTATCAAAGATCATTGAAGACAGAAATGTAGAGAAGGTTAAAGATGCAAAAAGGTCAAGAAGATACTAGCGTTGGAGAGCTCAATATTTTGCTTTAGAGAATCAAAAGCAAAGACTATTAAAGATGCTAAAATCAAGAAGATATGTTTACAAGCATTTTGAAAAGAAATTCTTCTTTTTTAAAATTTTTATTTATTGGTATTTTTATAATTAATTTTCGTTTTACTGTTACAGATGTGAATTAATTACTTATAAGTATTTAATGAATTTCAATCATAGATCTGTCTGACCACAAAATATGACAAAATTCTTATATAAACTTCTTGGAATTAAATTGGCATTGAACTTGCTTAGCCTTTGTTGTTAATTGTTTTCTAATTTTATAAAGATAAGCTTAATTCGATTTCAATTTTGCATACAGGCACTACAAGAAAAAGCACTTATAGCGGTGGAAAAATCTGCCGCTATAGATCTTGTTTTAGCTTCAATACCTTTATAGCGACGGATAGCAAATTAGCCGCTAAAACCTTAGTCGCTAAATTTTTTTTTGCATCACATGTACACTTTTGCCGCTATTGTATTGGTGAAAGTTGAAGCTACATAATGATCTATAGCGGTGGAAAAATTTTTGTCGCTATACATCCTATAGAGGCAGAATAATTCAATAGCTATAGATTTTTTTATGTATCATATAGCGGCAGAAAAATTTGCCGCTACAAACCTTGCAACTCACCCAAAATATTAAATCCTATGAATTGAGTAAATGTCTTAACAGCTAATCAAAATATGATTCTAATATAGACAAACAAATATAAATGAGGCAACATCAAAGACTACATTAATATTTTGATTTATTAATCTCATACAATAAAAATTACAAAAAATGATAGACTAAAGAACAACTTTTTTTTATAATCAGTATATATATTATAAGAAAACACACACATATAAACATACACGTGCGCACATACAAAAATTATTAGTCTATTACAACAACAAAGTATATACATAGAGAGACGTCAAGCATATGATCGATAGTTGGCTTTGTGATTTACTGAGGTCTTGGCATCATTTGTGATGCTGCAGCGAAATTGGCTTTCTGCTTTTCTTGACTGTGGATGCCCCTGTCTCTTTCTCTCTCACTGAGAAACTTGTCCCTCCATTCTCCGTTTTCTACATAAAAAGGAATAATTGGACACATCTTGAGCTATTTATGACGTGAATTTACTTGCATTTCATTCAGGATCAATCCAACATAATTGATTCCACAACATCAGGGTCAGGATCATCATTTTCTCTTCTCATCCATCAATGCACGACAAGCACAAATGTGATTTAGTTCATCAAATGAATCATAGCAAGTTAACAATATATATTAGCAGACCGAACCAATTCAAACTATGAGCTTTTTTACATATATCATCTATCAATTTAGGAAATGTTTACAATCTTCTCATATTAGTCTAAACAATAATGCTTCAACAAGATATGAATCTATTTATTTCAAGAAGTGTAACATCCTATGAGTCAATTATTAAACTTTTATTTGAAGTAAAGAAACTACAAGCAAAGCTGGCTCTAAATAAATAAATAAAAGATATTTTGCCAATTCAAAAGTAAGAGCTAATGACACCAAAATTAACAGGAGACAAGTATGTTTCTAAGAAAAAAATATGATCTAATCAGTCATTTGATATAATATCATATCAGTTATACTATTGGAGGAGGCTCTCGAAATATCCAAAAAATCAGATTGACCAAAGCAAAGTCATTAAACCAGGTTCTAGAAGTACATACTTGTGCATCTGCCCCTGAAGTGACTAGCACATTCATCATGTGGGAAAATGCAAGCCCTGTGATTTTCTTCTTGTGACCATTCAGTTTTGTTCAACCTGCACGTATGCAGTCTAGTGAAATTAAAAAAAAAAAAGCTCAGAAACAAGGTGCAGAATAAGTTTATTGCCCCATCAAAGTTGTGACTGACCCACCAATTACTTAAATGGACTGAATTATTAAATGAATACATACACAAATGCAATAATGTTATTATCTTGAGGATGAAACGCCAAATAATAAGTGATATTGTGCTAATGAGGCAATCCATACTGAAGGTGTAAAGTTAAAAACATATGCACAAACAAAATGTTACAAAAGATCATTAATAGGTTATCAAAGTACTTAAAAAACATAACAGACCAATTATCTACAAGCTACATTGATAATGAAGAGAAAAGTAGGATGCTATTGTCAGTCAAAAACATCTTAAAGAAGAAAAATCACATATTCACTATAAATGACAGATGATGCTAGCCGGTAAAATAGATAGCCCAGCAAGATTTAAAGAAACTGACATGTGCAAGAGAAGTTTGATATATGCATGATACTTGGACAAAGCACATGGAGAAGCAAAAATGTGGAGTAGCTGAAAGTGCCCTGTTATAGATATAAATGTAATTCTTTTTCTATAAAAAGAAAAAAATATATTTTATGGTAGACTCACTTGGATTGCTTGTGATAAACCCAGAACAAAGAGTGAAAGAAACAGTACACTGGATAACAATCAAACACCAGATAAACTTATTTCAACCTGCTGATTTCAATCGCCAACGTGTTCATCAATATGTGAGGCTTGAATTGCATAAAACAATACAACTTTCAAATGACTATTTTCCATTAAACATAGGCATTAGAATCAACGTTATGTTATTTTAAATTATGAAAATCAGATGCAATGAGAAGAAATATAGCTCAAATAGAATTTAAATCTTTCGATAAATGGATGTATTAAATTTGCCTGAACTACCACCTTCACTTTAGAAGGATGGTAACAAGATATGGAGAAAGACAAATTGAATTGCCAGATATGGAGTTATATATTGTTGTTGCTTTAGTATGATAGCATCATATTTGTTATATACATGAGTGCCACACTATTAGTTAAATCTTTGAAGTAAAAATTCTGCTGCTGTTGCACAGTCAAGTTATCTAAGAACTAAAGATATTAAGTATAATAAAATCAGAACATTTTTTTTTAATCTTCAATATGTTACACCAAAGAGTTTGGCTATTGGATTGAATATAGAAGTTAAAAATTAAAACTCAACCTTTTCAATTCTGATCTGAAGAACTCACTGACCCAAACAGGCCAACCATGAACATGGATCTAAATGATGTACACATACCAACTCCAACCCCCCTCTGCTTTGCTATATGCTAGCACTATCAACTGTCCTTTATTATAGTTCATCCACTGTACTAGGCTATTCTAGGTAATAGGTGACGAGAGGTGCAAACAATAACTCATGAGAGATTTGCTAAGTCAATTATTGTGTCAACATAGGATTGCATGTCATTTAGTATGTCAATGAAAATTAAATGGCCGGTAAGATAAAAGCACCTCCAGTTTATGTGAAGTCCATTATTAAAGGTTCAGGATATGTAAAGCACAATAATTGGCATCTCTTCATGAAGCAGAGGATCAATTTGTAACCAAACACTAATATAAGTTTAGCCTATTTTAATTTTCTTTTTGGAGAATTCCAACCTATAACAACATACACACAACATGAAAAGCAAAAAAAGGTCCCTCTTTGAAGAAGGGAATTTTTACCATTAGGCAAACCATTGTGAGGCATTAAAATTTTCTTTGTACTAATAATGAATCTACAAGAATAAGAACTTTTATGAGAAAATATACAATAAGATTGCCCATTACAAGAAAACAAATCACAACATACCCCTTCACTCATGGTTATCACTTTGACAGCAACAAGCTTGGAAATCTTTATGTCTCTAGCTTTACAAACAGAACCATATGATCCTTTCCCTACCGACAGAAAAACAAAATCATGTCAATAGAGACACAAAAAAAAACCCTATGACAATTTGAAAAAACAAATTAGAAAAATGACATTGCACACACAAGTAAAGCTCAAATAGGCAGCATTTTGTGCAAAAATTAAGAAATCGACAACTGTCAAAAGCACTTTTCCACATCTCGACAGAGCCAAACAAATCACTATACAAATTTGAAATAACCAATTAGAAAAATGACATTGCGAGCAAAAACAAAATTAAAGTAAGCAGGATTTTGTACAAAACTTAACAAGATGACTGTCGAAAACTCTCTAGAAGAAAGCTATTCAAAGATCTTTAGCATGCAAAAAAAGTTGGTTACCAATACAGGCAATTGAAAAGCCATGGCTTCAATTGTTATTCTTCCAAAACATTCCCCAATTGCCTAAACAAGAAAAGGCAACCAAGTTATTAGCATTGGAACTCTTGTCTCAATAGTAGTGCATCCAAATTCACTTCAAAAGAATACTACAGATACTAAAACAGGTGTTTGTAAAAGGCAAAAACCAAGATATCGCCTGTTTCAATTTGCAAAAAAAATGATTGTAAGCAAACTGAAAGTACCTGGGAGTTTTGAACAAGAACATCAATAGCAGCCAGATAAGGAGCAACAATTAGTGTCTTATTAGCGAAGTGAACACGGTCTTGAATTCCTTTCTTTGATACAAAGGCACGCATTTCGGATTTAAACTTGGTTTGAGCATTTATGTCACTACCAACCACTATAGCATGCATCGTAGGCACTTGCAACTTTTGCTCCTGTATCAGCCGCAAACTCTCATAAAATGCTTGCAGAAACAAATCTTGCCCTTTCCCAAGTGAAAAACCTGCAAGGTTTACAAGCTATTTATGAAAATCAACCAGAGCATGGGCAAGTAAACCATGAGAATTTTGACTAGCACAGAAGCTCAAAATCCAGTGACAACTAATCAAAACAGGACAAAAGGGTGCTTACTATTTATTAAACTTTGTCAACCAAACTTTGATGCTATCTTCCTAAAACATACTTTATTGCATTTCATAATCACCAGAAGTGAATCAGTGAATTTCATGGAGCATGAAAAACCTTTGTAAGATATAACAGTCTTATCATAGATATATACGTAATATTAAGCTAGCAACACTGCTCAACCTAAAGAAGAAATGTTTGCAAAATGAATTCAGTACATTGCATGAACTTGTGTTCTCCTTAAATTTATAAAACTTAGTGTAAAGGCTTTTGGTCTCTATGCTTTGAGCTTTTAGTGAGCTGGTATTTTGGAATGATATGCCATGTGATAAAGTTGAGAGAGAATCAAAATTGTTGAAACCAACGTTTTAACAACGCAATTTTTATTCAAATATGGTCTAGGGCTATTCATACTTTCCTGATTTAAGGGACAGAAAATAGTAGGTTAGTTCCAATTTTAAAGATTTTAGGGTCCGCTTTTAGTCCCTTTATTAGACATGTTTTCTCAGGCGTATACAATGGACTTCAATTTCATAAATCTTCCTTCGTGCAGGCCTGCATCTTGACCCGAGAAGGTTTCTTTAATGTATCTTAACAATTGTCAACCAAGATATACAATAAATCCTTTTCCTATTTTGAGGATCTCTTACTTCTGTGAGTTCTCTAGTCAAGATTTATTGTAACCTGAAAGGCAACCTTAAAATCCTTTATTAGCAAACCTCAGGTACGTCCACCTACACCTGGTTGAAGATGAAATTCCCACGATTCATACAATATAGATCACATTAGGAAAAAATAAAGCTAAGACAATAGCTTGGCAATTGCTCAAAAAACAGAGATCACCTGTTTCAGTATCAGTTCAAACAGCATATCACACACAAAACTAAGAAAATAAAAGAACAATGCAACTAAAAGATCTAAAGCACGCCATAACACCACCAGATCCACAAACCCAATCCTCAAAAAACCCAAAACCAGGAAGTAGAGGTAACCACAATCAAACACCATACCGATCTAACAAAACCAGATAAAAACTTCAAATCATAAGTTAAAACAAGAACTCCAAACTCTCAAAACCAATGATACTCTGCATAAACCCTAAAACAAATAATAAATAAATATGTAAAAACAAGAAAGAAGAACAGATCTAGAAAGCTCACTCCTGGTAAACAGAGACGATGAAGACGTAGGCAAAGAGAACTCTCCCCGCGAACGAGACGAACCCCATGACGATGGTCGCCGAGAGAGACAGAGGGAGAGATCTCGAATTTGCAGGCGACTAAATCGAAGCTTGGGGCTTTGCTGGAAGACTGGGGTGAAGAAAATTATGATTTAATAAAATAAAAATTATATTCATAATCCGAATACAATTTAATAAAATAAAAATTATGATTTCATATAATTGAAATATTTTAATATGATTAAATTTAAAATATTATTATTTAATTGGATTTTATTAATATAATATTTTGAAATAATAATAATTTATTTTTTTAAGATTATATCTCTTTTTGGCTTTTATTTTTTTAAACTAAAAATTAATAATTTTAAAATTATATATATATATATATATATATATATATATATATAACGCTAATACATAAAAATTATTGTTAAAAAAATAATAAATAAATTTATATCTACAGTAGCTAATTCAGAAATTTGTCGCTAAAAATACATCTATAGCGGCAGATATATAAATCAATCGCTATATGTATAGTATAATGTTAACTTATAGTGGTGAATTTTAAAATTCACCGCTATAGAGTTCTAGTGCGGCTAATTTATAAATCTGCCGCTAAATTTAGTCGCTATAGCACAACTTTTTTGTAGTGAGGTATAAAAATTTTATATCTAGCGAACTACATACTGAATTTTTTATACATGTATAATTTCCTGGTGTATATATAATTGGATAGAATTTGTTTTAATAGTGCTTGAATCATTCCTTCTTTTAGGCATCTATTATAAACTTTGGTTAACACATTTTTCTCTTATGTTGCCATGTTATGATAATATTTTACTTTTATTAAAATTTTTGATATATTGAATATGTTGCTTCTTCTTTTGAAAGTTATTTACACAGTTGAATTACAACAATAAGGTTTGCCACATACACATTTTATTATGGTTGATAAAAAGGAAAATGTGTCATGACAGTAGTAGAGATTGATAGCATAGTTTATGTTAAGCTATCTACTAAAGTAATTAATCATATAGGGTATGTTGTTGTATGTTTATTTATGATACATAGCCCATGTGTATTGGTAAATTTAATTACGAGAACCATGTGTGGATGATGAAAAGTGCAAAAATGTTCTACACAAAGCAAATTTGCAACTCAACAATGATTGATGAGGATAAATTTTGCTCCATACCTCAACAATTACATTATAGAATGGTGTTGAATTGGATAATTGGTTTGTGGTTCACTATAGATCAAATTTAATTGTATATGCTACAAATCTCATATTAATGTGGAAATCTATTCAGGCATGATACACTTTTTATTTATTGGGAGAACCCAAGTACGCTCTTGCGGATCCATGAAACAACTCTCAGAAATCTTTTTCCTTTTTGGAAGATACAAGAGAGAAATAATCAACCTATTGATATTGGAAGCCAAAAAGATTCTTCCAACATGACAAAAGAAGTCAAATATCTATTTAAAAACATTAGTAAGGTCCTAACAAAGCTAGAGCTATGTTTGAACCATCAACATCATCAAGCAAAATGGATGAGATCCAGAATTATTTAGATTATCATTATTAATAGGCATATGAAAACTATCGGAGACTATTAAAATTCGTAATACATCATAAGGAACCATTTGTTCAAAGATTACTAATTTAATTAGGAAAAGATTATAATAAATACTATAAAGATGGACAATCTATCCCCGAGATAATCTCAATTTTTTATATCGAGAAACCCATGTTTCTATAGTGGATGGCTACAAATAAAATAGATAGAAGAGGAAATTAACTCCCATATGCTAATTTTCCAATTACACTCACTTGCCATCACAAAAGGAAGAAATGGAAGTATACGATAGGTTGCAAATCAAATGGCAAAATAATCTATGTGAATATAGCTATAAGATAATTGTATTACTTGTGCTTATTGCTCAATGAAATCAAAGGTGCAATGTGTTATGGAGATCTCCAAACAATCAATGAAGTTGTATATGCAACTTATACGAAAGCTTACTTTGCTCTTAGTACAATGAATGAGAACTTAGATCGGTAAACTTCCTTGATATAACTTGCTCAATATGAGTCATTGGTATACTGCTAAGATAGCTTTATATAACCATAATCTTAGTTTGTGAGGTAAGGGAAAAGAAAGCATTTATTGACAGACATTAGTAACTTTTGGCAAAAGATATATAATATAGACTCCAACAAGCTTTCAATAAACCTAATTATAATATTTTAAAGGAGTATTTGAAGAACTATCTATTAGCTGCTCTTGAAGATATTCTCAACAAGCACTCTTCATCCCTTGAGGAGAATGATTTACCTCAGCCACAAGCACTAAACATGATTAATTTAACTGATTAGCTATTTCAAGTAGAATTGAACTACAATATTTCTAAGCTTCAAAGGAACTACCTATCAATGCTTTCAAAGTTAAATCCTAAACAATTAGCTATATATAATGAAATACAAAGACCTGTAAATAGAAGCATCAGAGGAATGTTCTTTGTATATAGCTGTAAAGGTTGGTGCCCTTACACTTGGTCATCAGGAGGACAATTTAACATAGGCTAAGACACAAGGGTGCACAACCGCGTGGAGTAGGTAGCGCACGGGGGAGTGCGAGACATTTGTTGTGTCGTGACCAAGAACGGACGAATTATCCCACACGATCATGTGCTGAGACCGTGAGGCGTGCGCGTGGCCGATGAGTGCGTGGGGCAGGAGAGTCCATACCAAGAGTCAAGTGTTGTGGACTTAGATTATTTTAGAGAGTGGATCTCTAGCAAGTCTAGGCGGGATGGGACACTTGATCATACCGAGAGACCTAGATACTGATTCTGGATCTTCTTGGGGATTACGCAGGCGTATGCAAGTAGGCACGCGGGCGGGAGCGTGGTTGAGCCAAGGACGAGGATGGCACGCGGTATTACCATGCATGACCAGTACTATTGTGCGTTGTGCCCAAGGGTGGCTGGCTAAAGCTACAGTAATATTAGAGGACGCTACAAGCTAAGGGGAAGTCCGAGACTTCTCTCCAAACCTGTATTGGGCAAGGGGCTCAATTAACCTTGGGGATTTTGGGTAGCTCTTGTAATATGGTCTTTTATGTTTGGTAAGGATCTTTGGCCATGGTTGTAAACTTTTCTCAATCTAAGAGAATTTATGTTTTTCTCTCTTTAAAACTGGTTTCTTGTGTCTTCTTCTCGTAGCATTAATGTTTTCCGGTTTTGCTCACTTTTTTTATGTGTTGTACTTGTATTACAAACAGGTGTTGATTCACTATTGTCTTAATAAGGAAGGCTGATCTATTGCTTGGTGCGTGTCAGGTGCCGCACGGCCGGAGATGATCGGTTGAAGTCGTGACAATAGCCATGGTGGAGTTAGAAAAACGTTCTTATGGAACACTTATATTAATGGTATTTGTTCTAAAGTGAAGATTGTATTGGTCATTACTTCATCAGGAATTGCATCACTTTTATTACCTAGTAGTAAAGCATTCCACTCTAGATTCAAGATCTAATAAATGTTAAAGAATGTTCTATATGTCAAATAAGCAAGCAAACTCAGCTAGCAAGGTCAACTGAAAAGATAACTTTGATTGTTGGGAAAAAGCTCCTATGATTCATAAGAATTGTCTTGAAGGGCTAAACAAAACTTGACATGACGTTCTTTCAAAGACATTACCAAAAGTGTTAATGAAACCTTTTGGTCGTAAGACAACAGTACTTGGTAGAGAGATTTTCTACAGATTCTTCTAATTATCTAATATGGAACCTGAACAGACATCTTAAATGAAACTATAACATAATCGTAGCTTAAAAAAGAAGGCAAAGTATTAAAACTTGAAACCAACATAAGATTGCAATCTATATATATATATATATATATATATTCTTGATGATCAAAACAAAAATTAGCTAAGATAATTTGCATAACAATTATTACAAATTGGTAATGGTATAATTGCATGGAAGAAATGATGGTGATGATGAGGAAGGAGATTGGATTAAAATTCTACAAAAACTGTAGGTCAAGCATGTGGTATTTTGACTTTTTTGCGCATGCGTTGTTATCCAAATAATTTTGGAATAGTTGTGCTCTAAGTTTTGGAGCGTTTTAGATAGTTTTGAGTTGGAAAACAGGAAAACTTGTGTTTTGGTGAAGTACATGGGTAGTGGCTGAGTTACACGCCCGTGTATCTTACTGTCTGTGTTCTAGGAAAGTACACTGATAGTGGCTGAGTTACATGCTTGTATATCTGTCCGTGTAACTCTTTGTCTAGTTTTTGATAGTGCAGAAATTTCATTCAAAGAGATACAAGGGCAGACGAGGATTTACACTACTATGTATCTCTCGAGATGAGGGATTCTCGCTTTATTCAGAAAGATACAAGGGCAGACTGGGATTAACAGGGCCGTATACTTCAAAGGGTATATATGGCCTTGAACTTGAGCCCTAATTTCTCCCTGACAATTCTTCTTTTTCTTCTTCCTTTTATACCCATGCTATTCATTTCCTTTGGATGAGAAAAAGAGCCTTTGCTTGGCCTCCATCTTCGTTCTTGGTTGAGGATCCAATGAGGGTGAGCTCTTTTCTCTCCCTTAACTTTCTCCTTGTTTTCTCTTGGTTTTAGATGAGCATGATAACCCTAGATTTGTGGGCATTGGATTTTGGTTTGATAATGAATTTATTGAGTGTGGAGACTGATTTCCTTCATCCTTTCTTGTACCATGAGGTGGATGTTAAGGATCCATCCTCTCCATCTTTTTTCCCCTTGTTCTTGAATTGGGCTACTTTAGCATGTTACTATAGCATTAAGAAATTCTTTGCAAAACCTCTATGTTCATAGTTATGATCGGAGTTTATCTCCATAGAGATTCTTTGAAACCGTTAGAGCTCAAGTTCAGGCCACACCCAAGCCTTATTAGGGTTTTTTGGTATGTAGCTTGAAGGAGTTCATACATACATTTTCTTCTTATGTTTACATCTTGGTTTTGAGCCTTTGAGCCTTGTGTTGCTCAACCTGAAGCAAGGAGCCAACATAGGAGTAGCGTCATCGAGGAATTGATTTCCATAGTTTATGAGCGGGTTAATTGAATTGGATAGTTCTATTAGGAATAAAAAGGTTTTCATGTGCTATTTCCCGTATTCGTATTCTCATCTACTCACTTATGTCGCAAATGATTTTATGGTTTGATTTGCAAACTTGATTTATGAAAGATTATAAGAAATCCTATTAGGTTGTATGTCATGTTTTAGGCATGCTTGTCTTTGAAAGTGACTTGATTTGATAAATACGAGTATGCATGCAGAAACTTGCTCATTATGATTTTAAATTGTGATATACGAATGTCACTTTATGAAATGCAATTGTTGTGAAATTCTTACTCGTGAATGTGATTATGTTTGCATTTGATGCTATTGAAACACATACCTTCGTATAATGATGCTTGGTCATGTCCCTAATGTATTAGTATCGGTTGGATGGTGACAAAGGCGAAGCCCCAACCTATTGCAGTGGGGGATCCCCACTGTCCGGCCTATAAAGACGGCGTGGTGGACCCAAAATATATATATATGTGTGTGTGTGTGTCTACACTTATTGCTTACTATGATTATGAAAGCACATTTACTCGTATATATTTTTGAAATGATTTTATACTCCTTTGGAACTATACCAAACCACTCACTAGGTGACTTAGGTTGCTCACCCTCTTTCTATCTGTCATGCCCCAGCCCCACAGCAGGGCCCGCTGACAAATCGGCCATATCCAACAGGGCTGGGCCCCACTGGGTGCAAGGCATCAAATTTGACTGGTCAGAGTCAACCGTAACAAATAGAACAAGAAGCAATAATACAGACTATGAATAGAACAACAGTAACAGAGTTAATACAGGTATGGGCTTTAGCAGCCCTACAGAATACAGTGCCACACATACAGTTTGCGAACCAATAATACAGACAGGATACAAGTCTTACTCACACAAGAAAGTTCTCTATAAGATCTACAACCAAAGACAAGAATGCGACTCCAAGATAAACCCCCGATCCTAGGCTTAATCTTCTCCTATGAAAGATGAAATCATAGATTGCATGAGCCACAAGGGGCCCAGTAGGATCACAGAAATAATAGGTAATACAGATATTGCAAAATAATTATAATCCAGACAGAAATACAAAAAATGCTTATAATATAGAAAATACGCGAAAACAGATGTGTACATCTCCCTGACCAATAAAAGAATCAACAGCTCGAGGCTGGATCTTCGACTGTGAAGTCGGAACAGAACAGACAGAATATCAACAACTGAAGCCGGATCCTTCCACCGCATTCAGATGGTAGCGCTACTACAGAAAATATGTGCGTATGGCTAGGACTTACTCCTACTAGCTGTGCAATTTGCCAGTAATTGGAGATGTACTAAAACCACATAAATCACTTCACAAAATAATTAACTTAAATAATTAAATAAATAACAAATACAAAATGATAAACATAATACCAACATAAATAATGTAAGAACATCATAAATAAATAAAATAAAACAATTAATTAAATACATAACCATCCACCAAAAATACAGAGTTATATTATACGGGTGCGAAAGCCTACCTGGTTCCGAGCTACGAAAGTGTATTTACTAAACAACGCTAATAGGGTTGTTTGAAAACAGGGTTATAGCTACTAAAGCTCAAAACGATATGTACCACAACACTCTCAACGTTCACCTGAAAGTGTGCGAAACCTCACGCCCAACTAACAACTTTATCTTGATTTGGTCAAATCTAAACCAATCAACTAAATCAATTTAACCAAACTCAAACCCCAAATTTAACTAAGTGACTGAACTGAACAGTTCAAATAGACAACATTACATCAATCACAATACCCATTCACCATCTTCTAATCAAGATTGACCTTCTCAATCAAGCAGGATTAACCCATAGTCAGTAACTCAACCTCTTTAATAAATCATATACACAACATATGTATATAAAGTTGATGCAGTTAAAAGCTTCTTACTCTTTAGAGCACTGAATTTCAATTTTGGTTGTTCAACCAATCTCTGCTCAGAAGACAAAATGATGATTAAGTATTTGAACCCACTGTTTTGATTTGTTATGAAGGCTTAAGTCCTCTTAAATACCATACTGGATTCCATGTTTTGTGTAAGACAAATGTCAAGGGATCATTATGTTATGACAAAGGACTTACCAAATTCTGTAAGCTGTGGTGATAACACGAGCTTTGTGAATAAGATAAATGCCATAATAGTGATTTTGATCATCAAATCAATTATCAATATGCTGATTGCACATTCTTTGATTAAAAGAAATCCATTTGAATACACATGAACATTTGCTAGATTGCTAAATCCATAAACTCAGCAGAATCCATCTAATTTGAATGCTATTTCTATCATGTCACCTGGGGTTCTCTCCCAAATCAGTCCCATACTCACATGATTGATCCTCTCAAAAGAGTTCTTTTCTCAAAGAATTTAGTTAAATGAACATATAGGTACTCATTCCACCAACGGTTTCATACCAAGCTCACATTTCAAAGGCTCAACAAGTAAGAAGCTGTTACAAGAATTACGTCACGCCCCTCCACATGAAGGCACAAATGGTAAGTTTACAACTTGGACAACCAATTCAAAAACAACTCACAAAAATTCACCACCTATAAACAGAATTGAGTTGGCATGAAATTTTAACTCTAACAGAACTTATACATGCAAGAGGTAAATGTAAGTCTTAAATCTATATGAAAAGCACTGAAGGAGAAGGTTCAGTAAGTCTTAGACTTCAATGCAATTCCGACCTAAAGTACAACTCTATGGTCATGAATCACTCATCCCACAAGGTTCTCTACAGAATTAGCCTTGCAAGATATAGATGCTTACTTAGGGGATCATAACCTATCCTAAACACATATTCCAAGTTGCAAATTTAGCATGGTGGGAGTTAAAAATACAAAGGTTCTGATTATCCGTTTAACACTTTATCTAAATCCAACAAAATGGGCAACAAAACCCTTCTAAATCAGCATCAGAATAATCTGGATAGAGCTGTGAAAACATATCATATCTCATAGACCATACATCCAATAAATCTGAAATTTTACCCAGAACTAGATAAGATCAAATACTACAACTTTCAAAATTTGCACTTAAAAAAATTCTGCTTAAAACAAAATGCTAAAATTGCTATATACACACCTTCACACACCCACAAGAATGATCATAACAATTCCCTTATAGATTTACCCATACTTCACAAATACACCCAAAGGTTCATCAGATCATAAAGTCAACATCCACCAAAGGCCTAAACATCAACATGGTTTCCACTAAATAATCAAAGAAATTTAATGTACACATAGCTACCAGAATCAACGCATTCAACCCACCAACATTTCAATGAAGATTTAACCATTAAAACCATACCAACCAATCTTGAAGAATTTAACAAACGAAGAACAGATACTCCTACCTAGACAAAACTCCGGCGATCTCCACCTTCAACGAGCTCCAAGCCCCTTATCTCCACTCGGCAACGCCTCTTAGAGTGGAGAAGATGATGAAAGTAAAGGCAAGGAACTAGAAACCGAGGCAAGGTCTCAGTAGCCGATCGACATCATCGTGGATAGGAGGCCTGTTGATCAGAGGCTTGTGAGGCATCGTTGAGCTTACCACTCTCCTCGCAAGGTTAAACCCCGGACCAGAGAAGAAAGACGGTGAAGATGCCGGACAGGCGGTAGCCATCACGCCTTTTCCCTTTCCCCCTCCCTCCTCTGAAGAAGCTCACCAGCTTCTTTTACTCTTTTAAAACCAGCAAAGCTCTCTCTCTCTCTCTCTCTCTCTCTCTCTCTCTCAGACCAGATCATGAATTTTGGGATAAAAGAAAGGTTGATGTGGCTTAAACTATCCACTTGTGAGGTTAAACACGTGATTAAAATAAAAGAAATATGATGGTCAAAGGCTGACCATAACACTATCTTTTCCAGGGTTTAGCATTTAACGATGCACAGTAGGATGAAGTGCTTGGTGATTTTCTACTTTCTTTCATTCCAATCTTATGTGTGTTTCTTAAACATATTGCATTGTATAAAGACATGGATCCACTAGTGTATTTGTTACCCTTTATGCATGGTTTGTATGCTTGTCTAATTTCTTGAAAACTTTGTTGTAATCATGATGAGCATGTTTCATTGAACTCTATTATTAGGTTTTTGTTTAGTAGCTTCTTCTGTGTTATCTTTGTGTTCTATATTTTGAATGTTTTTAACTTGTGATTCCTGTTAAGAATTGTTTTATTCTGAGTGTTTGTTAGCCTTACTGCGAATCGAGGGTTGAGTGGTGTAGGTATCCTTCGTCGGGTTGTCACGGCGGTTGTCACGTACTGGTCAGGAAGGGGCGTGACAAAGGACGTGAGTGTTCTAATACAATCAATCACTTAAGTAGTCTATCCACAATTCTAGCTGAATTATTCAAAGTATGAATACTTGAGGCAAAAGGCTATAATTATAACATATTATGACACTGTCGACATAATGAATGAAATAGTCAGCAATAAAATTAAAGGTTCTGAATAGAAATATTTAAGCTTTGACTACAAATCTAAAGCTTCTACATCTACTGAAGCTCATGCATCTCTATACTTAACTAAATTCCTAAACTCATTAAAGGTGAGGATTATACCCAAACATGAACTCACTTTAAAATTAGATTATGTGATAATGTTGATGAGGAACATTAGCCAAGCAAATAAGTTTTGCAATGGAACCAGATAGATAGTTACACAAATACATCTAACCATTTTAGAGGCAAGAATAATTTCTAGATCTAACATAAGGGATAAAGTTTACATTTTAGAATTGTCATGATTGTACACGAAGCTAAATAGCTATTCATTATGTGTCAAAAGTAATTTTCTATTAAACTATCATATGCCATGGCTATAAACAAAAGTCAGAGCCAAACACTTGATTTGATCCCCTTTTTTTTATTACCTAAGCCTGTATTTTCAAGTGCATAACTTTATGTTGGATTGTCTAGAGTGGCTTTCGCTACAAGATTAAAGGTTTTGATACTTGACGATGTTAGGAAACAAATGCAAAAAAAAATTAGGAATGTTGTCTACAAGGAAGTTTTTGATAACATATAGAGCAATTGTAATCATTAACTTTGAAATTGAGTTCAATCATAACAACTGACATATACATACAAGGAAAAATATATATAAATATATATGTAGTCATTGTCAGGTCAGTTATCTCCAATTATTTCTAACGTATTTCCTAAGAAAATGCATTCATTAAAAAATAATTATTTAGTAGATGTTATCCATACTATTTTGCAAATAATTAAAAAATGAATTTGCAAAAAATATCACAACTGAATCATTTACAAAAAAATAAATCGATAAAAATAAGAATAACAAGAGTATTGATCATTATATTCCAATTTCAGAGAAATTCCTTGGTATTACAATCTTAGCAACATATGCAAAGATATTCCACATATACTATCTTATTAATTCCTTTTTTTAATACTATAAAAAACAATTTATTTTCAAAAAATAAAAGATTGACTGCAAAAATGCCTTTATCAGGGAGATAAAATTATGTCCAAATCATAGAAAATGATCGTGCACACTTTTGAGACATGTTAATTGAAGAAGGATGCATCACATTTCAAAATTCGTATTAGAGCAAGTGCCAAAAACTTATCAACCATGAAAGAATTTGCCATCAATTTTGCATCTAGCACATTGTTGAAGCTAATCTCTCTTATTCCTTCTCCTTATCATATGCAAATTTTGATAAACATTTGATAAGTAAAAGAAATTTTTTGTTCCCTCCACCCAACCCTCTTTTTGTATTTCTCAATAAAACTACCATTTACAATATTTATTTAATATCACATAATCTATAGTATGACATATCAAGGAGCAATGTATCATTTATCAAATTCCAATATATTAGAGCAACTACTAGAAACTTATCAACCATGAGAGAATTTGGCATCACCTTTATATCTAACACATTGTTGAAGTGAATTCCTTCTAATCATGCATCTTACCCAAGCCATTGCTTTTAATATTAAGGTTGAAAAAAGATGGCACCTTATGCAAATTTTGATAAATATTTGTTAGGTAAAAGGAATTTTTTGTTTTTTGTTTTTCCCCCTTTTTTGTATTTTACATTGAAACAAGGATTTATAAGATTTTATCAATGTTGATTAATTTATAGTATCGTTTTCTTACTAACAAAAACAAATCTATTTATGATAATGCAGATACAATTGGTACTCTAACTTCTATAGGATCAATTAAATTGTTAAATTAACCAAATTTGACAAAACATTTTGGAAAAGTGATGTTCTCATCAGAGAGCCAAGATAAGCAATAGGAAACTAGCTTGTATTACAACTTCTATATCCGATGTGTGTATACTACCAATGTTCCAAATGTTTATAATTCCAAAAATAAAAAAGTGGAGAGAAACTTAAAATAATTATATCCGAATCCTACTTTTCTTAATTAAATAATGATGAGTTGCTGCAAATACAATCAAGACCTGTACTCCTCACTGTTGGAAATGTTGTCAAAACATTCCAAGGGATACCCAAAATGTAATCAATAGATTATAGCTATATTAAAGAAGGCAAACAAAACTTACTAACATTTCAAATTGTTTAATAGGGATCATATATCTAACTTCTACTTCTACATCAAGGGTCTATGTAAATCTAGACATATCTAAGATAAGAGCTATCAAAGAACAATTAGATAAGCACTCAATAGTAGCAAACCTTGAAAACAAAAAGCTTAAATTGGTTTGGAGCTAGCATAATATCAGCTATAGAATAAAATAGACAAGAGCCATAAGTTCAACAAGTCAAGTTGCTTTTTATATGAAACCAAGGCCAGACATTGCAAGAAAGGATTAAACAAACTGATTATGCAACATTTGATAAGTTATTAAACTTTGGTAATAATTGTCGTAAGTAAAAAAACAAATACATTTGAAATTAAATTCTCCAAACCACAAATTATGTATGGGTTAAGAAATTGACACATCTCATGGTTGGTTTTGCTACACTTGCAATGTCTACAACAAAGGACTTATTGAAGCAGATGATGGTTATTCTTTCTATAACCAGGGGCCTAAATTCCAAGACTAGTGTAAGGACAATCAACATTCTTATGTCAAGAATAAAGTCGATTGAAAGAGTTACACCAACTATTTAAACAAAATGATTATGTTGCAGGGTGGAACTACTAATGATTATGAAGGATAAAACAAGGGTTACGAAATAACAATCTTTGATTGACATGCAAAAGCAATGACAAATATAACGCTTACTATGATGAATACCATAGAAGTAGGATTAAAAGCAAAAGTCTCAGACGATATTAACAATATTCCATAATAAATTTACTTTAACTATTTATCTCTCATAACAAACAATTAAAGCAAATGCGCTTAGCAACAAGATTTACAAAGCAAAATCTAATCTTTTACATGAGGATAGCTCTACACCAAAAAAAAAAAAAAAAAGCTAGCAATAGAGGGGCCAAGTCAGCAGTACAAATGAGAAATTGGGGAATCAAGCAACAAATGTGAAATAGGTGAAATGCTACAATATCATCACAGCCTAAGATACCATCATAAGTATTCCTAAAAAACTCCCCAACAATAAAACAAAGAAGTATACCTTAGTAATAAAATAAAAGGAACAAAGAGAAAGAAGGTCCATGAAGCCTTGGTTATTAGACAGAAGATAAGGGAGAGAAGAGTGCCTTGAAATGTATATAAGAAAGGACTGCTTCCTTATAATATTCTTGTCATACTACACTCATGGATTATATTACAAGTGGAAATCTAAATGATGCAAAGAACCTCTTTAAGTTGTGGGTGGAGAAGATATTAGGCTAGATGCCATGATCAAAGACTATCATAAACTTGAAATGATGAATGATGTTTTGTACTTCAATAGGATGAAGTTGGATAGATTATATCCTAATAAGTTTGCCTATATAACTATAACGAATGATTTTATAAAGTTCAGTGATCTACATGGAACTTTTATAAGGATTTGTGGTTTACAAAATTTTGACAAGGCATAATGAATCTTCAAAGAAATGCCCAATAACAAGAACTCTTCAGACTCTAAAGAAGAGGCTTGCTTCCTACCTTATTAACTATTTCTTAACAACAACAAAAAAGGTATCAATAGGATCATTATATTATTTCTTCAATGAATTATTCAATTAGCCTGGACTATGATATTGTTTTTATCAATTTTTGTTTGGTGTATATATTTGTTACAATGCAATCACACTATTTTCTTTTAAAATTACTTAATGGAGCTATTGCATATTTTGAAGAAATGTTTTACACGGTAATAGGGGAGATAGACATATCGTGTCTCCACACTAGCAAGTAAGCAACTTGCAAAAATTGCATTTCTTATCGCATTGATTACATGTGAAAGTAGCTTCCTATTGCAATCCATTGCTTGTGTCAAGGAAACCATTTGGAATCCATTGCATGCGTTTAATGGACTAACCGCTGATAAATTTGATTTTGGTTTGAGTGTTAACATGCAAATGAAGCTATATGATGGAATTTCCATGCATAAAATGTGATGACGCTAAAATTAATAATTTCTAGCTTCTTCGTATTTTTTACTACTTCAAATTGAAATTTCTTTAAATCTCTTTGATTATTCCCTCATAGTTCTCCCATCTAGCATGGTTTAAAACAAAGAGGAAGTCTAGAGAGCTTGAAGATTTAAAATACCTTTTGACGCCTGATGCGATAAAATCAATTTCAACATCTTGCAATATGTTGATTCCAAATTAGGTATAAGTTTCCTTTTTTTAGATTAGCTAAATGCAGCTTACTTTGAAAAGAAATGCACCAAATATCATTTTATGACACCCAATAAAATTAACAAAGAAAGGGTCATCCAATATTCAACCATTAACAAATGAAACACTTCGGACTTTTCAAATAACTCCATTTCCAAAAACAAAAACAAAAAAACCTTTTATAAAACCCAGAGCATGAGCAAAGGCAAACATTCTAGTTTATGTTAACAAGGCCCCTCCAATGGGTTATTGAATTATTTTGATGATTGATTGGTTACTTCAAATTATACAACCCTTGATTTTCTACCTGTTCAGATATTGCTTTCCTTTTTTATACCAGAACCTTCAAATGTATATTTACCTAGAGATTACTTTCCCAATGTTTTTTTTAACTAACAATAGTTATACATCATCATCATCATCATCATCATCAATATTTTACACTAAATATGTTTAAAGAATTTCAATATTTGAATTAAATGGTGAATATGTAATCTAGATGTACTAATATTAAAAGAAAACACATAAAATTGCAAAAAATAAGTTTTCATTAGTGCAATTAACAAAAAACATAACACACCAATATTGGTGTGACCTAACGGTAAGGCAAAGGAGTTCCACGAGGGGAGGTTGAGTGTTCAAATCCCATCTAACACAAGGTGAAAAGTAAAAATAGTGCGGCTTGTCCATTGTTAAATAAACATAACGCTATAATTTAATCTAAAGGTGAAAATAATAAATTGAAAAGTCAACTAATAACCAAACGGCGTTTAGCCATTGAAAATATAAGGTCTCTTTCGCATGGGATGAGACATGGATTCCACTCCTGGACAACATGAAGGGCTTAGGTGCATGGTTATTGAATGTACTTCTTGTTAGTAGAACCTAGTTTCTCAAGAGAACTCCCCGTATATAGATGTTCTTGGCTGTGGGTTGTCTACCTTATCAAAATAAAAAGGAAAATAATAAGTAGTAAGTGGGAAAAATAAGTAGTACACTTTCTTCATCAATGATTAGGTCATCTGTGGAACACCTAAAAAATAAAAAATAAAAATTGTTTGAAATTCTCAATATCTCATTCATGTTTTATCACTAAAAAAAATCAAAGATACTTTTATTTCTCTTAAAGCAAATTATCACGAGTTACAAAGCTCGTGCTCAAAGCAATTGTATTTGATGCTTGCATGAGCTGAAGAATGAGCTCACCTGCCAACTAAGATTGGTCTATGTAGTAAAGAGTTTGGGTTGTTTAAAAGTAAGTGATTTTGAGTTTAAATTTTTGTGTAAACAAAAATCAGTCATTGAGAGAAATTTACATTTATAGGGCTTTCAGTACCTCTAAGAAAAATCAATGTGTTAGAAAAAGTCAATTCTTCTCTAATATTAAACAAGATCAAATTCTGGTGGTTGTTAAAATGATTGACTAGCTCCTAGATGGAGAGAATAGAGGTTGCGATGGAGTTCGCCGTGATACTCATCAGAAGTATTAAAGCTCTATGCAGCAAGGTCTCCTCCGGCGAAGCATATATTTCACCATAGTCACTCGTCCCTCTTTTTTGCAAGACCCTCCACAACACCATTAGCTTCTTTCCCTTACACCCCATACATACAAAGAATAAACCATTGTGTAGCGTTGCAGACATAGTCCTCACAACCAAACAGCAAGCCACCGCCAGACTTCACATAGTTTTTCACCTCCCTTCCACATGAAAGTTAGACCAAACTTGAAAAGAAGGAGATCATGGCCAATCACATTTCCTGCACTTATTATCTCTAACTGAAACATGACACATTCAAGTGCAGGCATCGCATCACATGTCGATGTTGTCACACGGACAACTAGCCTTGCTCTCCAACCCAAAGCATGTTTAAACAAGGAAAAGGTCTTCTCCTCATCCAAGACCTAGCGACTCCTCTTTAGTGATGCAGATGAATATTCACCACACACCTCCTTGGTCCAATGTCTCCATGCCCATTTCAAAAGACATTAAAGGGGCCATGAAGCACCTCTCACACTTCTCCATCGTCTCTATTCTCTCCTGCCAACTGTCAGAAACAATGATGTTGGACAATCTATCAAGCATTATTAGAACCCCTATTCTTAAAATTACTACGTTTGAGACCAAGCAATTCACCATCAAGCATTATCAAATGTGCAATCTCTCTCCCACACAAAATAGACCTCCTTGTTAGGATGAGAGGATATTTAGTGATAGCTGATTATTTCACTCCGTCCGACCACCAAGCCAATGATGGAAGTAGGGCATACAACCACCTCTTCTAAACTTGCACCCTTGCTAGAACATGCTTCCCTAGAATAGCCCCATGCAAACAAGGGCAAGGCCCCTTAGCAACCCCCTATTGATCAAAGAAACTTGAGAATGACCTAGAGGCCAATGGTGGAGCCTAGCACCGATCCGCCAAAACCTCTTTAAAAGACAACGAAGGTTGAGCCCTACTCCCACTATCATGGACCTCGATCTTTGAACTCAGTGACCATCTCAGATCTGATGGTTCTTTGTGCATGCCCTTAGGAAGTCTATTTGTACTATACTTGATGCCATATTTGGGAAACTAATTAACCATCGCTTGTACGAACCTACTGCAGCATCGAATTCATGTAGTCACGTTTAGTTTGCTACCCGCAGTGCAACCACAACTATGGCAAGAAATTTCATTGGTAAGACACATAAGCATCTAGATGTCTACGTGGAGAATCATGCCTCATGCATACAACCAAATCCCAAGGCAAGCCATGCCAATGTTTCCAAGGAAGATCGAACCCATCATGCAATTAAAGTAGACCCTACCATTAATGAACCTAACTTTTTGTTAGAGAAGATTTTTAGCTCATTTGTATTAAATGCTTCCATCTTAATTAAAGGTGTCAATTTATCTTTAAACCCAAGTGATGTGGCTCTTATTGGAGAAAGTCTCATGACCATCCTTAATTAGTTTTTACATGATTGTTCTTTATTGAAGAAGGGTCTAGTGGCCATTTGTCATGATCAAGAAGGACCCAACACAGCTTAATCCCACTCATAGGATCCTCGTGAGGATTCTAATCAGGTTGAGGGTTCCCCCCTAGATGAAGTGGATTATGGCTAATGACGATGATGAGGTCAACAACCAATTCATTGAGTTGGCAAAATTGTTGGAGCCTGCTAATCCATATTGTTCATACGATATGTCTAGTTGTAGTGCCTGAACTCTCACTTACACTGGATCATAGTGACCATCCAAGAAAGCCCTCAACTAATTGGAATGAAGAGACAAGGTTTCTTGGTTGACCCGCCACATTTTTCTATGGAAAAAGGATCTATTGGCAACAATTCAGGTATATAATTTAACCTTTTGTTTCTCTCTGCTTAGTCTAACATCTACCTAGAGAAATATTGTTTGGCGTATGGCATTGTTTTTCCTAGGACCACAAAGTGTAGTGCTCGAATAGAATTAGATTGTCGGAAGTTAAACAGGCTTCCCGAGCCAATAATCTGGCAAAGACCTTTGAGAAGGTCCGCATCTCATAGAAAGTTCTTCATGGAAGTCCTATCCTAAAATGTTTGAGGGCTTGAAAGACCAAAAAAAGGATTTTTAATAAAGAATTTTCTAGATGTTCACCATTTCAAATTTTGGTTGCCTTTAAGAGATCAAACTACCAGATATCCCCCGTCGATGTGGAGATCAAATGGAGGCAGTCACTTTAACAACTTCATTTATCTCCCTGCCACGGGGTATTCTAGTGGGATGGCTATTGCTTGGAACAGCTCTATGGCTATGAGGCGTTTAATTTTCAGAGGCAATTCTATTTATTAAAAGGACTTTTTTGCTCTAACCATACCATTTGGCTTTGTACATCAATATATGGCCCCAAGGATAAGTCACTCAAAACAGCCTTTTGGAACGAGATTCAGACTAGCAAAGGCACTCCCCGCATCCATGGGTAATCTACGAAGAGTTCAATGTGACTTTGTCAGTTGATGACAAAAATAAGGAACCACCAAACATTGAAGACATTGAGAGCGTTCGCTCCTAATGCAGAATCTCAGTCTTGTAGAACCCTCTTTTCTGGGAAAAAGATTCACTTGGATTAATAATCAAGTAAATCCCATATGGGTCCATCTAGACCTCTTTTCCCACTTCCTACCTGTGGTGTTTCAGTTTTCCCTGCCTGCATTGTTGTTTAAGTTGCCTTAGATTTGTTATGTCTTGAGTTTTGGCTCATTTTTTGTCATTTTGGGCTAAAAACCAGTTAAAAATATGAGTTTTGAAAAAGTACACTGGCCTGGGCTGCTTTACACACCCGTGTAGTTCTCTCGGATAAATTCAAAGGAAGTACACAAGGCCCGGCTCGAAGTACACGCCCGTGTACTTACCCATGTAACTTTCTAGATGAGTACACGCTGAAGCTCACGCTAGTGTACTTGATTGTATAACTCTTTAAATGAGTACACAGGCAAGACCTGAAGTACATGCTCGTGTTCTTGCCTGTGTAACTCTTGGAATGTGCGATTTTTACTCCATTCAGAGAGATACACTGCAAGGCTAGGATTTACATAATCATGTACTTGACTGTGTACTATTAGAAGTATTTATAAGTCCTAAACTTGAGCCCTAATTCCCCCAGATTTCTTTTATTCTTCTTCTTCTACCTTCGTTCACTTTGCTTTGGATAAGAGAAAACAACCATTGCTTGACCTTCCTCTCTCCTTTGGTTGAAGATCCTTGAAAATAAGCTCTTCTTCTTCCTCTTTCTAACTTGTTTCATGTTGTTTGGATGAGCATGTTATCTCTAGGTTTTAGATCTTGAATCTTGGTTTGTTATTGATGAATTTGTTGATTAGTTTGGCTGTTTTTCTGCATTTTTTCTTGTATCATAAAGTAGATGTGAAGATCCAACCTTTCTACCTTATTGAAATTTGTTTTCCCTTGTTCTTGAAATCGGAGCTACTGTAACACTAAAAAATTCATTGATAAACCTTTGCATTCTTAGTTGTTTGGAGAGTTGATCTCCTTGGAGGTTCTTTTGAACCCTTAGAGGCAAGTTCAGGCCATACCCAAGTTTTGTAAGGGTTTCGTGGTTTGGAGCATGAAAAAGTTCATGCTTATTTTTCTTTTATGTTTTCTTTTGGTTTTGAGCCCTTATGGCTTGTGTTGGTGTAGGTGGTGAGAGCTTGGCCCAAGGCAAGGAGCCGGCAGAGGAGTAGCGACATTGAGGAGTTATTTTCCTAAGTTTGTTGCGACGTTGGGGTTGACTGTGCTAGGCATGCCTTCTTCTGATTCTTTTCCCCATCTGTTTATTGGTGTGTCTTTGTGTTCTTAATTTTATTTAGCATGTAGAACATATGGATCCACTAAATTGTTTGATTGTATTTGTAGTGGTATTCCGTACTCCTTATATTCCTTATCCCAGTATATAAGAATATGGATTCATCTGTGTTGTTGAAATTATGAACTTGGTTTGAATTGCTTCAATTTATTTGTGAGTTATTTATCAAGTTTTGTTAAGCTTTGCGGCAACTTAGGTGTTGAGTGGTTTGTGACCCTCCCCTAGTTGTCGTGGTGGTTGCCACGTGCCCGGGTAGGATTGGGGTGTGACACTACCACTATAGTTCGATGTTCTTGAGATCCTTGCAAACCCTTCTCCCAAAGGTTTGGATTAGAGCATATGCTAATTTGTCTCATAGCCGGGCTCTCATAGATTCAGCCCACATCTTTTTAGATACAAAATAGCATGGGAAACCACTGACAACTTTGGTCACCTGAATTTGATTAGTGGCATTCCAGTTCTCTCTTGGGTTGTGAGGCTTTTATCATTGCTAAAACACTTTTCTTCATTAAGGGGAAGTTATGTATCTAGGCGAGAGATGTGTTTGAGTCAATTTCTCAACACAAAAAGTTTTTCCTTCTTCAGCTAAGCTCTCTTGACATTCTAAGAAAAGTGAGAAACGTTTTACTAAGGAATTACCCAAAGAAAAAAATTTAAAATAAACTCAACTCTACACTGTGACAAGAAGAATTATATTGGAATTAAAGATCCAAGACAACGTGGCTCAAGGAAGATGATGCTAATACCAAATTCTACACGTAGTTGTAAATGGGTGTCATATCAGTAATCTCATTTCACATATCCTCTGTGAAAATGCTAGGATAGAAAGAGATGACAAAATTGGTGAAGCCTTCGTTGGCTTTTTTCGGAACCAATTTAGAAGCAAACTTGAGGTCCGTTTTCAAGTCGATTGGGCAAGACTGTTTGTGCACAAAGAATTAATGAATTTGTCTACCCTGGACGATTCTTTCTCAATTACGAAAATAAAAAAGACTACCTTTGATGTAGAAACAGAGAAAGCTCCACAGCCAAAGGGCTTCTTGATGAGCTTTTTCCAAAAATATTGGTTGCCAATCGAAGAAGATATAGTTTGCCTATATGAGGATGTTCACAATGTGCTAGAGATCCTAAAGTAAATTAATTGGGCTTACATTGTCCTTGTCCCAAAGAAATCAAAAGCTATAGACATAGCGAATCTCCAATCAATCAACCTGATTAACTCCAAGCTCAAGATCATTTCAAAGATTCTAGCCAATAGATTGAGTGGGGTCATTGACAAATTTGTCGATCCCACCCAATTAGCCTTCATCAAAGGAAGAAAGCTGGCAATATTGTGGCAGAACTAATTTTCAGTATTCAAAAGCACCACTTTTCAAGGAACATTTTCAAGATTGACTTTTCGAAAGCTTTTCGTATAGTGGATTGCGATTGGTTTATCTATAAATTTCCACAAGAGCTACCTCTTTTCCACACAAAGCAACTCCATACCAAGATCAACTGAAATTCTCACCCTCATCTACATTGCGCAACAACTACCAATCACATACTCAGGCATTCCTATCTCAAGCAGATGCCCTGGCCTCTAAGATTGGCAATGGCTTACCCTAGGCGATATGAGATCATTTGCCCTCTTAGAAACTTCAATTTATGTCGATGGATGGCAGGTTAACTTTGATTGACTCTGTTCTCTCCATCATACCCTCTTACTGGATGTCAGTGTTCAAACTCTCAAATTGGGTCATAAAGGACGTAGATAGAATCCAAAGAGATTTCTTATGGAATGGGAGGGAGTTAACCCGATCAAAATCCTGCCTGGCCTCTTAGGCATGCATTTTCAAATAAAAAAACCCAAGGGATTGGGAATTGAATCTGAGAGAATTCAATCAGACCCTCCTTGGAAATGGTTGTGGAAGTTTTCCAAAACACTAACTATTGTTAGTTGATAGTGATTTGTTTCAATTACAAGTAATCGGTTCAAACAGAATTGCTTCTCTACAAAACTCGGAGTGAAAAATCCTTCTTCTGGAAAGACATTCTCAGTTGTCAAGCAGCCTTCCCCCAAGGTGTCGTTTCGATGGATAATGTAGCACCTAGGGATGCTGAGCCAAATGTGTTCCTTGAATGGCAGAACGTTTACCTCACAATATTGGAGTTCAGATCTCTTCCAACTTCTTCTCTGTGTGAAATCTTATCGGCAATTCAAGAGATGACAATTTCAATGCTAGCAGATGGAGAGGATGTTAGACTCTAGCAATGGGGAAAAAAGGAGGACAACAAGTCTTTCTTAATAAAGTCCTCCAATTTGTTTTGTGAATCACGGCGAACTAAGAAGCCCTTTCCATAAATTCTTATGGAAAGGGGCATGGTTGCTAAAAATTAAAATTTTTAGCTAGTTCTCTTTTCACAACAAGATGCTAATTATGGATAATCTGGAAAAGAAAGGCTTTAACAAAATCTCCATGACTACATGTGTGCTCTGTCACACTACAGTGGAAACAGTTGATCACTTGCTCCTACTTTACCAATTTTTCACTAGGATATGGGTGCATTTTTCTACAATATGTAACTTTCCTATCCCTTCAACCACCATCTAAGAGTGTTGCTCCTCTTAGGGGACCAATAGTAAGCTTAATCACATTGGTCTAGGAAACCTTCTTTTTTGGGCTATTTGGTGCACAATTTTGCTCGAACGAAATAATTGCATCTTCTCTAGCATAGCATTTTTGCATTTCTTGATTATTACTAAAATTGATTATATGCTTATTGCTTGCGTGAATGCAACCCAAAATCACAGAAGACTAATCTTGAAGAGTTTCTCCCACTGATTAAAGGAGTCTCAACTTTGTGGAACCTTAGGTAGTTGTTTCAGAAGACCAGCCTTCACCCAAACGATCCTCGTGAACTATCATTCTGATGCAATTTATATTGGTGTTGTTTCCCCCCTTGATGTCTTAATGCTTTCATCCTTCCACCCCTAGTAGATGTGTCTGCTTTTATTTTCTCTATATGTTATTTTATATATTTTTTTCTTCCTCTTTTTGAAGTTCTTGTTATATGTCCTTTTGTGTCTTTGTAGTTTTTTATGTGTTACGTTGATTTTCAATAAATTATAGTTTATCACTTTTATCAAAAAGAAAAAAAATTAAATCCCAGGTTGACGCCAACTTTCTCCCAAAAGCAGCAATAAAATGGGTTATTTCCTCATATTTTAGATTTTAAAATAAAGAATTTAAAAGGTAGAAATCATCATTTTCCTTAAAAAGGAAACATAAATGGATCGGGCATAGGTAGCCAAACAATAATCTGACCCATTAACAGTCCACTCTCTTGCTCCACAAGTCGTCAACGTGAAGCGAAGATTAGTAGTATCAAGAGAGTAGAGAGATCGAGCGAGAAGAAACCTAGAAAAGCTCTGGTAATACCTCGATCGATTTATGGCCTGCTATGATCGTGCCATCCCCGTCTTCTCCTGTTACCATATTCCAGCCAACTACCTGCAAAACACTAACCAAGACACTGCATTCCAACAAAAAGCACACTTTTATAAGCTAGAACAACAAAATTGTAGAACTAGGGGAATCCAAAGGCCAGTGCATGGAGAATTCCCTAACCTTAGCTCTCGCAAAGGGGAATTACAGGCAAAGAAAGAGGAAAGGGAAAGGGGAAAGAAAGTACAGTCTTCAGTCACTTCTCCATCTTCTCTCCCGATCAGCTTATACTCCTCTCATCGCCACCTCGAATGCCAGCACATCACGGTGCTTGCCAGCCAACTTCTATCACATCTTCCAATGCATCAATTATACCCTTCTGCCCTCCTGTCCTTAGAGAAATGACTAATAACAACCAGGAGTGACTTATGTAATTGTTTCTCAAGCTGTATCTGTGAGAGACTGTTCTACCCTTATAAAGTGTGTGTAATGCTTTGACAATCTGTGTACTTAATGGAATTTCACCATCTTCTTCTCCCTTTCTCTACTCCTTCTTCGCTGAACTTCACTCATCTCCTCTTAACTTACTGTATTATACTAACAACACCACTAATATAGTGTACCTGCTAACATCTTCCTAGACGGCCATCTCTTCTAGGTAGAGTATGCACTCGAAGCCATTCACAAGGGAAACATTGTCGTTAGTGTTCAAGGAACCGACATCATTTGATGCAATTGTGTTGGATTTGTAGAATAAATTGCAAGGAAATTCAGAGGATGAGAAGCAGAGGAGAGGAAATGGAGGAAGAGACGTCAAAGAAGAAGAAGAAGAGAAGGAGTTGAGAAGTATAGCTCTAATAATTCTATTCTCATTGATAATCCGGCTATATACCGAGATGATAGCAATCAATCATAACAAAAGTTGTACACCTGGCATTCTAACAAACAGGTGCTATGCCAGGACAATGATAGCCAATTGTAACAACTTGTAACAACCGGATTTTAAGGAAAATTACAATTTCATATTCTACTGAGTAACCTACTAATTGCTGATTAATCTCCTAATTAATTGCTCCCCTAACATAGTCTTCGTATTTTCTTCCACTTCTCCCTTGATTCTTCCTGGAGCTTCGCTGGAGGCCATTCGTTGTCGTGGCTTCTGCAACTTCTGCAACAATGGCCTCCCCTTTTGAGTATACTTGTCCTCAAGGATAAATTGAGGAAAGGTTTTGCAGAAATCATTAGCATCTTCCCAAGTGGCCTTACCCTTGGAGTGGCCCTCCCATTGGATTAGCAATTCCTGAAAGTGGCGTCGCAGCTTCAGTACCTCTCTATGCTTAAGTATTCCCGTGGGCGTAGGCAAGGGATGTTGGTTAATAAACTCCACCGACAAGCTGAAAGTTTCATCATTTGGATCACCAATAAACCGCTTCAGCTTGAAAACATGGAAGACGTTGTGAATTTTGGCCGAAGTTGGAAGCTTCAACCTGTAAGCGACGTCCCTTATTGTAAGGGTTGATGACCTTACACTTGGTCAGCGGGCATACAGTATCACATGGACCAAGCCACGAGGGCGCACAGCTGCGTGGATTTGGTAGCGCGCGCAGGTGGCGCGGCGCTTGTGTTGTGTCGGGACCAAGGGCGGGTGAAATACCCCGCATGATCATGGGCTGAGACCGTGAGATGCGCGCGCGCTGGACCGTGGGCGTGCGCGTGGCCGATGAGCGCGTGGGGCAGGCGCGCCCCTTACCAAGAGTCAAGTGTCGCAGGACTTCATCATGTAGAGTGTTGGATCTCTAGCAAGTCTAGGCGGGGCGGGACACTTGATCAGGCTGGTTGACCGAGAGCTGATTCCGGATCTGACAAGGTTTTACACAGGCGTATGCAAGTAGGCACGTGGCCGGGAGCGTTGCCGAGCCAGGGGCGAGGATGGCACGCGGTATTACCGCGCGTGACCGGTACTGCTACGCGCTGTGACCAAGGGTGGCTGGTTAAAGCTACAGTCGAGTCAGAGGACACTGCAAGCTAAGTGAAGTCAGGGTATTCACGCCAGACTGGTATTGGGCATGGGGCTCAATCAACCTTGGATTTGGGGTAGCTCTTGTAATAGGGTCAAATGTGTCTTTGGGAGAAGACAAGGCCACTTGGTGTTGGTTTTGGCCATGGTTGTAAACATTTCTCAATCTAAGAGAGTTTTATGTTTTTCTCTCTCAAAATGGGTTTTCTCTGTGTCGTGTTTCTCGTACCGACGTGTATTCCGGATTTGCTCGCTTCTCCTTATTTTCGCTGTACTTTGTAATGAAAACAGGTTTCACTTACTCTTCATGCAAGGAAAGGCTGACCTGTCGCTATGGTGCATGTCAGGTGCCGCACGGCCGAAGGTGATCGGTTAGGGCCGTGACAGTTGGTATCAGAGCTACGAGTTTGCGGCTTGAAGCGAAGCGCGAGAAGACACACAAGTGAAGACGGTGGAGATGGCGACTAGCAAGAAGGATCGTATGGATCGCCTTGAGGAGACAACAGAGCGCTTGGAGAACGTCGTCGGAAGTGTCGATGATCAAGTCGTGAACCTGTCGAAGATGGTCGAAGATCTTGCGGTCGGATACCGCGAGAGCCTGACGACCATTGAAATCTTGAAGACGAAGATACAGGTGCTGGAGGCCGAGGTCGGCCAACTCAAGGAAGCTAGCGCTTCACCGGTCTCGTGGGAGGCGCCCACGAGAGTGAAGGTCCCCGAACCTTCCCCATTTGATGGCGCACGGAGTGCCAAGACACTGGAGAACTTTCTTTGGGACATGGATCAGTACTTCAAAGCTGCAAGAGTACCGGGCCATGAGCAAGTCCCGTTGGTTGGGATGTACCTTACTGGCGATGCGAAGCTATGGTGGCGAACTCGTCAGCAAGAAGACGCTCAGGTGGGTCGGACAAGTTCGAACTCGTGGGTCGAGTTGAAGAAAGAATTGCGGGAGCAATTCTTGCCTGGCAACACTGCTTGGGTAGCTCGTACAAATCTGAAGAAGCTACGACAGACAGGCACTGTCCGGGAGTACGTGAAGGAGTTTTCATCATTGATGCTGGATATCAGGGACATGTCCGAGGAGGACAAGCTGTTTAACTTCCTTACGGGACTCCAGAGTTGGGCCCAGATCGAGGTACGGAGACAGGGTGCGAAGGACCTCACCTCCGCGATCATAGCAGGTGAAGCACTGGTGGACTTGCAAACCTTACCCGGTGGAGAGGGTGAGAAGGCGAAGTTCAAATCTAAAGACAAGAAGCCAGTTGAGAGATGGACCGGAGATGGGTTCCAGAGGAGGAAGCCCACCGGTCAGGCCAGATGGAATAGACCCAAGGAGGATGTTAGAGCAGCTAGTGGTTCAGGCAAGATGAGTGGATGCTTCATCTGCAAAGGACCACATATGGCAAAGGATTGCCCTAAGCGTGAGAAGTTGGTCGCGCTTAGAAATGAGTCAGAAAGCGATTCGGAGGACCCAGCAAGGATGAGTCCTTTACAACTGTTGGGTGCCTAGAAGACCGTCGAGGGTGACGGGGCGGTGAATTCTCTAATCTATGTGGAGCTGACCTTGAATGGGAGGGCCATACAAGGGAGGGCGAATACAGGCGCAACTCACACTTTCATCAAGGAGAATGTGGCGACTCGGTGGGGACTGAGCGTAGGGACGCACACGAGCCGAGTGAAAGCAGTCAGCTCTCAGGCACTGGCGGTGACTGGGAAGATCTGCTGGAGGTCACATTAGATGATTTCGAGTTGTTACTGGGGATATGGTTCCTCAAGTCTGTGAAGGCCGCTGTTGTTCCACATTTGGGTGGTCTTCTTAGGGATGAGGAGAACCCATGCTTTGTAGCGGGAGTGGTTGCAAAGGAGAAGAAGAGAAGAAACCGACGCTTTCTGCGCACCAGGTGGTGCAAGGGCTGGGTTATGGAGAACCCAGATATGTTGCTGCTGTATTGAAAGTGCAGGATGATCTGGTGAGCGATCTACTTTCAGTTGTAGCTGAAGTCTTGACGGAGTTTCAAGACGTGGTGCCGCCGGAACTACCCCGTGAACTCCCACCCCGGCGTGCAGTAGATCACCAGATTGAGTAGATGTCGGGCTGCGAACCCCCTGCCCGGGCTCTCTATGTCACACTTGGAGGTGACAGAGTTGAGGATATAACTCACAAGCTTGATAACGGCTTCATTTAGGCGCATGGCGTGCGCTGGTGTTGTTCCAGAAGAAGCGGGAGTGCTCTCTTCGACTGTGCGCGGACCACCGAGAGTTGAACCCAAACACGGTGTTTGTAGTGAATCCTATGGTGGATCACATTGTTCACTTGAAGCAGGGATTATCAAGATGGAAGGAGTGACAACTGTTTGTGAAGTTGGAGAAATATCATTTCTCGGGGTGAAGTCCGTATGGTCGGGCTAAGGTGGCGGTGGTTTTGGACCGGCCTGCACTGTCCAAAGAAGGTCGTGCCGCTCACCGAGTTGTTGAAGAAGGATCAGCCGTGGGGCTGGACTGAGAGGCAACAGACTCTATGTGCCGAAAGGAGGGAAGATTCGGCAGGAGCTCTTGAGAAGAGCATCATGATGTTCCATGGACGGGACATCCCGGTCATTAGCGAATGAAGACCTTGCTCACAAGACATTATTATTGGCCGGATAGGGGCGAAGACATTGAAGCATATGTGAAGACGTGTTTCGTGTGCCAACAAGACAAGTCGGAAAGAAGACGGGAGGCCGGTCTTCTCCAGCCGTTGAGTGTTCCGGAAAGGCCATGGACGTCAATTTCCATGGACCTTATCTCCGAGTTTTCCTAAGGTGGAAGAGATGTCGACAGTGATGGTGGTCGTGGACCGATTCACAAGGTATGCGGTATTCATACCCGCACCGGTAGTGTGTTCAGCAGAGGTGGCTGAGCTGTTCCTGAAGCATGTGGTGAAGCACTTTGGGGTACCGGGAGACATCATAAGCGATCGAGATGCTCGCTTTACTGGGCGGTTCTGGACGGCGTTGTTCGAGTTGTTGGGTACAGAGTTGAAGTTTTCAACAGCGAATCATCCGCGGACGGATGGACAGACGGAGAAGATCAATGCTCTGTTAGATGAGTATCTCCGACACTATGTTTCAGCTTCGCAGAAGAATTGGCTAAGTCTGCTTGATGTGGCGCAGTTTAGCTACAATCTTCATCGGTCTTCATCAACGGAAAAGAGTCCGTTTGAGTTTGCATACGGATACCAGCCTATTACTCCTTCAGAGGTGGCGAAGAGGAGGACAGGAGGAGGATGTCCTGCCGCGTATCATTTTGCTATTGATCGGCAAGAGATGATGGAGAGTGCTCGGGATAGCCTCGCAAGGCGGCTCGCCGGATGAAGAAGTATGCAGATCAAGGGAGACGTCCTTTGAAGTTCCAAGTAGGGGACAAGGTTTGGTTGAAGCTCAATCCACAGGTGTGGAAGAAGTTACATCGGGAGGATGTACACAAAGGCTGAATCATGAGGTATGATGGGCCTTTTGTTATTGTCCAGCGGCTGGACAACCCCACGGATCCATCGAGGGCGAAGAAGAGTCGGGCTCCACCGACTATTCGCAAGGAGTTCAGCAGGGTGGCTGAGCGGATCCTAGACCGAAGAGTAGAAGGCCAAAGCAAGAAGAACCGCAGGGTGTTCTTCCTTGTCCAATGGAGGGACTTGCCTATGTCAGAGGCAAGCTGGGGGCGCGATACTACTCTTTGGCAGTTCAAGGAGTTGGTGGAAGACTTCTTGAGTTCGAGACCGACGAGGACGTCGGGTTCAACTAGTGGGGGTGGCTTGTAAGGGTTGATGACCTTAAACTTGGTCAGCGGGCATACAGTATCACATGGACCAAGCCACGAGGGCGCACAGCTGCGTGGATTTGGTAGCGCGCGCAGGTGGCGCGGCGCTTGTGTTGTGTCGGGACCAAGGGCGGGTGAAATACCCCGCATGATCATGGGCTGAGACCGTGAGACGCGCGCGCGCTGGACCGTGGGCGTACGCGTGGCCGATGAGCGCGTGGGGCAGGCGCGCCCCTTACCAAGAGTCAAGTGTCGCAGGACTTCATCATGTAGAGTGTTGGATCTCTAGCAAGTCTAGGCGGGGCGGGACACTTGATCAGGCCGGTTGACCGAGAGCTGATTCCGGATCTGACAAGGTTTTACACAGGCGTATGCAAGTAGGCACGTGGCCGGGAGCGTTGCCGAGCCAGGGACGAGGATGGCACGCGGTATTACCGCGCGTGACCGGTACTGCTACGCGCTATGACCAAGGGTGGCTGGTTAAAGCTACAGTCGAGTCAGAGGACACTGCAAGCTAAGTGAAGTCAGGGTATTCACGCCAGACCGGTATTGGGCATGGGGGTCAATCAACCTTGGATTTGGGGTAGCTCTTGTAATAGGGTCAAATGTGTTTTTGGGAGAAGACAATGCCACTTGGTGTTGGTTTTGGCCATGGTTGTAAACATTTCTCAATCTAAGAGAGTTTTATGTTTTTCTCTCTCAAAATGGGTTTTCTCTGTGTCGTGTTTCTCGTACCGACGTGTATTCCGGATTTGCTCGCTTCTCCTTATTTTCGCTGTACTTTGTAATGAAAACAGGTTTCACTTACTGTTCATGCAAGGAAAGGCTGACATGTCGCTATGGTGCATGTCAGGTGCCGCACGGCCGAAGGTGATCGGTTAGGGCCGTGACCTATCTTCTCGGAAATTTGAAATGGCCCGTAATAATGACATGCCAATTTAAATGAATTGCTTCTAGCCAGCGAGGCTTGTCTGTAAGGTTGCAATTTCAATAACACCCAGTCCCCTGGTTTAAACTGCACATCGGTTCGTTTGGCGTTTGATTTGTTGCACATACGCACATGCGTGCTTTTCAAGTTCTCTCGCAGAGTAGCGAGGAGCTTCGTTTGTTTAGCAAGAGCGTCATCCACTGCGGCCACAATTGAGGTACCGACGAGATAGTTTTGCAGGGTAGGTGCACCTCTACCAAACACGGCTTCGTAGTGAGTCATTTTAATGGAAGAGTGCCCGGCGGAGTTATAATGCCGCTCAGACCAAGACAACAACTTGGCCTAATGCCAAGGATAGTCGGAAGTGAAGCACCTGAGATAATCCTCCAAGTAGTGGTTCAACACTTTTGTCTGTCCATCGACTTGCGGATGGTAAGCTCTGCTCATCGCCAAAAACATCCCCTGAAGCTTAAACAATTCGTGTCAAAATTTGCTCATAAAAATGGGGTAGCAATTGGAGACAATTTAAGCAAGAGTTCCGTACAACTTGATGACATTGCTCACCATGATTTTGGCTACATAGGGAATAGTAAATTGGAACCCCGTGCAGAGAAATGAGAGTGCTTCGATAAGCGATCCACCATGACAAGTATCACTGTATATCCTCCATATGGCGGTAAGTTCGTAATAAAATCCATGGAAACAGAGTGCCAAATCTTGTCGGGAATAGGCAATGGCTAAAGTATACCTTAGGGTGCTATGTTGATCGGCTTAATCGATTGGAAAACAGGATAGTGTGAAACATAGTCGTGCACCGATTGCCGGATGGTTGGCCAATGGAACACATACTGGTTAGTCGGGTAAGGGTCCGTTGACTATCGGCGTGTTCTCCCTCCATAGAGTGGAACTCTGTGATAAGTAGCGGTTGCAAAGCTGAATTTTCGGGTATCCAGATGCGACCCTTGAATAACAACAATCCGTCTCGTACTATAAAGTCAGGATGCTTTCCCGAGTCTTGTGTGACGGACTCAAGCAACGCTTTAGCATCCGAGTAGAGGTTGTAATCGCATCACACGGCCTCCCATAGCACCGGTTGTGGTTGAGATTCGGAGAAGAGAGCACTACAAGTGACTCTGTTTATCCGAGACAATGCATCCTCGGGGCCATTCAAAACTCCCAGCTTGTATTCGATGTCAAAGTCGTATCCCACTAGCTTGCACAACCAGCGATGTTGCTCACACATTTGGATATTTTGATAAAGCAACGCCCGAAGACTCTGGTGATCGGTTTGTATGGTGAAACAGCGGCCCAACAAATATTGCTGTCATTTCTTCACCGCCTCAATAATAGTAAACATCTTCCCGACGTACGTGGAAGCGGCTTGGAGCCAGGGTACCAACTGTTTGCTGAAATAGGCTAATGGGTGACCCTGCTAGAGAAGAACGGCACCAACTCCCAAACCAAAGGCATTGGTTTGGATGACAAAAGGAATGGAGAAGTTTAGTAATTAAAGCATAGTGGTGTTTGTCAAAGCGAGTTGGAGCTTCTTGAAGGCGAGTGTGGTGTCTGGTGTTCATATGAATGCCTCTTTCCGCAGGAGTGTCATCAGAGATACCGCAAAGCCCCAAAAATCCACACAGAGCTTTAATAGAGCGTGGGAAAGGCCACTCCTTGATCGCTTGAATTTTCGCAGGATCAACCGCCATGCCGGCTCCAGAGATGACGTGGCCCAAGTACTCGATTGTTGTGCAGCCAAATTCACACTTTGATAGTTTGGCAAAGAGACGGTGAGACTGTAGTCACGTGAACACATCTTAGAGATAAACTAGATAAAAGTGCCAGTCCTGATCGTAAATGAGAATATCGTAAAAAAAATGAGAACGAATTTACAGAGCACTTGCCTGAAGATAGAGTCATGAGAGACTGGAAAGTGGACAGCACCTTCCTCAATCCGAGCGACATAACAAGAAATAGGTGCTCTAATGATTTTATTCTCATTGATAATTCCGCTATATACGAAAAATGATAGCCATCAATTGTAACAAACCATGTACACCTAGCATTCTAACAAATAGGTGCTATACCAGGACAATGACATCCAATTGTAACAACTTGTAACTACCGGATTTTAATGAAAATTACAATTTCATATTCTACTGAGTAATCTACTAATTGCTGATTAATCTCCTAATTAATTGCGCCCATAACATGGTCTTCGTATTTGCTTCCACTTCTCTTCTCCCTTGATTCTTCCTGGAGCCTCGCCGGACGCCATTCGTTGCCGTGGCTTCTGCAACTTCTGCAACATCATGGTCCTCGACTTCGAGAAGAAGTCCACTCCCAAGCTCCAAGACTCCTGATATTCATACATTCGCCTTGCTTTGTGTCTAGGGTTTGAGGTTTCGATCTCGATTTATTTATGTTCCTTTTATTCTGTGATACGAGCTATCTTCCCACAACCTGCAAACAAAATCCCAAGAACACTCTCCACCAAAACGTGTATCTAGATTACTACAAAGGTCTTCGAAATTACATAGGAAATTAACGAAATTCAAAGGCCAGGCCTGAAGAATTCCGGAACCCTAGCTTTAGCGAAGGGAAGAGGTACAGAAACACAGAAAGAGGAAAGAAACATATTCGAATTCAATTCTTTTTTCAGATGCAGTGCTGCCTTTCTTTTTTTGATTGTCTCCCCGTCAGTTGTCACCTTCCTCTTGACTTTTCCTCCCACCAGCTAACAGATGCCACTTTGCAGCTTGGTGTTGTTACTGAGTTGCCCCTCTTATTTAATGGAAACAGATATAACTGAAAGGTTAACTTATGTAATTTTAACTTACCCACCCTCAGGTGTAATTACCAGCCAGTCCTTCCAACTCCTTACTAACGGTTATAACCTCCAAGGGCAATGACGTCTTTTGATTCAGAACCCCTTGATTCTAAATTCCTGCACTTCTTTCCAGTTCTTTCATTTATCCTCTGATTTCATTTGTGATCTTCCCCTTTCCTGCTTATAATCTCCTGTAACAATCCCCCCCGCTTAACCAATGCCTTGTCCTCAAGGATTGGAGGAACAGAACTCCGGAAATTTGTGCTGGAGTTCATCATACAGGAGCCAGGAAGCGCCCTCAGGTTCATTGATGTTCCATTGCACCAATACCTTTACTGCTGATTTATTTCCCTTCTTGACCAGATGTCTGTCCAGTATAGCTACAGGTTGTCTTTGGGCCTCAGGATCATTGTGTGATAGAAATTCAGGCCAATTAGCAGCAACCCTCCCTTCCCCCAGTTTTTTTCTCAATTGTGACACATGAAATACATCATGAATCTTTGCTCCTGTGGGCAGTTCCAATTTATAGGCAACCTTGCCGACACGTTCAGTTATAGGGTATGGGCCGAAGTAACGTGCAGCTAATTTGTGGAATCTCCTACTGGAAACTGAAGTCTGCTTGTAAGGTTGTAGCTTGATGTAAACCAAATCACCTATTTGAAACTCTCGATCAGTTTTGTGCTTAACTGCAATCTGCTTCATCCGATTGCGCGCCTGTGCTAAATTTTCTTTGAGGGCTTTGAGGATGTGCTCCCTTGAGATCAAACTTCGGTCCAATAATTCCACTTGCGAATTAGCAGGGGTATACGGCAGATGCAATGGAGGTTCTTTACCATACACAGCTGTATAGGGGGTTGTTTTGATTGATGAATGGTAGCTGGTGTTGTACCACCATTCGGCTAAAGGAATCCACTTGGCCCATTCTCCCGGTCTCTCACTGGTCATACACCTCAAGTACTGCTCCAAGCATCAATTTACCACTTCAGTTTGGCCATCGGTTTGTGGATGATAAGCTGTAGAGAATTTCAACTTCACTCCTTGCAATTGGAAGAACTCTCTCCAGAATTGGCTGAGAAAGATTGGATCTCGGTTGGTCACAATGGATTTAGGAAGGCCATGAAGCCTATAAATTTGATCCAGGAAGAGCTGTGCCACTCTCAACGCTGTGTAGGGATGTGAAAGTGCAATGAAGTGAGCATACTTGGTGAGCCTGTCTACTACTACCAAGATAGTGTCTTTCCCATGAGACCTTGGTAACCCCCCGATAAAGTCCATACTTACATCCTCCCAGATGCCCGTAGGAATGGGTAGGGGTTGCAATAAGCCTGCTAGAGCCTCATGATCATTTTTACACCTTTGACAAACTTCACATTGTTTGACATACTCCTTCACATCATGGCTTAGTCCCTTCCAATAAAATTGGTCCCGAAGCCTTTTCCTTGTAACTTCTATGCCTGAATGCCCACCCATTGGGATGTCATGGAATTGCTTCAAGATTTCCCTTCTGAGTTCCTGTGAAGTTCCCACCACTAATCTGCCTCTTCTTTTAAGCTGCCCATGTTCCCATGTATACTTTGTACTGTATGTTTGATTGGTTTGTAGCTGTTGAATGATTTGGGATAGCTCTGGGTCTGACTGCCAACTGTCCTGAATTTTTCCCCATAATTCTGAGTGAACTGTGGAAAATGTCATAAGCATAGGCTTTCGGGAAAGAGCATCGGCTGCTGAATTTTCAACCCCCCTCTTGTATATTATTTCGAAGTCATAGCCCATTAGTTTTGTAAGCCATTTCTGCTGCTTTGGAGTAGTGATTCTCTGTTGAAGTAAGAATTTGAGGCTATGGTGATCAGTTCTAACCTTGAAGTGATTTCCCAATAGATAATGTCTCCACTTCTGGATTGCCATCATTATGGCCATCATTTCTTTTTCATAGACGGACAGTAACTTATGCCGATCCGACAAAGCCTTACTCATATATGCAATGGGTCGATTGGATTGCATCAGGACTGCCCCTACCCCTTCCTCACAAGCATCTGTATCAATTGAAAATTCAGCCGAAAGTCTGGAAGAGCCAACACTGGGGCACTACACATAATTGTCTTAAGCTTCTCAAAGGCTTGTGTGCTGTCCTGGTTCCAAGAAAAATTGTTTTTCTTTAATAATTGAGTGAGTGGTTTAGAGATGAGGCCATACTCCTTGATAAACCTTCTATAATACCCCGTTAGGCCTAGAAAACCCCTCAGTTGCTTCAAGGTGGTTGGTTTTGGCCACGTGGAGATAGCTTCTAATTTCTGCGGGTCCATAGAGACCTCCCCTCTACCAATAATGTGTCCCAAATATTCTATCTGTCTTACTGCAAAAAGACATTTGCTCTTTTTTGCATATAACTGATTACCTTGTAAGGTTTCAAAGACTGTGGTGAGGTGTTCTACATGATGGTCCCATGCATCACTGTAAACTAAGATGTCATCAAAGAATACCAGAACAAATCTCCGAAGAAACGGTCTAAATACCTGATTCATCAAGCTTTGGAATGTGGATGGTGCATTAGTGAGCCCAAAGGGCATAACTAAGAACTTGTAATGACCCTCATGTGTCCTGAAAGCTGTTTTCTCAATATTTTTTTCACACATTCTGATTTGGTGGTACCTTGATCTAAGGTCTAGTTTGGAGAAGAACTGAGCCCCTTGCAATTCATCTAACAATTCTTCAATAAGTGGGATGGGAAATTTATCTTTAACAGTCTTGTCATTGATAGCTCTATAATCAACACATAATCTCCAGCTCCTATCTTTTTTCTTGACCATTACAACTGGTGTAGAAAAAGGGCTTCGACTGGGTCTAATGATTCCCATGTTCAGCATTTCTGACACTAATTCCTCCATGGCCTGTTTCTGGAATACCGGGTACCTATAGGGCCTGATGCTGATTGGATCTGTACCCTCTTTTAATATAATCCGATGATTTTTCCGTCTGTGAGGAGGTAGAGAAGTCGCTTCTTGAAATATCACATCATACTGAAGTAGGAGTTCTTCTAATTGCCTCACTTGATTTGTTTCCAATTCCTGGCCAGCAATCCCATTGATTAATTGCCTTGATTCCCCTTTTACTGTAACGGTCAGGGAACACAAATGGATGGTGCAGAGTTCCGAAGGAAGCTGCATTGCCTTTGATAATGACTTCCCATGAATCAATTTGAGCCTTGGTTGAGGTGATCCACGCAGTACTATTTTTTTCCCGGCCATCTGGAACTCCATTCTGAGCTTACTGAAATCCCACAAAATTGGTCCCAATAGTACTAGCCACTGGACCCCGAGCACCATTTGACACCCTTCTAACGGTAATACCAGAAAATCCCCACTGAATTCCAAGCCTTACATCTTCCAAGTTAAATTAGGACATACCTCCCCACACTTTAATACATTGCCATCTGCCACCATTACCGTGGTTGAGGTTCCTTTTTTTGCTTCACAACCCAAGGATCTTGCAGTATAACTATCAATGAAGTTATGAGTGCTCCCTGAGTCAATTAAAATTGGAACCTTATGACCCTTAACTGACCCACCGACTTTCATAGTGTTAAAATTAGCTGCGCCAACCGACCCCCGGCCCGTGCACTCAAGGAGATTCTAGGGGGATTCGCTTGGGGCCCCTTCCTTATCCACGAATACTTCCCCTGTTCCCCTCTTCTTCATCCCTTTCCTCTTCCCGATTTTCCTCTTCCTCATCTCGAAACAATCAACCGAAAAAAGCTGCTTCTTTTTACACTTATACCCTAACACATGCCTTTCATCACACCAATAACAAAGGCCTTTCCTCCTTTTTTTCCTCCAATTCCTTGCTGGTCAAATGCTTGAAGGTCTTGCCACCACTGCCACTTGCTTCTTCATCGTGAGTTTTGGGAATAGGGAGCAAGGGTGGGGCTGGCCTGGGGCTACTTCCCCTTTGCACCCCATTGCTGCCTTTTTGCCCAAACCTTCATTTCTTTTGCATATTATCCACAACTAACTCTTGGAGTTTAGCTAAGCTCACTGCCTGTCGAACGATGTGTGGTGAAAGCATCCTGACAGTGTACTGCAATTCCTCTTTCAACTCTGCTAAAAAGAAACTAACCACCTGACTCCCAGCGAGCTCCACCCTGTTCACCAGTGCATCGAGCTGATCTAAATAAGCTTGGACAGTTCCTGTCTGATTGAGATTCTTCAATTCGGCCAAAGGATCGAAATGTAGATCTTGTCCAAACCGGACTGTCACTGCTTCCACATACTCCCCCCACTCCGGCCACTCCTCAGCACTCCGTCCCCTCATAAAATTTTGATGCCAATGAAGAGCCTTACCCTCTAGATGTAGGGCCGCCACCCTTACCTTTGCATTCTCTGGAGTCCCATCATAACCAAAGAACTGCTCGCACTTGAAGAGCCATTCTTGCAGCTCATCCCCCTTGAATTTAGGAAATTCCAGTCTCGTGAATTTCGGTTGGAAAGCCCTATGATAGCTAACATCTTGATCCTGGGATCTCGGTCTAGCTGACGACACTGCCCTCTCAGTCGTGCTCCCTGTAGCTACAGCTTGCAAATTCAAGAGTAATTTACGGACCTCCAAAAGATCTCTGGAGTGTTGATCTCTTAGCTCCTGAATGACCTTCTCTTGGTTCTCGGCATATTTTTCGGTCTGCTCCTTAAGGACCTTCAGCCCTTCCTCCACCTTACGAAGCTCCTGCCCTCGGGTCTCCATCCCTCACAGCCACCGGACGGACCGGCTCTGATACCACTTGATACGAGCTATCTTCCCACAACCTGCAAACAAAATCCCAAGAACACTCTCCACCAAAAAGTGTATCTAGATTACTACAAAGGTCTTCGAAATTACATAGGAAATTAACGAAATTCAGAGGCCAGGCCTGAAGAATTCCGGAACCCTAGCTTTAGCGAAGGGAAGAGGTACAGAAACACGAAAGAGGAAAGAAAACATATTCGAATTCAATTCTTTTTTCGGATGCAAGTCTTTGCCTTTCTTTTTTGATTGTCTCCCCGTCGGTTGTCACCTTCCTCTTGACTTTTCCCCCACCGGCTAACGAGATGCCACTTTGCGGCTTGGTGTTGTTACTTGAGTTGCCCCTCCTATTTAATGGAAACAGATATAACTGAAAGGTTAACTTATGTAATTTTAACTTACCCACCCTCGGGTGTAATTACCGGCCAGTCCTTCCAACTCCTTACTAACGGTTATAACCTCCAAGGGCAATGACGTCTTTTGATTCAGAACCCCTTGATTCTAAATTCCTGCACTTCTTTCCTGTTCTTTCATTTCTCCTCTGATTTCATTTGTGATCTTTCCCTTTCCTCATAATCTCCTGTAACATTCTGATCCGTAGGACGGTGAGGAAGGTCGTGAATTTGGACAACCACATCACGCTGGCTTGTGCGGGACTGAAGGCGGATGCTCGGATCCTAATCAACAAGGCGAGGATTGAGTGACAGAGCCATCGGCTCACTGTTGAGGATCCGGTTACCGTCGAGTATATCACGCGATATATTTCGGGGCTCCAGCAGAAGCACACGCAGAGCCACGGTGTTGCAGGAGACTCACGTGAGGAGGGCGTCCAAATCAAAACCGGGATCAGGCGTAGCTCAAGGAGGGGCCCAAAGGCGCGTAGTCGCAAGTTTGATGATTATGTTATGGGGACTGTTTATGTTAATGTTTAATTAGTTACGTTTCATCATGAATTGTAATTTCATTAGCTGAAGTTGGTTATTGAGGGGTGCTGAGTAGGAGTAGAGGTCCTGACATATAAGGTATTTGATGAAATGCCAGACTAGGGAAATTGTTACACTTGTAATGATGGTACGTGAGAATTCTATATAACTGAATGGATAGCGAAGGAAATGGCATCTTTTGGCCAATTATCTGCACTTCTTTTTGTCTTGTCCTCCTTCTATCTTCTCTTCTATTCTCTGTTTTTCTCTTCTCCATTCCTTTCTCTTCCTCTAGTTACCAGAACGCAGTAGCAACTGCAACACACGGGGTACGGCCGTTCGGGCTCTCTACCCTGATTGTTGGCTTTTGATCCCTACACTGGTCTGCCATTGCTGTATCAGACTGATTCTCCAGGGACTTTTTCCAGCGTGCAAAGAGGAACTCCATTTCCATGAGGGAGTTTTTGGCGAACTACAAAGAGATGTCTGGGAAGGAGACAATCAAGCTGGCAATTTGAGCGCTTTTTGAAGTGAGCAGTTTTTGGCTATTCTTCCATTTAGTAATCTACTTCTGCTTTAAGCTCTTAGGTTGTGTGTGTGCGTGTGTGTGTTATGTTCCTTTGTTTGGCGACAAGTAAAATTTTGCTAAATATATGCAGATTAGAAGTTTGAATAAGTTGCCATATTAGACTTGATGATAAGCCTGGAAATGAATGATGATTATCAAGTAAAATGATTATCTATTTTTGATATTACTTATAGGTCTAAATCATATTTTTCCTAGACTTTCTTGGAGTTTCATTTAACAATTGAGACATGCCACACATCTGTTTGTCTTTTGAAACATAAATAAAGCTTATTGTAGTGGGGCATTCTGACCAGTCTTTTTTTTTTTTCTGAAACAATGAAATATTGGGAATTTGCATTTAATTCTGGCTATCAATTTCCGTCTACTGCCCTTCATTACCTCAGCATGATGTTTCTTTGTCCGCTTAGGACAAATGTTCTGAAAAGATAAATTAGCCCTAGATGTTAACAAGATAACTGCACCTTGCGGCACAGTTTGTAGCAATCTTTGTGTATGCCTTCCATAGAAAACCATGCCTGAGTCAATAATCCTTTAGGATGTGCCTCAATTCCATTCATTTTGTGAAAGGGTTTGTCCAATGATATCATGATTAGCTTTATTTTGAAATTAGGGGCGTCTATGGTTTGAGATCTTCTTTTATGTGTTTGTTTCTTTCTTTTGAATGTGAATTGCTGTCTTAGTCTTTGGTTCTAAGTTGAAATAATTTAGATCACATAGATTTTCTTATGTTTGATATTTCCAGTAGTTGGCTTGCTTCTTATTCGATGTCTTGGTTGTCTATATTAGTTTTTAGGCTTAACTTTATTCCAGTCTTTTTCATTAATAGTTTTGTGTACATTTATTAGACATTAAAATAATTGTCTCTAGAATTGATGGCCTAATCATCATTTAACATCATCCGTTTGCAGTAGGAATTTTCTCCATTTGCAACTGGTTTAATAATAATTTTGTAACACGTAAAATGAATGCAAAAACATCCTGGTGTTTTGATGATGTTTTGGTCATAAATATCTGCTTCTCTTTGATTATAAACCATGGATTTTAGTAATTGTCATTGCAAAAAATTTGGGGTGAAATGAACCAAACGAGAGGTCTCAACTGTGTGGGTTTTCACTTGGTTGAGTGTAGAGACAAACAAATGCAATCCTGGTGGTCAAAGTTGTTGCAACTTGCAAGCATATTTTAATTTTTAGAAAAGTCTTAAATTTATTCTTCAACTTTTTACATACAATATGCTTATGATGGATGAAAACTTGATTTAATGAATGATGAGATGTTTCAAGCATAATAACTAGTCATTATGGACTAAAACTTGAGCAGCATCTATTGGAAGTCTTCTTTTAATACCTGCATTAAGAATCTCATTCTGTTTGATGATATGGATTTCTTTTCTATAGATACACATGGAGGAACCATTCGCGTCATGAGAATGAAACGTTTTATTTATTCTTTTCCCCCTTTTTATATGGCTGAGTGATGTTATCTGTAGGAGCTGCAACTGTATAGCAGCCTTGATTGGGTCAAATTTACTTCGGTTGGTGAGCTAAACCAAATGCCATGAGGGAAGTAACACATTAATGTGAGTTTATTAGCAAGAAGCAACTCGCTACCAGTCCTGATCACTAACACTGCCTTTGGATGCAAAATGCTATCAAATTAATCAAAACTGCCTCTGGACAAGGCTAAAGGTCTGACATTGAGGATTGGTGTATCCGCATATGTACCGTTTAGTTTACAGTTTTCTTTCAATTTTAGTTTATCAATATTCATTTATCTGTTCCTTTTTATTTGGGGGAGTTTGTCTAAATGTCTTGGTCTAGTTGTCATTATGCCAATTAAAATTCGCATTTTGTATAAAGCTTCTTGAAGTCCTTAATCCTGCAATTTTAAACCATGTCATAATCTTTCCTGTGTAACCAATTTTTTATCCTGTTCTGGTTCAGGCCAATGTGCTGTAACTGCTCAATTTCTTGGTTTTGTTCAGTATGATTCCTCTGTTTAGCACCCTTGGGCAATAGGTTCCTTCCATCTATATTTGCAAAACTAAAGAATGCATGCCATGATATTTTGTCAAAACCTAGTTTGAGTTACTAAACCTTCTCTCAGCAGAATCTTTTGTAAAGTGCATGCTTGTTATATCAGGCGCTGAAGTTCATTGGTGATAGTAGGCTTATGATTTCTGTTATTGAAAAGTAGAAGTGTGTCGATCTCAACTAGCCGAAACCTACGAATGGTGGTTCAACATTGTTTTCACTGTCATTTTTGTTACTGGTACTCTGCATTCATAACTTGAGCCTGATAAGTATGGCAAACAGGTTTGACCTTCAATAAAGTGATTGAGAACAGCTTTATTGCGCTTAGTGTTTTGTAACTTTTGTTAAATAACCAAAATTTGCCCGTTATTATCTTGATTTAGTAATGTAACATCCTATTACCACTTTTCAATTGTTCAGTAATGTGAAGTCCTATTACCTCTTCTTAATCTGAACTTATAAACATGAGTCTGATTTGTTGCTTGTGTTATTATTCTGTATACAGCATTACTTTTGTTGTTGTGTAGGTAGGATGTTTTTGCTTGACTTACCAATAATTGTGGCCATTTTATCTTTAACCATGCAAGGTAATTCCAGATCTCATACTTATAGGGCTTTTGTAGCTAGGATTCTATCCCCCCTTATTAGACTTAACAATAATAGTTATGTGCTCTTCATCTCGGGCCATCTAATGCAGTTCCTGAACTCAATACTTATAGGGCTTTTTCATTATGTCACTCGAAAGAATTATTATCAATTTTTTCTTTTGAATCTCGCAGAATTAGAACTTCTTTACTATTTATCCTTTTGGTAGTGTTTGTTGGGTGTTTGTGGTTTTTCTTGCTGATGTGTTTGAGGCACCATCATGTTCTTTGTGATACCCTTTCCCAATCATTATGACTTGCATTGAACTAAATTTGGAAACATGGTTAATTTTCTAGGTCGTCGAGGGTGGGGGTAACATCGAAATCACCGTGATGACAAAAGATCACGGCCTTCATTAACTTGACGAGTCAGAAATTGAAGCCCCTTATCTCTGAAATAGAAGCAGACAATGCGGTATCTTAGGTAAGAAAAAAAGGCTGCCTAGCCTGCCTTCAAACGAGCTTGATTTTGCAGATGTTCTTAACTACAGGCTTACTTTCTCATCATTATTGCTTTATACCTAATCTTTATACATAGGCTTTTCCAGATAAAAAACATATCGACAACCTCCCAGATCCTATATACTCACCTTGTGATAGACTCTATCTTTTTTAAAGAATTTGAGATCCTTTTGATTATCAATCAAAACTGGAAACAGGACCCTAGACAAGTCCATCTTAAGCACCAGGAAATGTATTAACATTTTCTCCATATCATCTTAAATCTCTTTGCATAAAAAATTCATTCTTATTTTGCATCAAAGCCATCCAATTATAAGATAAAATGGTGTGTGTAGCTATGTATATTTTTTGATGCACATCCAATGGCTTGACAGTTGTAACGATTTAAGATGGGTTTTACTCCCTCTGTTTTCAGGTTGTGACTCTGTAGTGCATTTTATTAGTCTTTGTACACTTACCATTCATTTGCTGAAAGATTCTTCAACATTGACAACGCTGATTGGTCAAAAAGGATTCTATGAAGTGGGTGGAGGAATAAAACTTGATATAATGGGGTAAAAAAAAAGTTATGAACTTTGCTTGGATATGATCTAATTGGTACAAAGAAAAAGTAAAAGTAGTCCAAGGCTATCTTGGTTGTGCCTGATCCTTTCTTCATGACTTTCAGTTTTTCTTTCTTCTTGTTTTCCATTCATTCCCATCTCTATCAACTTTCAATAAATTCCCAGATGGTTGATGGAAACAATTGCTAGAATGGGCCTCAAGTTTTAATCTATATGGTGTTTTTATAAGACTTTGTATCTAGCTACTTAGTAGCTCTTTTCCCTAAAAAAAAAACTTTCAATAAATTCCTTGCCTGTTATTTCTCTTCATTCTCTTTCACCATTAAATAAAAATTTATTGAAGTGAAAGATCCAATTGATACAGAAACTTTATTATTTGGATTATGATGGCTAGAAAATGCTAATATATTGTGTCATTTATGAGGTTCGTACCTTAAAGAAACACTTCACTGCTACAAGTTCTTGACTTGACACAAGATTTCTTTTATGTTTTGTATGGCTCTCTCATTTCAACGTACGTCAAAACCGCCCAAGCCCCACGGTATGATAGTTTAAACATAAAATGGTGTCTTGATAAATTAATTAAAAAAAATGTGTAACATAAAGTTGACAGGTTGCCAGGACAAAAAAAAAAAAAAAAAAATGTTGCATGAACCATTTTAGATGCTTTAAATTTTCCAAATCTTCATCAAATAAAATAAATTTAATTCACAGTAATTTGATCATGCAGTAACATAATAAACAAAAATATATACAGAAACATTATTGGTTAAAGATATCATGGCTGAACGATTAAAGCATTTGAAACTTTTGTGGGAGTTCTATTTTACTCTTCTAATCCTTAATTTAATATAAAAACGACGCCTATTAACTCCACTCATTAGCCGGACTTGAATCCTTTGGTGTAAAGCAAGGTTTAAATTTGGCTAAATAGTTTCATGTCTAAAGCAGTCAATTCATTTATTGATCCACAAAAATCATGCCGGGTTCACAAGTCACCGTGTCTACTAATCTACGTTAACTAACATGTATCACATATATAATAATTATATTAAAAATACACATTCAAAGCTAATAGTTTGACTTTTCTCTCTTCGTTTGTTCTTGAAAATTAGAAGCCTTAGCATTTCTTGCACATGGTGATGATGAGAGCTTTGAAGAGAAAACAGTGCATGTAGTGGTTCAATTCATGTTAGAGGGAGAGAAAGATTTGAATTTGTGATTTTTAGAGGGGAATAAAAGAAGTGCTCAAGCATATGATCGATCTATGTTATACATATAATTAAAATTTTTAAATATTTATATAAATTTACAGCCAAAAAAAAAATTTATATTTTAACTATACATATAAATAAATCAAACAATTATTTCGTCTTACAAGATATAAAATATAATTTATGCAATAGGCTAATGACTTCTTAACTTATTAATATTTAGGTTTCTCTATCTCATGAGTGTAAAAAAAATCGAATTGACGTGCATGTAGAGTAAAAGTGTGTCATATAATTAAAAATCTGCTCTCACCAATGATGAGTTCTATGTGAGTTCAGACGCTCATGGCTCAGTGACTATATAAAGTGATGTGCTTTGCCCACTTTTATTTAAAAAAAATTATACAATATTAATTAAATTCAAGCATGTTACAATTAATCAAACTCATCTTATCTCAAACCCACTGTCTACCAAAACACAAATAATTGATGAATTATTATTTTTATTTTTAAAATATGTATATATATATATATTCTAGAAGGTGGAGTTAGGTAGCATGGGATAGGTAGGTGTCAAAATCCACCACATAACATGCAAGAGAACAAGCCCATGAATGAAGTGGTGAGGTCAAAGTGGAATGGAGTGGGAGTGAGAGGAGTTCATGGCGTACAAAAGAGATTGGTGTTTCGGTGGGCCATTTAATAAAAAGGAGCAAAAGAAAGAGAGAAGGAAACCACCCAAAGAAAGAAGGTGAAAGTGATGGTGATGGAGAACAAAGATCCAAGTTGGTCTCTCTTGACCCTTTGGGACCTCCCGGTCATAATCTGGAGGCCACTATCATGCACTTCTCCTTCTCACATTCATTCACTCACTCACTCATCCCTTCATTGCTTATATCTTGCATGTAAATAATCTGAAATAAAGAAAAAAAAATAATATATATATATATATATATATATACACATTTACCAAGTTTGTATTTATGCAATAGAACAGGAGTACCATTTTCACATTAAAAAGATTTGTTAAGTGCGAGATTGAAAGATAATTCTTTCTTAGGGGCAATATTAATTGAGGTGAACAATTGATATTTTATAAAAGAAATTAAAAAAGAGAGAGAACGGTAATAGAGCTTATTAATTTATTTCATCACATCATTCTTGATGTTTCGTTTTCTATAATTATAAAAACAATTAATGAAATAACTCCTTTTTTTTGTGATAGTCCTTTTGTAAGTATTTTTTTATATTATTCTTTACATTTCATGATAATAAAAATTGGATTTTAAAGATTATCCCAAAAATCATAATTTTTTTATTTTGATTTTAATAGACTGTAATTTATTTGTGTAAAAAAGAAAAATATTATGATATTTCTTGGTCGAGTTAAAAACATTGGAATTTGATTCAATAATACATAGAATCACTACGAAGGTTGCACCTAGAAAAAACTTTTTATTGCATAACATAATCATTGTTGGTGGAAACCAAATTAAAAGACAATAACCTCCATCGCCTTGCAATAATATATATATATATATAGAATGGAAGTGGAATGCATTAATTTATTTTCATTTCATTATCACAAAAGGTTACTCTGATATTTTATCTGACCTTAATTGTAAAATAAATTGTTGTGAATTGTATCATTTTTTTTTTATATTCTACTGGTTACTAATTTTTAATATTAATTTTTACGTGTGATCGTAATATGATGTAGTTTAAGGCTGTCGAAATATTCCGAATTTTTTTTATATTGATTTTAACAAACTAATTTATTTGTGTAAACAAGAAAAATTATTGATGTTTATATATTAAACCATTATCATAATAATATTTGCATCGGATTATTTGTTACATTTTGATGTTAATCGTCCATAAACTATTATTGTATTCATATATTATCATTCTTTAAACTATTTAATTTTAAATAATAGATTATGATTTTTCTTCATGTCATAGAAAACATTAGAATTTGATTCAACCCAAAAAATACTAAAAAGATTGCACCTAGCAAAAACATTTTAGTGCATTGGCATAATTATGAATGATACCAAATTAAAGACAGTTAACCTAAATCACCTTGCATTAGATCATTGATATATATATATATATATATATATATATATATATATATATATATATATATCAAAAAATAATACTAATAAAGTAAAGACCTTCTCTTTTCAGATAATAATAAGTAGTAGTTTATAAGTTTGGTCACTAGAAAGGGAGCATTAAGTGGTCCTTATCTAATGCCATCCCTATATTGTTGGTGGGGGTTGGAAAACATTATTATGAGTTAGATTAAACCAAATGAAATGATACAAAAATGGTTGGAAAATAATATCTATGACAAGTAGTTGGATCTCATTGATCAATTGTGTGGTAGGCATTCCTCTGTGTTTTTTCTTTTTTAATTTCAATTAAAAAGAAAGTATGGAAGGTTCTTTTGCCTACCTAACTTGTGGAAAAGAAAAATCAAAGATGTGTTTGTGTGTGATGTGAGAAAAGGACTTCCAATTTTTTTTCCACATCAAGGACCTCTTAACTCAAGAGGAAATGAATGGCCCATTTGTTTAAGTCTAAGTTGGTAGGATGGTTATCATGATATGTTTTCCAGTGAGTCCCACACCAAAACATAAGAATTTTTTAATAATAATTATAACTACTTTGTCAAAATAATAATAATAATAACAATAATAATAATAATAATAATAATAACTAGAACTAGAAGTGTATATACTTAAAAAAAAAAACAAATAAATGATATTTAAGTTAAAAGATAATATTTTTGCTCCATCATTTGAAGATTTTAGAGGGAAAATATTCGTTTAATAAAACTCAAGTTATGTCCGATTTGAATGCAAGTCGAGTGATCATATTTTAGCATTATATTTCGATTAAGCTATAGATAAAACACCTGCAATCTTATGATCTCAAGTGATATCCAATTTGAGTGGGGAAAAAAAAATCCTCACAAGTACTTAATGCATGTTACAAATAAATTCATTTGAATCACTTTTTTTTTATATATAAAAAAAAGAGAATAACTAGTTTGATATCCTGATTGAGAATTATATGAATTTTGTACTACCTTAATCAAAAAATAACCTGAGAATTATATGAATCCTGATTGAGAATCACTTTTTATGAAGATGAGAAATGGTAGAAATAACTTTTACCATTTCAATTCCTTTAGCCATTAAAATTTATGTCTCGCTTTAGATAGATAAATGGATAGAGAGAGAGAGAGTGAGAGAGAGATGATCTTAGTTTAGAATTAATGAAAGAAATAAAGATGATAGCAATATATTTCCTAATCAATGTGTGTCACTCTCTTTAAGAAATCCAACAAAGACAAGTAGACAATGGCAGTTGTAGTTGCCAACAACATACATGTGGCATCAATGGAAGAGAAAGAGATAAGGGTGTTAAACTCACAAATTCAATGAGATAAAAATAATAAAAATAATAATAATATTAAAGTGGAAGTTAGTGGATGGAACTGAGTTTAAGAATAAAAATTATTCAAGTCTTTGGGGCACTAAAGATTTTATGTGTGTCATGTGTTGATGTTAGGAAGAAAAATTAATTAAGTATACAAGTTTTTGTTGATCAAGTTTGTTAAATGATGATCTTGATTGAGTCACACCTAACAAGCTTTGGTGTTAGGTAACCTACTGTTAATTATTTAAGAGCAATCACAAAAATTTATGAAGAGTTTCTCCAAATCATTTTTGCTAGTACTAGTTAATCATATTCTTGTTTAATGTTGATATTGATGATTTAACCAATTAATGTGATATCTATATTTTTTTTATCATTGAAATTGTAATAAAACAAAGTCATCATCTTACTTAATGATATCAAATACGTCAAACATGATATCAGAGTTAATATATTCTGGTTAAAAAAACTAATTAGTTAATTTGTCCCTGAACCCCTTAAAAATTGCATCATTGTTTATTCGCTTGTTTGTTAATCAAACAAAAAAACATTTATAACCATAGTAATTAATCAAAACGAAAAATAGTAGAAATTTAGGATCGGTTTTAATTTATGTATGTTAATAATGCTAACTAGTTTAGACATGTATCATCTGTCTACAATTTGGTGACCGCTCATTATTGAATGAGTGATTGAACTTGATAATTTGATCATCAAGGTTCACACAAACTAATAAGTACCATGCATTCATTGTCGTCTTTCTGTTTTCTGTGCCTTTTTTGGTGAGCCCTGTCATTAGTTCCAATACTCCTTCCCTACCTACCCCTTCACAATTTACTCCCTCACCTCATCCCTCTCACCCCTTATCCACAGAAATCTCAAATACACTCATGAATTCCAAGAAAATAACAATAATTATATATAATAATTCATCCCCCCCCCAAAAAAAAAAAAAAAATAAAAAATAAAAAAAATAAAAAAAACCAGGGAAGATCTCTAATTAATCATATAAAAAACATGCCTCATAATTAACATAAAAGCTACACTAGATTACCATTCATTGTTCTCATTTCTTATGGACATTTCTATAGTCCAAAACTCCACTTTTTACACCAAGAAAATTAGTGTCACACTTGCACTCAGAGGAGCCACAACTAAAACAAAGAGTAGTCTTCTCCTTTTTCACTGGCTCTTGAGAAGGAGGACTTATGCAAAGCTCCAAATTCAAGTCAGGACATTGCCATGAAGATGCCTCTTGCCCTGCCTCACCACTGGCCACCTTCTCCTCCTTCTTCTCCGTCGACTCCATCACCGGCCGATGCGTCGCCGGGTCTATTCCCCTACTCAATAACTTCCTCTTTATATGCGTGTTCCAGTAATTCTTTATCTCATTATCCGTCCTCCCTGGTAATCTTCCGGCGATAAGCGACCACCTACATACAACAACAACAAAAAAAAAAAAAAAAAAAAAAAAGAGACTCAAGCTTATATATTCATATTCATATTTACTAACTTAACTGATATTTATATCCACATTTACTAACTTGTTGCCGAGAAGTCCATGGAGTTTGATGATGAGCTCGTCCTCCTCTTGTGTGAAATTACCGCGTTTGAGATCGGGCCGGAGATAGTTTATCCACCGGAGACGGCAACTCTTGCCACACCGGAGAAGTCCGGCCGCTTTAGGGAGTGAACGCCAACATCCTTCTCCATGAATCTTGATATGTGCTATGAGCCTTTCATCCTCTTCCTTTGTCCATGCTCCTTTGTTTGTGTGAGCTTTCTCACAACATGGTGACCTTCCCATGATTTTCTTCTCTCTTTCTCTCTCTCTCTCTCTCTCTCTCTCTCTTTTTTTTTTTTTTTTTTTTTTCTAATTTTTGAATTTTTATTTTTTAGTTTCACTTGCACCTACTAGGAGCGCAAAGGAGAAGAAGATTTATAGTGATTTTGTGGAGCTTAAGGCTTCTAGATGTGAGTTGGTGAGAAAGAGAGGGTGGATGGTAGGCCTCCTTGGCCATCTTTGTCATGAGGTAATCAAAACATGAGCAAACAAACTATTTAAAAACAACACAACACAACCAAATTGGTTTATTAGTTAGTTAATAAAGTTAATTAGGTGGCTCTCCTCACAGCTATGGCGCATGTTATTTATTTGGAAAATTTACATTTCTTTACTTGACTCACATGTTTCTTAAAAGCCATCGGTTCAAATATTAAAAACTTCATTATAAGTACATCTCTCCCAATATATATTTTTCACAATTATACAAACATTTAAATTTACCACAACCCCAGATGGCCGAACTGTTAAGAGATTTGATTGACTTCTATACTCAGTATTTGATTTAGGTGTAAATAAAATGTATGTATTGAGCTGTTTACATCATTAAAAAAAAATAGTTTAATTTAAAACTACTTGTTTAAAAGCTATCAATATCTACTTATTAGATCAACCAACCGTCATTTATTTATAATGGGTTAGTTATTATTTTTTTTCTTTTATTAAATGTGATAAGTATATATTAGGGACATGTATAAATATAAAAGTAAACATGTTTGCTCTTATTTTATATGGGTTTTTGGGGTTTAATTTTGAATATTTTTAAAATAAACATTTTATAAAAAAAAAAATTGATATCAATGGGTAATTTGGTAATTAATTATTATTCTTTTAAACTTAAAAACATATATAGGGAGAAAAAAAATTAATGAAGGAGGGTGATGAAAGGAGTGGGAAACCATCCAATGGGGGAACAGCACGTGGAAGCTTTCACTTAGTTGTCCAATCAAATGCCCCACATGTTGTAGGAGAGGGATTGAAGATCATATCTCCTCTTTTTTCATGAAGATTTAAAAGTGCCTGTTTATTGACATTATTTGATTGGGCCTTTCTCCAATTTTATTCTTAGCTTTATCTCATTTCATGATTAAAAAAAAAAAGAAAAGAAAGAAATTCATTTTTACACAAAAATAACAATCCCTAGAAAAGAAATTTTGAAACTTTGATTTTCCTTTATTATGATTTTATTTTATTTTTAAGGTGACATGCACATTATAAATAAAAATAAAAATAAAAATTATAAAAGTAGCACGACAAGAATACTGAAACAATAACTTTTAGTTTTTTAATTGATAAAATTATAAATGGTTTTCAAAATTTTACTTTTGTGATAAAGTTTTGTCAAGTGGAAGAAACTGATCATGTGTTGTTTGTCTGAAACTGAATGTGAATGTCAAAGCATCACAATTTGGGAATTGTATTTAATCTTAGTCTCATGATAATTGTCAACAAAAAAGATTTGTGCCTAATTTTGGGTTCTTTTTAATGCCTACACACCAATCAAGTCTCTTTTCATGGATGATGATGGACATTTAAATAACATTCTCATTCTCATGAGGTATTTTTTTCTCTGTTTCTTGGTCTTCTTTTTCTTATTATTATTATTATTATTATTATTATTACTTCTTCATGTGTATATATTAAGGTGATCATACATATATTAGTGTTTAATTTGGCAAATTCAAAATTAAGATTTATACTACTTATCATTTATATATCATTGCTTTCTCTGTCATTAATTCATTATGTTTTTTTATTCTTATTATATCATTGAAAATTTTGCCACTAGTTGAAAATGTGATTGAGTTCACTCTCTGATATTCATCTTTCTCCATCTATATATATAATCATATTAATTTAGAAAATAAATTAAATTAATCTTATAATGGGAAAATCCCTCAATGTTTATATGTGGATGGTGTATCAGAGAATTTTCATCTATGGTATCCTACAATCATCTAAAATAAGATGAATAATAAATACAAAGCACCCAACTATATTTAGACACACAAAATAATATCCCACCAACCAAGGAGATGTTCACAGAAAAATAAATACTTAATTAATAAATATATAGATGTGAAAAAATAATATATATATATATATTATATATATTCTTTTACAAAAAGAAAGGAAAAAGAAGTTATTATAATGGTGTAATTGAAATAGGAGGGAAAGGCAGGGACATGGTGTGGTTGTTATAAGGGGCGGAGCTTAGGTTCACCTTCCACTCTTTTTATTCCGGAGCCTTGAAATGCAAGTCTTTTGGTTGTTTGTAGGTATCCCTGCTTTCATTCATTTGAGGACATCCCAAGTGCCCACCATATATACATGCCCTCCTAAAAACAACCACCATTCACTCCCCTAACAACCTCCCTTCTTCCTTGTAATTGTACCCCACCCCTTTTCCAACCAAACAAAATTATTATTATTATTATTATTATTAGGAAAAATTATTATTTACCCATCGGAAATTTCAAAACTGGCCAAAAACCCCCTCCTACTTTTGCACACCCTGGACAACCCATCCGTTATACTTTGGTTCCCTTCTACCCCCGTCTGTCACATAAAATGGGTCCGTGTTATGAAAATTCATTTTTGCCCCTGCAAATGGTGGGAAAAAACCCCGCCCGATCATATCATGTCATGTCTGACCTTTATGCATACATTTGTGAGTTTTTTCCCCCTGATGGTTTCTTGTTCTCATAAAAAGTTTAGAAGGCGAATTACATATTTTTGTTCTTGTTCTTCTTCTCATTTTCCTTCTGCTCATTTGGTTTTTTCGATTTGAATTCTTCCGGTCTCCCGAAATTATGGACAATTTTTGTGCTATTGCTAAATACAACGGGGAGAGACGAGTGCTGAGGTTCACTGCGCTGACTGAATGGGAGTCAGTGTTAGCTGAGATATGTGAGCGATGGGGTCTCGATGTTTCTCGCGTGAGGGTGAAGTTCATCACACCCGATGGACATAATATGGTTTGCCCGATAGAGAGCGAGGTCGACTTCCAGTGCATGTGTCATGTTTTCTCTATCCTCAAAGGCAGTGTAGTCGATATGGTTGTCGAGACGGATGACGTGCCATCGCAGCCTACTAAAAACGAGTTATTGTCGTGGTAATGCGTTACTCTCAAACAATTATGCAGTTGTATGTCAGTTATTGTTTAATAATTCCATTATCTGTATGAAAGAATGAATTCTCCGTTTAAAATTCGAGTCTCCGGTTAATTTATTATGTTTCTATTTAACCATGTCATCTACCGTTTACATTATTGCGTCTCTGTTTAACTATGTCTGTTAACGTTTAACTATTAAAGTTATCGTTTAAACTGTGGAGTTTATGCTTAAATCCTGATCGTTTTCGTTTAAACTGAAGTGTTGGTAGGAATTCGGATTCTGGGAGCGCTTTTGTGCCCCCACATGGCAACCCGGATGGTCTCGCATGCCTACCTTCCTTGTCATATCAACATGAAGTGTTGTCGTTGGACGTCGAACAACATTTTGATGGCGTTGAACATTTCCGAGATACACATCGCAATTTTGCTATCAGTCGGAATTTTGACTTCAAATTCGTGAAGAACGAAAAACACCGGGTCAGTGTGGACTGCACGGCCGGTGGATGTCAATGGCGCGTTCCCGCATCAAAGGAATATAATAGAAATACCTTTAGAATCAAGACAATGGACCCGTCGCACACTTGCGGTGGTGGAATTGGCTCGGCGTCACACCCGAAAGCGTCCAAAAAATGGGTCAGCGCATGAGTGATTCAGAAGCTTAAGGACCGGCACTTGTACAAGGCCATCGACATTCAGAAGGACATGTTGCGGGAGCATGGTGTCCACATTCCATACAAGCAGGCTTGGCTGGGAAAAGAACATGCCCGGGTGATCCTCGACGGCAGTGACATCTCCAGCTACGATCTGTTGCTTTGGTACGTCGATAAGGTGGCTGAGACGAACCTCGGCAGCATCGCGTTTGTGGAAAAAGAAGGTGAGTTTTTTAAACGTGTGTTCTTCTCTTTCAACGCGTGCATTTTGGGGTTCAAGAGGGCATGCAGACCGCTGCTGTTTCTCGATGGTACCCACCTCCTTGGAAAGTATCGGGGTACTCTCTTGGGTGCTACAGGCAAGGATGGGAACAATGGCTTCTTCCACGTCGCCTTCGCTATTGTCGACAACGAGACCGACGCCAATTGGACGTGGTTCATTTCTAAGTTAGGTGATGCTTTATACGACGAAGGAGACTACCAAGAGACAATTACATTCTTGTCGGACAGGTCAAAGGGCCTTGTGAACGCTATTGCAAGAGTTTTCCCTTCATCCCCACACGCGTACTGTCTTTGGCACTTGGAGGCCAATTTTATGAAAGCCAATGTCAGACTTGGGAAGGCATTGAGGGAGGAGTGCTGGTTTATATGCTTTCGTATCGCGTGGGCATCGACGGCTAAAGAATTCGATAACACCGTCAATGAACTGCGGGCTACATCACCAGAAGCCTATCAGTGGTTGATTCACAAGTCAGACGTGTCACACTGGTCGAATTATCTGTTTAAAGGTGAACGCTGGGGTGAGATATATTCAAATGTCGCTGAGTCGTTCAATGCGTGGATCAAAGAAGCATGACACCTACCGGTGACGAAAATGGTCGACGCTATAAAGTATTCAAATGTTAAATACATGTAACGCTTAAGATTTCCCTTTACCCTTTAATTATCGTTATCTGTGTTTAAAATGAACTGTCTACATTTTGATATCGTCGTCTGTCTTTAACATTAGCAGTCACCATTTAGTCTGGTAGAATCCTGTGTAAGCTAACGTATATAAATATCATTGTCTCGGTTTAAATACCATTGTCTATGTTTATATTCTTCGATCTTTAGTTTATTATTTTTCTGTTTACGCCAATGTGGTTGTGTTTAAATATTTATATATTCGCGTAAATTTCTTTAAGATTTCTGATATTCGTTGTGCAGTTTCAAGTTGATGCGCATGTTATGCACTCGCCGTGAGCAAGCGAACAAATGGGAGACTTACTTATGCCCGGACATACATTCAAAGGTTGAGACGCTTGTTCAGGATAGCCGAAGTCTTCACGTTGGTCGCTATGTCGCTGATCGTTACGAAGTGATTGACCATTGTAGTAACTCTGTAGACCTTGCTAGTAGAACTTGCTCATGTCGTAGATGGAAAGTTTATGGTATCCCGTGCAAACACACTTGCGCTGCGATAATGCAGACGGATACCAATGTTCATCGTTTTATTAGCGATCACTTTATCGTCGACACTTACAAGCTGGTATATAAGGAAGCTATATTTCCCATACCCGACAATGAGAGGCCCACGGACAACAATCGCGATCTGCGTTTGCGGCCGCCTGTGACGAGAAGGCAACTTGGGCGTCCTAGACGAAGGAGGATCGAGTCGCAAGCGTTTGATGTCCGCGAGTTACATTGCAGCCCCTGCCACGCGTCCGGTCACAATCGTAGAACTTGCAATGAAACTGTCGCCGAGTAGGTTTCGTAAAAGGATAATCTTTAAAGATCACAAGTTTATTTGGTTATGAAGCCCTGATATTTAAATAGAGAATAAACGAATTTTGTTGTCTGCGTTGAATATTTAATCGAAATAACCTAATGTTAATCAGGAACGAATGTTAAACAGTGACGCAAAAACTTAAGGGATGCCCGTTATAGTTAAACAGATACGGCGGCGAGTTTTACACATCTTGGGTGAAAGGTTAAACAGAAACGTTGTATGGTACACATAGTGGTTAAAATGTTACACAAAATGTAACCTTAAGCAAAGAAAGTCGACTATATAATAATACGGACCCTCGTAGAACTCTAGTGAAGATTCATTAAAAACCCTGCCATGGCATTGGCGAAGAATGAATTGACTCTAAATTAATGATGAGAAAACGTAATTAGAGTGACCATTGTGTGCGAATGCGAATTCATTATTATTTAGTACAATTAAATTTGAATTCAATTTCTACACGTAAGCGTCAATGCACGAAGAAAGTTAGGCGAACATGCGACCCCTAGATTTCTATTTAAACAATAAACAGAAACCAGAGGCACATCCACATATTATACATAGACAAAAAAATATGTACAAGTCCCTTCTCAACGAGCTCTGTCAGAGAACACGCCGGACGTCGCCGGAGTACTCAACCGTCAGAGAGGGCCCCGACCACATCCCCGCTTTCGTGGGCACGGTGGCGTTGGATGGGACAACTTACTACAGTCCTTACCCTACGAAAACAACGAAGGACGCCTAGAACTCTGTGGCTGAGGTGGCGTATAATGACCTCTGTCCTCCATACCTTGGGAGGATGAATACGCCTCCCGCTGCTGCCGACGATCGATCATATGGAGGTAAGTTATACCGTAAGATTTCTATGTGCATGTTTAAAAAATTTAATAATTTTCTAAATTGTTAAAGCCTTCATTGCAGGGCCTTCCACCGCAGGGCCTTCAAATGTAGCGCCTTCACTCGCCCGCGAGCACTCCATTAGCGAAGAGTTGGAGTGGTTTCTGGAAGACATGCTCGTCAAGCTTGCTGAGAAGGAAGTAGTCCTCTCCGTAAAACTCGACGGAATAAGAACCCGCAAGGCCCATGTCGAGAAGCTGCTCCAGGGCCTGAAGGCAAAATGAAGGTGGACGTGGCAATTTTTGATAAATAATGTTGTTTTCAGTTTGTAGATGTATAATTTAGTATGTCTACATTGGTTGTAGAACTTTGTTTGAACGAAAAATTTTTGAAGGGAAAGAAATTTGTTACGCTGTAATGTTTTGATCTTTAAACAGAGACGTGTATATTTGAACATCGGCACTAAATTATAAACATGGACGTCTGTAAAGGGGTGACGACATTAAAAAGCGCGACTTTTTGTAAACAGTGATAATCGTATTTACACAGAGTCATCGATATTTAAACAAGACAATCCCAACGTACACAGCGAATGTTAAAGGGAGACACATGGTAATAAACTAAGACACGTATTGTTAAACTGAGAGACCGCTCGTTCTCGCTCTTTGATAGTTAAACGCGGGGACCGATTGTTAAACGGTAATGCATAGTGGCAAGTGATGATGGCTATATTTAAACGGTGACGAGGAGTTTCGCACAATGAGCATTATAGATTAAAGACCGTCATTGATGTTTACAAAATAGAATGAAAACTAGAAAATTTACATTGGAAAATTCTGAAACATCGCAGGCATAAATAGAATTGAATTTAAGCTAATTACGATATAACGTAATCAGTGCAACCATACAATGTGAATTTATTATTAATTACTCAAATTTAATGTTGTTACTCGAATCGAAAAAGCATGAACGTAATAGATGCCATTTACTATATTCCATTTATTTCACCGAAAACCAGTGCCATTTACTATATTGCATTTGTTTCACTGGCACTGCAAATCAAGGTCAAAGGTACGTGGATTTTTATACAAAGAGTTATGGTTCTATGTAAACATCAAGCTAGAACAAGATACACACGCAGATATTATCCACATCCCACAACAATGTTTAAGGCACGTTTAACCGAATTTTTCCAGAAGACACGGCGACCCTCGCCGGAGTACGCCACTCTCCGGGAAGGCCCCGATAACAACCTCGTTTTTCTGGCCACGGTGACGGTCGACGGGACCCCTTTCTTTGGTGCTGCCTCTGCGAAAAGTTCAGAGCAGGCGCAGAACATTGCTGTCGAGATGGCGTTGAAGCAGCTATGTCCTTCCTGCAGTGTGGAGATGACCAAGTCCCTCGTTGCTGACGATGACGTCTCCGACGCAGATATTTCATATTGTAAGACTTCTCACTTGAGTGTTAAAAAAAAGCCTGCTTCCATACGTAAACCTTGAACTCTCCATTACAGGGCCTTCACGAGGCGTCGGGGATTACTTCAGCGGTGAAGAGTTGGAGTGGGTTTTCGAACACCTGGTCCATGCACTAAATGCAAAACTTGAAGGATTGAAAGATCGAAAGGCACATGTACAAAAGCTGCTCCAAGATTTGAAGGACAAGAAGAGGGCGGAGTGAAAGATTATGTTCGATTTGCTGTCGTTTTGTAAATTGAGTCATCTAAATTGAGTCGTCTAAATTTAAATTGAGTGGTCTAAATTCAAACAGAGTCATTGATATTTAAACAGAGCCATCTATATTTAAACACATATCACTAATTGCTAAATTTATTACTAACCGCTTGCATCAAAAAACAATATCAATTACTTTCACCATTTATTCTGAAAAATAAAATCAGTGTCACAACTATTTAAAATTTATGTAATTTCTGTGGTGAGAAGCTTAATTTATGGATATTTGTTTAGCAAATATTGTCACGTGGAATGAAATATCAAACGGAGACTCGTAAAATTACACGGGGACTCCTAAACATAAACTGCACCAAATATCCTTAAATAGAGACACCGTAGTTTAAGCGGAGACTACATCATTTTGGTAGGCGTTTATATTTCAACGTATACACCGACTGTTAACCAGAGATGATTACCATTAACGCACAGTTAATATGTTAAATGTAACATAATAAATTAAACTAACTTATTTGATTGTCAATGATTGATACGTAAACATAGCAACACGAAATTTGTTACCTGTCCTCAAATAGTTAAACAAAGAGTTCGATAGTTAAACGGAAAGTCTTAATGTTAACGGGTGACACACGAAGTTAAACTGAGGCAAAACATTTTGAATAATACATGCATTCAATAGAGTCTAGTAAGTTAGCATTGGGAAAGTGTGCATTGATTAACCCGTCAGTGCAATTTAGTGTTATTTAATACAATTAAATTTGGTTTTTGAATTCAAACGTCAAATTTATTGGCGCCAGACTCGAGAAAGAGTTCAAACTTCCGATAAATAGATTTGTATTTAAAGAAGAATCGGAAACAAGAGACGCACCCAGATATCATACGCAGACCCAACAAAATGTATGTGCCAATTCTAAATGCGTACTGCCAGAAGACGCACCGTTCCACGCTGGTGTACTCCACCACCAGGGAAGGCCCCCACAACACCCCCGCTTTCATGGCCACGGTCACGGTGGATGGGACCACTTATTCCAGCCGTAGACCCGAGAAAACCGAGGCGGCAGCCTAGAACATTGCTGCCCTAGTGGTGTTCTATGAGCTCTGTCCTTCGCACCTTAGGACGAGGGGTACGTCTCCCGCTGCTGTCGATGGTGTTACAACTGGAGGTACTGCATATCGTACGGTTTATGTATGCGTGTTTAGAATTATTTCTCTAAATCATTCAGGTCTTCATTGCACTGCCGATGACCTATCCCCGCGATTTGTTTCTGGACGATTTGGTCGGGGATCTAGCGGAAAAAGCAGCATCTCTCTCCGCAGAACTCGATCGAGTGGTATTCCATAAGAGGGATGTGGAGAGGCTGCTCCGGTACGCCAAAATGTATAAAATGAGGGAACGACAGTTTCTGTCCTGTTTAGTGATGTTTTCAGTTATCAAATAAGAACCCTGATGTGTATTAGGGTCACTACATTGTAATAGAACTTTGCTTAACTATGGGACGTTCTCTCATTCAGAAATTTTAAGTTTTTTGTCACTCTTTGATAAATGTTAAACATGGAGGACGCATGTTAAACTGACACGCTGAACTTTAAATGGCAAGCCATATATCTTAAGCAAATGCCAGCCCATTCCTACACATGACATGCACAGGTTTAAATGGCAACAGTCGCAAGTAAACAATATCACGAAACTTTACGTGGCGAATCGTAATAGTAAAAGGGAACAATAATATTAATCCTGTAACGACGAAAGATAAACAAAGAATGCCTTTTTTAACCTGATAATTCTATATTTTAAACGGAGACAACAACACGTAATAGGTGACATACTTTAACATAAAAATTCCGTGCTTACGGATCCATAGCGCAGTTGATGAAGACATTTAAAAAGTTATGTAGAATAGGGTCTCTTACCTTTAACAACAGACAACGAAAGTAGAATAGGGTCTCTTACCTTTAACAACAGACAACGAAAGTAGAATAGGGTCTCTTACATTTAACAACAACCGCCATATGTTAAACAGGGACATAGAGAGTTAAACGTCCACTATTAATATCTAAACGGAGACTATGTGGTCAATCAGGTATCCCTGCTGTTAAACGGGAACGGTGAATATTGCACGGAAATCCGTATTGTTAAAGTGTAACACAATGTTTTACTAGTGACAGCGTCATTTTTACAGATATACTTCATTTTATAAAGCAGCGATGACCCTCAAACGGTACCATGGAATGTTAAGCAAAAAATGATTGAATCTGAAACAATAACGAACAATACTAAATTTACATTGACATTTCTGCCATGTCGCTGGCAAAGAATGAATTGAATCAATTGAATTGAAAATAATATCGACAAAATTGTTTTACATTTGATAAATAATGTCGGTGCTTAAGAATCTTACTTCCCCACAGTTGGAGGCATTCCTCGTTGCTTGATGCCGGATGCGCGTCCTTCCTTAAGTATGTGGGCAGCATACTTTAATCTCAGATAGGGGACGTCCGTGGTCGGTATCTGTAGCTTTTCACCGTGGAGTAATTGCTCGATAAACCGCATCACGTAGACGGCGCAGTCGATACTGCCCTTTTTTGTCGCGGTTTTCGTCATCGTGAACAAGCGGGTACTGTGCGGTCACCGTCGTGCCGTAATCCATTTCGAGACAGTTGTCGAAGTGTACAACTCGAGATTAGAATAGCAAGCATCTATGACACTCTGACAATCGAAATCTATATTGCAGAGAACTTACCATTGCAACCGCGTCTTTATCGTACTCTTCACTTTGGCATGAAGTGTAATGCCTGTATTCTTTCTTGTTATTGTCAAGCACCACGACGTGGAAGTGGCCATTCAAGATTATGGGAAGGATGGTGATGTCAACGTCATTGACGACTTTGGTGGCATCTCCGATCGTAGCTAAAGTCGTCTTATGTGCGTCTTCCACCTTTGATATAAACAATGGCAGTGGTCGAGTGATGGAGGCGCGCTTCTTATAAGGATATGGTATTCTGGTAGGTGTGTTTTGTACGATGCACACGAAGGCGTCCAACACATCATCTGTCACTATCTCTTTCCCGTCGATCAGTACGAATAGGTTGGCCCGGGTGGTGCTGACATAATCATTCTTCCAGACGACGGAACTACGGTTAAATGGCAACAGATGTGATTGACTAATAACACGTAGACGTTAAGTGGGAACAACACATACGTAAATGATAATGTATATTGTTAAACAGTAACTTTGTAAGTTAAACGGTAAATCACTATTTTAAATGGTAACTGCTATATTTAAACGGAAACGCAACAACGTAAATGGGATGATCTATATATAAACACTAACATCTACACTATCATACTTACTCGTCCATGGGGAAGTTGAGGAAGATCTTGATCAACTCCTTCTCGAATACGTCGAGGCGCGATTGACAAGCGTATTTTTTCTTCGCCGGAACGAAATCTTTCCGAACTTCTTGATATTGCTGGTTGGCAAGGGTCACCGCTTTCGTTTTGTTCTCGGTGACGTTCCCTTGCCCCCCCTTCAACAGCTTTATTGGGATCATCCGTAGATGCTTCTTACTGTTGCAGGATCGCGCCTACACTAGATGAGGCACTGTCGGCAGGCCGTTCCTCCGTGGGCAGGAGTTCCTTCACAATAGAGGCAACGGTCTTGCCAACCGCGGCAAAGGCAACCTCATCAAGGGGAGGCACACCCTCGAATGGTTCTTCTTCTTCAGGGATAGTGGCCACCACCCTCGATGCGCCATTGTCGGCCGCGGCCGTCGGCTCCACCGGGACAGGGATTTCGGAGGCTTCCTCAGACGCGGCATTGTCAACGGCGTCGACGATCTCCTCCACAGTGATGGTCACGTCATCAACTGCAACGGTCTCAACAATAGCATCTGCCGCCGGTGGTGCTGCTATTGTTTCATCGTCGGCCGGTGGTGGACACAGAGAAGGCATTATTATCTTCGTCTTTTGTGCAAGCCTCTTCAAACGTGGCCGTCTTGGAATGGCTTTCCCGATGAAGTCGTCGTCGCCAAATTCCTACGCCTCCTCCATCCCGGACACTTTATGTATTTGTCCCGACGGTGCAACCGATTGAAACCTTGCCTCCAATGCCTCAACCCGCGCGACAAGCTAGGGGAAAGCGTTCATCATCACCTGGAACGCCTGCAAAAAGGCTGTAGTGACGTCGTCGCCTAATGTCGTCGGTGGGGCTGCCGCGGTCGGGGGGACTGTCGTTGTCACGGCCGGGGCGGTTGTTGCCATTGGGTGGTAGGTGAGGGCCTATTCGACGCAGAGGGTTGCGTGTTGGGCTGGAAGTGGGGGAACGACATTGTCGAGAACGGACGGAAGGGGCTGGCCTCTCCTCTTGCTGTCGTGCAAGTGGTTCCCGCGCAACAGCATCCCTCCGCCAGTTGGCCCGAACAAAAGTCTCCTCCTCAGCATTCGCCGGGACCAGCTCAGGAAACTAACATATATAAAGAAAACAATCTCAGTCAAATAATTCAATTTAATCCAAAACAAACATATTTAAACATTTAACATATATACATAAACGATATGGCACACATTTAAACGGAGTATAACAGGGTTAAACGAAGTCACCAAGCGTTAAACACAAACTAGAGTTCTTAAACGGTGAAGACTATAATTAAACATTAACTGCTCTTTTTAAACACATTGTTCCTGATTTATTACCTCTTTTTCTTCGAGAGCTGACCAACTAGTTTCTATCGTCGCATGCTTCCGGTAAATACTTTCACAGTAGCACAGTACCCTTGGGGTTTTGCCGAAACGGACTTTCTAGCCGTTTCTGGTCACCTCGTAAAACCAGATGGTCAGCGCGATCGAGCAACCCTTAATGTACCCCGTGTTTACCTTCCCCCCTCGCATCTGGTTTGCACTCGAGCGGCAGCTTGTGGAACGTCCTCCATAAGCCATTTGTGAGTCGCCTGCGCCCATGCGTACAGCCCCATGCCAGGTAGATCATCGACATAATCAACGATCCAAATGGGCACCGAGCATGAGGTATTCAGGAAGAGGATTGCCCAACAAGACGCTGAAAAGTGCTCCTCATGGCGTCTCTGTGTCTCTCGTAGTTTTAATTTTCTCCCTCGAATGCTGATGGTGTTTTCTTCTTCCTAAACAGGACGGTGTCTCCGTCGCAGCGCAGACCCAGAACGAGAGCCACATCCTCAGGCCTGAAGCTCAACAGGCTCGCCCCGATCCTGAATTTATTGGTGCGGCCATCGTACCTCTGCAGAAGCGAATCAAGAAGGGCCCTCACTTGGAATACAGCTTCCACCTCAGTGAATGCCGCAAACGGTGTGCTTTGGACGATCTTCTAATGTCGAGAGGTCATGTGGACTTTCAATTCGGCCAAGTTCTCCACCACCGGTGTCAAGTTACATCTCCCGTTGACTAGGTTTACCGCCATAATCACAAGACAGCAATAATGACAACACTTGTTAAACAGATACCTCAACTGTTACACAGAGACAAAAGGTTTTACACGGAAAGCTCAATTCTTAAACAGAGATATGCACCGTTAAACGGAGACAAAAGGTTTTAAACAACAACTCATTTCTTACACGGAAACGTCATTTTATAAACTGCAACCATATCAAATGGAAGGGGAAATGCACATTGTAAGCATTACACAAACAAAAACAACCGAAAAGTCTTTCAATGATCGTGGGCACAGCCGAAAACCCTAAACCCTAAACCAAAACCCTGACCAAGAAATCTGCCTGCAGACTAGAAAGAGCCAGCCGAGAAATCCCCCCGTATACTTCAGTGTCTTTCAATAAAAACAGAACCACTCAAAACAAAACCGACGAATATCTCTTTGTAACAGAGTAGTTCAAATAAAAGCCTTACTTAAAACACAACTTCTGCAATATCTTGAGCTGCAAACTGATGAAAGTGCCGGATACTTGCGCACGAGTGATTCAGGTGGACTGAAGTTACAGAGGATGTCGAAGCATAGAGAGCTTTGGAAAGGGAAAAGCTGAAGAAAGTTAAGCAGAGAAGAAAAGCAAATACGGCTCTCTTGGGATTTCCCTACAAAAAACTCTCCACTTCCTCTGTAACCGGCGAAATGATTGCATCATGACTTCCCATGCAAGATAGGGGCAATTCCGTCCGTGAAATTGAAAAATAACTCCGTTAACCACCGTTTCATTCTTTGGGGGTTTGAAAATCATTATGTTTAAAAGGAAGGGATTTTTAGGGATTTGGAAATTAACGGGGTGTTTTTGGCCATTTCGCAAACTTAGGGGGTGTTTTTGGCCATTTGGCGTAAAAATAAACATCCTATATAAAATGACCCAATATCAATAAACTAAAAGGTTGTCGGGACACTCATATAATTAATAGATAAAATATCCCATTACACAGTAAGAATTCTCAATTTTATATTGGTTTAGAATGAACAATGATAATTGATCAATTAGAATTATTCTTTTAATTAGAACATGTGCAATTCATTTTATAATTTTAGTTTTAAATTTTATTTAACGTTTTACTCGAGAATCCAAATTTTAGTTATATTCTTCCAATTTTTATAATTAAAATAAGATAAATGAACAAAACATCCCTCAGAAGTTCACGTATTCACATAAAATCCCTGATAGTTTAGATATTCACAGGAAGTCCCTCGTTTTTGGGTTTGCTTCCATCTGGGCCTCGATGTGGGATGACCCGTTTAAGACAGAGTGGAGTGATGGTTATGCCTTTCCACTGACACGCTAAGTCTGCAGCCACTTGGGTCAGTGTGTGTTTCGAGGTTTGGGATGCGAGCGCATTGATTACACTGTAAATAGGAGACTTCGTCCCTCCATTGCACAGTCATAAAAGTTCCTTTTCCTTTTCTCAGACACAAAAAGCGTGAGCGGAAAACCCTAGTTCCCACATCATTAGCGTAACAGACATTTGATTCTCAGGACAATCCGACCAAAGTTAGGAAGATAAGTAGGTTGTATATTGGAATAGTGCTTCTCTTCCACTACTTATGATTATGTTGTGTTTGTGGTTTATGGTTTTGAAAACTCATGCAATCCAGTTAAGGGTTTAGCAATAATCGGGCTTTGTTCTGACGGTTCTGTTTAGAATATGAGATTTTTGTTTATTGAACTAGTTTCTGTTTAGACTATGGAGTTTCCGTGTAGTATTTATTTGTTTTCCTTTTAGAATTCAAGTATTGTTAGTTAAGTAATGTTGTATGCAACGCAGTCATGACCTCCAACCTCGGGCTCATGTCCACGGCGCTGACTGCTTGGGAGTGAGTGTTAGCTGAGATATGTCAGAGATGAGGTCTCGATATTTCCCGTGTGAGGGTGAAGTTTATCACACTCGATGGACATAATACGGTTTGCTCGATAAAGAACGAGGTTGACTTCCAGCGCATGTGTCATGTTTTCTCCATCTTAAAAGGCGGTGTAGTCGATCTTGTTATCGAGAAGGATGGCGTGCCATCGCATCCTACTGAAAACGAGTTCTTCTCGTGGTAATGTGTTTCTCTCAAACATTTATGTAGGTGTATATGTTAGGTATTGTTTAATAATTTCCTTCTCGGCTTTAAAAGAATCAAGTTCTCGTTTAAAATTTGACTTCCCCGTTTAAGTTGTCACGTGACTGTTTAAATGTTATTAGTGTCTGTTTAAATATCTTTGTTAACGTTTAATATTTGCAGTTACCGTTTAAAAAAATGGGGTTCATGCTTAAATCCGGATTGTTTTCGTTTGAACTGAAGTGTTGGCAGGAATTCGGAATCTGGGACAACGTTTTCAAGACAACTTGAAGTGTTGTTGTTGGATGTCGGACAACGTTTTCAAGGCGTTGAACATTTCAGAGACACAGTTCAGAATTTTTCCATCAAATGGAATTTTGACTTCAAATTTGTAAAGAACGAAAAACACTGGGTCACTGTGGAATGCGCTACCGATGGTTGTCAATGGCGCGTTCACGCATCAAAGGAATATAATCAAAACACCTTCAGAATCAAGACAATGGACCCGTCACACACTTGCGGTGGTGCAATTGGCTCCGCGTCACACCCGAAAGCGTCCAAAAAATGGGTAAGCTCACGAGTGATTCAGAAGCTCAAGGACCGGCCCTTGTACAAGGCCATCAACATTCAGAAGGACATGTTGCGGAGCATGGTGTCCACATTCTATACATGCAGGCTTGGTTGGGAAAAGAACATCCCTTGGTGGTCCTTGACGGTAGCGACATCGCCAGCTACGATTTATTGCTTTGGTCATCGACAAGGTGGTTGAGACAAACCCCGGCAGCATTCTGTTTGTGGAAAGAGATGGTGAGCAATTTAAACGTGCGTTCTTTTCTATCAGCGCGTGCATTGTGGGATTCAAGAAGGTATGCAGGCCGCTGCTGTTTCTCGATGGTACCCACCTCCTTGAAAAGTATCGGGGTAGTCTGTTGGGTACTCCTTCACCGTTGTCGACAACGAGACTGATGCCAATTCGACATGGTTCATTTCCAAGTTAGGTGATGCTTTATACGGCGAAGGAGATTACGAAGAGATAATTACATTCGTGTCTGACAAGTCAAAGGGCCTTGTGAACGCTATTCCTAGAGTCTTCCCTTCATCTCCACATGCTTACTGCCTTCGACACTTGGAGGCCAATTTTATTAAAGCCAATGTTAGACTTGGGAAGGCATTGAGTTAGGAGTGCTGGTCCATATACTTTCATATTGTGTAGGCATCGACGGCTAAAGAATTCGATGACACCGTCAATGAACTATAGGCCGCATCACCCGAAGTCTATCAGTACTTGATTCACAAGTCGGACATGTCACACTGGTCGAATTATCTATTCAAAGGTGAACGCTGGGGAGAGATGTATTCAAATGTCACGGTGTCGTTCAATGCGTGGATCAAAGAAGCTCGATATTTACCGGTGACGAAAATGGTCGACGCCATATGCTATTCGAATTTGTATTCTATGTAATGCTTACGATTTGCCCTTATCCTTTACATATCGTTTTTTGTGTTTAAATTGGACTATCTTTGATTAAATATCAGTTTAGCTGTTTAACTTTCGGTATCACCGTTTAGTATATTCTAATACTGTTTAAGTATATGGGTTTCCCTTGAAATATTAGTATCTTCACTTAAATGTCTTTAAGATTTCTGATCTTCGTTGGATAGGTTCAAGTTGATGCGCATGTTATGCACTCGCCGTGAGCAAGCGAACAAATGAGAGAGCTACTTATGCCCGGACATACATTCGAAGGTTGAGACGCTTGTTGAGGACAGCCGAAGTCTTCATGTTGGTCGCTGTATCGATAATCGTTACGAAGTGATTGACCAGTGCAGCAACTCTGTAGATCTTGCTAGTAGAACTTGCTCATGTCGCAGATGGCAAGTTTATGGTATCCCGTGCAAACACGCTTGCGCTGCAATAATGCAGACGGACACCAATGTTCATCGTTTTATTAGCGGTTACTTACAAACTGGCGTATAAGGAAGCTATATTCCCCATACCCGACAATGAGAGGCCTACGAACGACAATCATGATCTATGTTTGCGGCAGCCTGCGACAAGAAGGTAACTTGGGCATCCTAGACGAAGGAGGATGGTGTCGCAAGCGTTTGATGTCCGCGAGTTACATTACAGCCGTTGCCACGCGTCCGGTCACAATCGAAGATCTTGCAACGAAACCGTCGCCGACTAGGCATTGTAAAGGAATAAGTTTTGAAGGAAAAGAAATTTGTTTCAGTGTAAACGTTTGATATTTAAACAAGGACGCATATATTTATACGTAGGCCCCGAATGTTAAATGATAACTCTTATGCTTAATGGTTGACACATATATTTAAACAGTGTGGTCGGATTTTAAACAGTGCGAAGTTAAACAAAGCAAGTCAACTATAAAATATTACAGACATTCGACGTTTGCATTGAAAAATCTGCCATGTCATTGGGAAAGAATGAATTGAATTATGTCGAAAAAGCTTAATTACTGCTACCCTTCAGTGGAAATGCAACGCATCAGTGGAAATTTATTAGTAGTTACTTAAATTCAATTTGATATGTGAATTCAATACGTAGGCATAAATGTCATCGACCACAGTAACGGCTTTCATCGAAAACCAATAGCAATTACTTTCACTAAAAAGAGACGTCGTTCTTCGCATCCCTAGATTCGTATTTAAACAAAAGGCTAGAAGAAAATAAACATCCATCCAGAACCTAACAAAATGTAAAAGACACTTCTTAACGAGTATTGTCAGAAGATGCACCGACCCACGCTGGAGTACTCCACCATCAAGAATGGTGGCCCCAACCACAATCCCGATTTGGTCGCGATGGTGACGGTTGATGGTACCCAATTCTTTGGCACTGAGTCCGCAAAGAGTGCCAAGGTTGCCGAGAACATTGCTGCTGAGGTTCCGTACAAGCACTTCTGTCCTTCCACTAGTGAGACGACGAGTTCGCCCTCCGTTGCTGCTGCTGTTGACGGTCATAGAACCGCGGGCACTTTGAACCGTAAGATTTCCATATGAATGTTTTAAAAATGTCTGCTTCTTCTAAAACCTACAAGTCTTCATTGCAGGGCCTTCAGGCGGTGGGGATTACTCTAGCGGTGAAGAGTTGGAGTGGGTTTTCGAATACCTGGTCCGTGAACTAACAGCAAAACTTGAAGGGATAAAAAATCGAAAGATACGTGTACAAAAGCTGCTCCAAGCTTTGGAGGAGAAGAAAAGGGCGGAGTGAAAGTTTATGTTCTCTTACTTGTCATTTTGTAAATAATAAACCTGATGTGTATTAATCTATTAACTTATGAAACTACTGTAATTTCTGAATGAAGGAGCTAAAATTATGGAACTTCGTCTAATAGATATTATTACGTGGACGGAATTATTAAACGGTGGCTCTACTTCTTACACGATAACACATACAGTTAAACAGAGAAACTAAATCTCAAACGGGAAGCCTACATTCTAAATGTTAAGGCAATGTTTTAAACGTAGGCATCCTATTGTAAACAGAGAGTACTTTAGTTTAAATAGAAACATTGATACTTAAACGTTACAATTGAACATTGCTGCAAAGAATGCGAAGTACTAAAAAAATACATGCGTTAAATGAACAATAGTATGCAGGCAACATACTTTAATCATAGATAAGCAACGTCCGTTCCTAGTATCCGTAATTTAAATAGAGACGACTTCATTTTTGGAATTCATTCATATTTCACAGTATTCACTGAATGTTAAAATGGAAACATAGTCGTTTATACAGACAATGGTTCATTAGAACATAGCCGTTTAAATTGTAGATGTTGCAATAACACTGTCGCAGAGTAGGCATTACAAGTGACCCCTGCTTTTAAACAGAGAGTGCTTCATTAGATAAACTTCAAACCCCTAAACGTTACAATCTAATGTTATTCAAATAACGTGACGTATAAAAGAAGACATGAAATTGGCAAGGAATGTATTGAATTTAAAATAACAAAGATAAAACTGTTGTACGTTTGAAAACAAAGAATGCCATCTGTAAGTTTCTTCTCAATTATGTTTATCTAGTTCTATACGATAATTATTGTTTAATTATCACATTCCATGTTTATTTCTATGAGTTTACTGTTTAAAACCTGAGTTCCCGTGTAACTTATTGCGTTACCGTTTACGTATTCCATTCTCCGTTTAAAATAGTACCACTCTATTTGTAGTTACTGTTTAACAAGTAGTGTTCCCGCTTAAATATTGATCGTTTTCGTTTGAACTGAAATGTTGGCATGAATTCCGAATCTGGGAGCGCTTGCACTTGAACTCATGTCGCAGATGGCAAGTTTATGCTATCCCGTATAAACACGCTTGCGCTGCCATAATACAGACAGACGCCAACGTTCATCGTTTTATTAGCGGCTACTTCACCGTCGACACTTACACGCTCGTGTATAAGGAAGTTATATTCCCCATAAACAACATTGATAGGCCTACGGAAGACCATCACGATCTGCGTTTGCAGCAGCCTTCCTGCGTCCGCTAGCATCTGCGTCTGCGTCCGCGAGTTACACTGTAGCCGTCGTCATGCGTCCAGTCATAATCGAACATCTCGCAATGAAATTGTCGCCGACTAGGCGTTATAGATAACTAATTCTTAAAGGGGAACAGATAAGTTAAGCGTGTTTACTTTTTATATTTAAACAGATAACTTACCAATTTAATATAGATTTCTTGCAACTTAAATAAGGTCACTGAATGTTACACAGAAACGGTTATTATCAACGGGTGACATCGTTTTTTACACAGAGAAGCTTATGTGTAAACAGTCCTGGATATTTAAGCAATACAGTGAAACTTTAAACAGCGTAAGTCAATTACACAATCGTACAGCCGTTCGACGAACATAGGCACGCAATCATGATGAGGCCATGTCGTTGGGAAAGAATGAAATGAATTCAAATTTATTACTACTTAGTCACGTTTAATTTGATATTTGAATTCCAACCGTCAGATGTCACCTCATCGATCACTGTTACCGCCCTCATCGATAACTGATGGCAATTGCTTTTATTAAATTCAGCGTGAAATTTGAGAAGCGAGTTCAAATGCCAAAGATCTAGATTTCTATTTAAACAAGCCGCTGAAACGAAGTTAAACATCCAGATATATCCAGAATGAAGAAAATTTATAAGTCTCTTCTCAACGAGCTTTGCCAGAAGAAGCGTCTGCCCTCGCTCGAATACTCCACCATCAGGGAAGGCTCCGACCACAGGCCCGCTTTTGTGATGATGGTGTCGGTCGATGGTACCTTGATAAACGTCTAAATATACGTATTTTATACGTATTTATTTGTATTATTTTATTATCTTTTTGATAAGTCGATGCCCTTTTTATAGTCTAAACCCCTTTATTTTGTGTTGCAGACCCTAAATGAGCTCAAGAACGTATTTAGGAAGAATTCGACACCAAATACGACGTTTTTGGGTTCTTCACTGTAGCAGTACTGTAGCAGGTTACTGTAGCACCCGAGGTGAAATTTCGTGCAGAACTTTCTGGATGCCTCACGGGCAACCTCACGGCCGTGAGGCAGCCCGTGAGAAGTCGCGATTTTCACCCTTTTAAGGGCTTTTAGGGCATGAAAGAAGGAAGACTTTTGGCTCTTCTTGAAGCTTGACACCACCTCTTCCAAATCCGACCAAGAAGGAGAGCTTGGAGGGCATTTCCACGGTAGAATCGGCGAGGAGAGCGCGTTCTTGTGCGGGATCTACCTCTAGGGCTTCAAATCTTGAGGTTGAAGACGACGGGAAGCCACCCCTTCGAGTGGCGTCTTTGGAAGCTTCTTCGACTCTAATCTTTGGAGGGAGGTCTTTTATGTTGGGTTTAGTTATTTTCATGCTTTTATTCATGTATTTGGAGACTATGAGCAACTAAAACCCCGAGGTCACCGGATGTGGGTGAACCTTGGGGTGAACTTGTGATGTTTGGATGTTTTGGTTTAATTCATGCTTGTTAGATTGTTTGTGATTCATGTTTGGTGTTTTTGAATGCTTGGGTATGCATGAGAACTCTGTGTATCCATACTTAGCCAATACTAGGTTGCATGACCATTGCCCTAGTATTAGACTCACCAAGCTTGGAAGGGAAATACATACAAATACGCCGTGACCATCGGGTATTTGTACCCCTCCAATTCTAAGGTTAATTACTCATGTGTGATTCAACCTTAGCTTGAGAAAACCATCTTGCCCTTTGCAATCGTAGGAGGAATTGTACGGGTATAACCCGTATTCAATACTCGTACCGGATTAGGGGTCAATTGCCGTGACCATCGGGTTGACCTAATCTAGGGTTTTCTCGGTCCTTCAAGCCACTTGCATGTTAATCCAACATCCTTCGCACTTTAGTAACCCCGAGGGGATCCTCATCCGTGACCATCTTCTCACCCTAATTTCCTCCCGTTTATCGCCCTTTGTATTTAGCAGTTTAATTGCTTTTGTTTTACTTATTTACTTTTTCATTCTAAATCTCAAGTTTGATCGGCTAGACAACATAGCAAAAAGGAAGTAAGGATAGATTCTCGGGCCCTTGGGAATACGACCCACTCGTGCTTGCGCGAGTGGTTTATTACTTGACGACCCGTGCGCTTGCGGGACAATCACCAAGTTTTTGGCGCCGTTGCCGGGGAACCACGAGAAATATTCGGAAAACTTTGAGCGTGTTGATTTGGCTTTTGTTTTGCCGTTTTTACCATTCGTGTTTATATGCCGTTTTTTTTATTCTTCAAGTTTTGACACTCGCCTTGAATTTTCTTGCGAGGTACCTATCTTATGACACGAGCGAGTCACACAAATTTGGTTGATCCTGACGACGAGATTGAACGAACTTTGCATCAACGTTTGAGAGAAGCTACTGAAAGCTCAAGGCAACAAGAAATTCGGGTCGAATCTAGTGAGCCTACTGTCATGGCCGAGCCAAGAAGAACCCTATCTGATTATGAAAGGCCACAGTTCACCGGGGACGAGTTCATTGTGTTGGTTCCTACTGTGCCTGCAAATAACTTCGAAATAAAACAAGCACAATTGGGATGGTGCAAAACTCAGTTCAGTTTGATGGTCTGGCTGATGAAGACCCGCATGCCCACTTGTCCAAGTTCCTTCAGATATGCTCAACCTTCAAGATCAATTCAGTTTCTGATGATGCAATAAGGCTGAGATTATTTCCTTTCAGTTTAAGGGGAGCAGCATATAGATGGCTTACTTCTTTAGCTCCGGGATCGATCACTTCATGGAAGGAAATGGTGGAGAAGTTTCTTGCCCGATATTTTCCACCAAGCAAGGCAGCTAGGTTGAGGCAGGAAATATCAGCATTTCGGCAAGGAGATTCTGAGACCCTGTTTGAAGCTCATGAAAGATTTAAGGATCTCCTAAGAAGATGTCCTCATCATGGGTTCCCTGCTTGGATGAGGGTGCAGACATTCTGTAATGGACTGAATTACGCTACAAGGCAGCTCATTGATGCAGCGGCAGGAGGATCTTTGAGTAACAAACTTCCTGAAGAAGCTGAAGCTTTGATTGAGAACATGGCTAGTAACGAATGTCACTGGAGTACTAGACATAAGCCAGTTCGAGCAGCAGGCTGTATGAGGTGAGTGAGACTACCGCCTTGGCGGCAAGAGTGGAAGCCCTGAACAAGAATGTTATTGACAACAATGCTAAGGTTGAAGCTTTAACACAGAAACTTGATCAATTCATGTTGGGCTCCAGTTCAAGCTCAAAGGCAGTGATGTCATGTGAAACATGTGGTGCTGGGCATGCAACAAACCAATGCCCCATTCTTGTTACTCCCCCTGCACAAATGGAGTCAGTTGACTATGTCAGTGGAGGTCAGAGAGGACCGGGTAATCAATATAGCAATACATATAACCCGGGGTGGAAGAGCAATTCAAACTTCTCTTGGAACCAAGGCCAATCACAACAAAGGCCACCCCAACCTCAAGGTCCTCAGTATCAACCTCCTCAACAACAGGAGAGAAAATACACAACTGAAGATGTCCTGGCTAGATTCATGATTAACACCGAATCAAGATTTGTGGCCCAAGATAAGAAATTTGATGAATTTGATGCTGTTCTGAGAAATGTGCATGCTTCTATTCAGTCTTTAGAAAATCAGGTCGGGCAACTTGCTAGAGCACAAGCAGAACGTCCCTCGGGTAGTTTGCCAAGTAACACTGAAAGCAACCCGAGGGAACACTTAAAAGCTGTGACACTGAGGAGTGGGAGACAGTTGGAGGCAAGGGCCGAGGAGAGCCCAAGTGCTTCTAATGACGGGGTAGCCATTCGGGAAGACCCCAATGTGATTAAAAACACAAGTGAAGAAAAAGGGAAGAAACTTGATGATGATGCTTCAAAATCCTCCACTCATAAAAGCCCAAATACAAGCCTGTGGTACCATATCCCTCAAGGCTCAAGCAAGACAAGGATGAAGCCCAATTTACAAAGTTCCTCCACATGTTCAAGCAGCTTCATATTAACATCCCCTTGGTCGAAGCTCTATCTCAAATGCCCAAGTATGCGAAATTCATGAAAGACCTTCTTACTAACAAGAGGAAATTAGAAGACTTAGGCACTGTAACTCTATCGGGGAATTGTTCTGCTGTAATCCAAAAGAAGCTACCGAAGAAACTGACTGATCCGGGCAGCTTTATTATCCCTTGTGTACTTGGAGAAGGGATGGAAGAAAGTGCTTTAGCTGACTCGGGGGCAAGTATTAACGTGATGCCCTATAAATTATTTCTGAAGCTAGGGCTGGAGGAATTGAGACCTACAAGGATGACCTTACAGCTCGCAGACCGCTCAGTGAGAAAACCTAGAGGAGTTGTCGAGGATGTTCTTGTGAGAGTTGATAAACTCATCATCCCGGTGGATTTTGTGATACTAGATGTGGATGATGATGTAGAGGTCCCGTTGATCCTTGGCCGCCCTTTCCTCAACACCGCAAGAGCCCTAATTGATGTTAAGGGAGGGAAGATGACATTGCGAGTGGGGGATGAACAAGTTGTTTTCACTCTTCCAGAGGCTATGAAGCACACACTAGACCATGATGATACTTTATATTTCACGGATATAACTGACGTAATAATTTCTGATTGTGTGCAGGAAGTCCTCGCTGTGAACCCCTTAAATGAGTACCTAGAAGGGATCGAGGATGAAGAACCGGAAGTAAAGGACCCCTCGCCTCCGCCAAAACAACAACTAGCCCAAGTGGAAGTTGTAGCACCTCCGCATTGTAAGAAAAAAGGAACTTTAAAGAAGGCATGGCGAAAGGTGAATGCAAAAATGAAGAAAAGCATGAGTATCTCCTCATTACCATCGAGTGAGGTAGACCGCCTTTATTTTGATAATCAAGGTAAATTTTGCATCCTCTCTTGTCTTTCCATGAACATTCTAGGTCACAACATCGCGTCAAGAAATGGAGGTAATTCTCCACCCTTTGTCCCACCCTGATTCGAGGTAAGAAGAGTCGAGCTAACGACTTTAAACAAGCGCTTCTTGGGAGGCAACCCAATTTCTTAAATTTGTTGCATTTCTTCTTTCTTGTTGTGTGTTTGCTTGGTGTGCTCTTTTTCCGTATTTTTGGTGTGTTAGTTTTCAAGTTGCTTTTCTTGTTGTGGTGGTTTTGTTCATCATTTTTGTCCAAATCCCTTTGCATGATCTTGAGTTTCCTTGAGTGAATTGTAAATTAGATGCCATGAAAATCATGTTTTGAGTGTTTCCATGCTTAATTTGTCATTGTTTTAAACGTTTTTGAGGGTTTGGAAGAGGTTAAGTTGAGAAAGTTTCAGATTTTGGCCGTTTATGGCCCGTGAACTTGCCCTTGAGAAACTCAGGGAAAGCTCACGGGTGAGCTCACGGGCGTGAGCTCACCCGTGAGCCATCCAGGGATTTCTCACGGGTGGGCTCACGGCCGTGAGCCCACCCGTGAGGCTTCACGGGTTGGAGCTTTAAAGAGCATCTTTTCAAGCTCTTTGGTCCATTTTTCTCCTCCAAACTTTCTCTCATTTCTCCCTCCATTCTCCACCGATTTTCTTCATTTTTGTTGCTCTAAATCCCTCTCCTCCTCCCCTCAACTAATTTGGTGAAGAGATTTTGAAGAAAAAACACTCCTTGGGCCGGATTTTGCAAAGGGATTACTCCACACATCCTAGGGTTAGGTAAATGTTCTTTCTCTCAAGGGCTTGATTTCTTTTGAGTTTGTGGGGTGATTTAAGCTTGGATCTTGCTCTCTTTTGTTGCAAGAGTATCTTAAGTATGATTTGGCATGATTGTAAAAATTTTTGGCTACTTTTTCAAGAAAAAACTCTTGCAAAATTTTCTCGGATTTACTGTAGCAATGAGCATTTTCCTTGAAATCTTCATTATTTTGCTATTGCTTATCTTGTAGTTACTTGTATTGATGATCCTTTGGTTTTGTAGGATGCCGGTAAAGAAAGTAGCACACAAGAGAGCCCGAAATCACCGTACTCCACCCCGCGACGAACCAAAGTTTAAAAATGAATATCACGAATCTCGTTTCGCGCTTCTTTCACAAAGGGCTTCGGCATCATTTGAAGGATTGTTTGGGATGTGCTCAAGCCCTAGGCCCCAGGACACTACCACCATTCTGTCTTTTATTCTTTTCTTTGAGCTTGTTTGTTTTTCTTTTCTTTTGTTGTCCTTTGTACTTTTAAGTTAGTCAGGGCTCCTGCTCTGCTAAACTTTATTTTGGGTGTTTGTGAACTATTTTTGTACGCGCTCTTCCTTTATTATTTTTGTCTCTGGAGTTGTGATCAGCTTTTGTTGTGATTTCAGGATGATGATATAGCTATTCCACACTCCAGGCCCTTACCACATAATTTACCTCAAGTCCACACGCACATGTCTTGCACTTCATCGACGGATTGGGGAAGTTTCTTACTCCATCTTTAAATTTTTGTTCTGTATTTATTTCCCACCCTGTGCTGCTGACTTATGTACATTGGGGACAATGTACAGCTTTAGGTGTGGGGATGGAGTATTTTATTTTAATGCATGCTTGACTCACCTATGATCGCTATGATTTTATTGTTAAGGACTTCCTAGCTTGGTAGAATGATAGTAGTGAGTTGTACTTTACATGTACTTGAATGTAGTTCTGTTTCATCTTTAGTGTACATTGATACCTGCTCACTCTAACTTCCACTTCTGACACTCTAACCCATCTTTTTGATTTTGTGTTAGGATGTCAAATTTCTCTTTCAATAGTCCTTTAAAAACTTTTGAGTCCCCTATTTTTGCTTTAACCCTAAGTAAGGTTTTTAAGTGAGGTTTTTAGCAGGTGGTTGATCAGGCGTCCTGAGTTAGGTTGTGTATAAAAAAAAAAAAAAAAAAAAAAAAAAAGTGAAAAATTGAGTCTATGTCAGTATTCCTCTGCTTCTAAAAGCATGAATGCATATATGTAGATCTGTAATCAAGTAAGTCGGGTGGCTCTTGTGCCTGGCCAGCATGTGCATCCAGCTGAAAGATTTTTGTGCAGTCTACGTTAGGCGGACTCCAAAAAAAAAAAAAAAAAAAAAAAAAAAAAAAAAAAAACCTTTGGGCGCCTGAAACCTGTCCTATCTTCACTTGATGTTAAAGTTTCGTTTGGGGACCAAAAGATTTTTAACCGACTATTGAGAGGATTTTTGTTTGGCACTCCTAGCACTGATTTCAATTTGAGTGAGGTGAACAAACATCCTGGGTAATCCAGGGTGTGGAGGTCAAGGTGGGAGTCAGCACACACACACAGGAACACTTTGGATGAAACAGAGCTAATATTACTTGACTATACATTGAACAACTCACTTCTTGATTTCTGTCCATTTGTGCTTGTGGAGTCCTGTACAGTTGAGCTTGAGGTCGTATATTTAGCCGTTTATCGTCTTGCCCCTGTTCTTCATGTTTGTTTGCTTGGGGACAAGCAAACGCTTAGGTGTGGGGATGTTTGATAAACGTCTAAATATACGTATTTTATACGTATTTATTTGTATTATTTTATTATCTTTTCGATAAGTCGATGCCCTTTTTATAGTCTAAACCCTTTTATTTTGTGTTGCAGACCCTAAATGAGCTCAAGAACGTATTTAGGAAGAATTTCGTGCAGAACTTTCTGGATGCCTCACGGGCAACCTCACGGCCGTGAGGCAGCCCGTGAGAAGTCGCGATTTTCACCCTTTTAAGGGCTTTTAGGGCATGAAAGAAGGAAGACTTTTGGCTCTTCTTGAAGCTTGACACCACCTCTTCCAAATCTGACCAAGAAGGAGAGCTTGGAGGGCATTTCCACGGTAGAATCGGCGAGGAGAGCGCGTTCTTGTGCGGGATCTACCTCTAGGGCTTCAAATCTTGAGGTTGAAGACGACGGGAAGCCACCCCTTCGAGTGGCGTCTTTGGAAGCTTCTTCGACTCTAATCTTTGGAGGGAGGTCTTTTATGTTGGGTTTAGTTATTTTCATGCTTTTATTCATGTATTTGGAGACTATGAGCAACTAAAACCCCGAGGTCACCGGATGTGGGTGAACCTTGGGGTGAACTTGTGATGTTTGGATGTTTTGGTTTAATTCATGCTTGTTAGATTGTTTGTGATTCATGTTTGGTGTTTTTGAATGCTTGGGTATGCATGAGAACTCTGTGTATCCATACTTAGCCAATACTAGGTTGCATGACCATTGCCCTAGTATTAGACTCACCAAGCTTGGAAGGGAAATACGTACAAATACGCCGTGACCATCGGGTATTTGTACCCCTCCAATTCTAAGGTTAATTACTCATGTGTGATTCGACCTTAGCTTGAGAAAACCATCTTGCCCTTTGCAATCGTAGGAGGAATTGTACGGGTATAACCCGTATTCAATACTCGTACCGGATTAGGGGTCAATTGCCGTGACCATCGGGTTGACCTAATCTAGGGTTTTCTCGGTCCTTCAAGCCACTTGCATGTTAATCCAACATCCTTCGCACTTTAGTAACCCCGAGGGGATCCTCATCCGTGACCATCTTCTCACCCTAATTTCCTCCCGTTTATCGCCCTTTGTATTTAGCAGTTTAATTGCTTTTGTTTTACTTATTTACTTTTTCATTCTAAATCTCAAGTTTGATCGGCTAGACAACATAGCAAAAAGGAAGTAAGGATAGATTCTCGGGCCCTTGGGAATACGACCCACTCGTGCTTGCGCGAGTGGTTTATTACTTGACGACCCCGTGCGCTTGCGGGATGATCACCATACCTCCTTCCCCAGTACTGAGCCTGCGATAAGTTCCAAGCTGGCCCAAAACTTTGCTGTTGAGTTGGCGTACAAGCAGCTCTGTCCCTCTTCCAGTGGGAAGGATAGAGCTGCTCCGTCTCCCACTGTGTCTTCCGCCGTGTCTCCCGCTATGTCCCCAGCTGCTCTCGCTGTGTCTCCCGCAGCCGCTGCTAATTCCCCCATTACAGGGCCTTCATCCTGTCCTCGTTACTCCAGCAATGAAGAGTTGGAGTGGTTCTTCGAGGACTTCCTTCATGAGCTCGTAGCAAAAGAAGTATATGCTGCTACAAAACTCGACGAAATCAAAAAGCGAAGGGCCCATGTCGAGAAGCTGCTCTAAGCTATAAAGGAGACAAAAAGCGATGAGTGATTATGTTACTCCCTTGGTTTTCATTTTGAAAATTAAAAACCCTCGCGGTGTGTTAGTTTGTAAATGGTCTTTGTTAAATACAACATTGTTATCTTTGTTTAAAAGTTCACTTATTTCTGCTGCAACTCAGTAATCTTAAATAGAGACAATCTTTTACCCAGACACACATAATGTTAAATGGAGACTCTGAAAATTTATAAAGTGTAACTCAATATTTCAACGCAGACATCGTCATTTAGACAGAGATAAATGGAGAGACTTTCTACTAAATAGAGACACCGTATAGTCAACAGAGACAAGGAAAGTTAAACGGAGACTGTAGTATCAAACGGTGACACATATATTTAAATAGCACCAGGAGAGTTTAACGGGAGACACCAAACGTTAAACGAGAACGCGGAATATTAAATGAAAACCTTATTGTTAAAGCGTAACTCAATGTTTCAATAGCGACATCATCGTTTAAGCAGATGTACTTAATTTTATAAAGGACGATTCACCTTTTATAAAGAAACCGTCGTTGCAATTGCAAGTCAAGCAAAGAATGCGAAGTGTAATTTCATACAGCCGTTAAACGGACAATACTATTTTAATCGTAGATTAAGCATTGCAAGTGAACCCTGTTTTTCGAAAGGGAAACAAAATTATTTCGTTGGTAATCGCTGATATTTAAACAGAGCAAAACGAATTTCGTTATCTGTCGGCAGGTATTTACACAACGAGGCTGAATGTTAAACGTTAAGTCTTTGTCTTAATGGGTGATACCCAAAAATAAACGGAGACATCGTAGTTTACACATAAAGTACTACGATTTAAATAGGGTCAGTAATATTTACAGACTATAATGAAAAGTTAAGCAAAGAAAGTCAATTATTTAATAATACATACATTCAATTTACACTAGTAAGTTTATATTGGAAAATCTGCCTTGTCATTGGGAAAAGAATGAGTCAACTTTAAATTAATGACGAGAAAATGTAATTAGAGTAACCCCTCAGTGGAAATTGATTAGTAATTAATGCAATTAAATTTGATTTTTAAATTCAATGTCAAATTTATTGTCGCCTGATTCGAGAAGGAGTTCAAACTGTCACGCGTCCAGTCATAATCGTAGATCTTGCAATTAAATCGTTGCCGACTAGGCTTTGTAGATAAATAATTCTTGAAGGGGAGCAAATAAATTTTGTGTGCTTACTTTTTATATTTAAACAGAGAACTTACCAATTTAATTCTCATTCTTTGTAAGTTAAATGATGTCACTGAATGTTAAATGCTAACGGTTAGTCTCAAAGGGTGACACAAATGATGTTAAATGGAGACGTCTGGTTTTAAGTAGAGACTCTTGCGTTTAAATGGAGACCGTGATATTTAACCAATACAATAAGAAGTTAAACAACTCAAGTCAAGTACACAAGAGTACAGCCGTTCCACGGACACAGGTACGTAATCATGTTCTGGCAATGTCATTGGGAAAGAATGAATTGAATCTAAACTAATGTCGAGAAGAAAACTTAAGTGGAGTAATCCCTCAGTGCAAATTTATTACTACTTACTCACATTTAATTTGATATTTGAATTCGAATCGTCAGATGTCACCTCATCGATCACTGTTACCGCTCTCATCGATAACTGATAGCAATTGCTTTCATTAAATTCAGCGTGGAATTTGGGCAGAGAGTTCAAACGTTAAAGATCAAGATTTCTATTTAAACAAGCCGCTAAAACGGAGTTAAACATCCAGATATATCCAGATCAAAGAAAATGTATAAGTCTCTTCTCAACGAGCTTTGCCAAAAGAAGTGCCTGCCATCGCCGGAATACTCCACCGTCAGGGAAGGCCCCGACCACAAGCCCGCTTTTGTGATGACAGTGTCGGTTGGTGGTACCTCCTTCTCTAGTACTGAGCCTGTGACAAGTTCCAAGTAGGCCCAAAACATTGCTGCTGAGGTGGCGTTCAAGCAGCTCTGTCCCTCATCCAGTGGGAAAGATAGAGCTAATCCCACCGTGTCTTCCGCTGTGTCTCCCAATGTGTCACCCGATGCATCCGCTGTGTCTCCCGTCGCTATTGCTGATGTCCCCATTGCAGGACCCTCATCCGGTCCACATTCCTCAAGCACTGAAGAGTTGGTGTGGTTCTTCGAGGACTTCCTTCATGAGCTAGCGGCAAAAGAAGTATTTGCATTGCAAAACTCGAAGGAATAAAAAAACGAAGGGCCCATGTGGAAAAGCTGCTCCAAGTGCTAAAGGAGACAAAAAAGTTGAATGATAGTTTTATTTTGTGTCTTCCTTCATTTTGAAAAAATAAGAACCCGTGCTGGGTGTTACTTTGTTAATGTTGTCGGTTAAATGAAAGTTTGTTATCTTCATATAAAAGTTCAGTTATTTCTGCTGCTACTCATTAATATTGAATAAAGACACTAACAGTTACACGGGTAATCGTACTCTAAAATGGAGTCATAATTTTTTACCCAGACACACCTAATGTTAAACGGGGATTATGAAACTTAAGCGGAGAACGTTATTTATAAAGTGTAAGTCAATATTTCAATAAAGACATCGTCTATTAAACAGAGATGAATGGAGACTTTAACCAGAGACACCTAATGTTAAACGCGAACGAGGCATATTAATCATAAAACGTTATTATTAAAGCGTAACTCAATGTTTCATTTGCGACATCGTCGTTTAAGCAGATGTACTTAATTTTATAAAGGACGAATGACCTTTTTTAAAGAAACCGTCGTTACAATTGCACGGCGAGCAAATGATGCGAAGTATAAAGAAATACAGACGTTAAACAAACAATAGTTTATTTACATTGGAAAGTCTGCCATCTCACTCGCACACAATGAGTTGAATTTAAAATAAAACTGAGAAAACTGATAGGTATTTGTTTCTTAACTTTGTTTAGAAGTTATGTAGTTTCTGTTGCAGCTTCGTTAATCTTATGCAACTTCGTTTATTTGAGAAAATCTGTTTCATTGTCATTCGCTGCTATGTACACAGAGACCGCGAAACTTAAATGAAGATGGTTAACCTTAAATATGGTCACCGTATGTTAGACCGAGACAAGGAAATTTAAACGCATACGTGTAGGATTTAAACTGGGACTATGTGTTTTAAGCAGAGACCCCTGATGTTAAATGGAGACGGTGACTATTAAATGGAGAACCTTATTAATAAAGCGAAACACAATATTTTACAAGTGACAACGTTGTTTTAACAGAGTCATTTCATTTTATAAAGAGGCAATGTCAACGTTATGCACAACTTTGCTGGCATCCCCGACCATAGCTAAAGTCGTCTCAAGTGCATCTTCTTGCTTTAACATAAACAATGCCAATGGTCGTGTGATGGCAGCGCGCTTCTTATAAGGATATGGTACTCTGGTCAGTGAGTCTTGTATTATGCACAAGAAGACGTCCATCACATCATCCGTAACCATCTACTTCTTGTCAAGAAGTATGAATAGGTTGGCTAGTGTGGTGCTGACATAATCATTCCTCCAGATGACGGCCCTGTGGTTAAACAGACACAGATGTAATTAAATAATAACACAAAACCTTAAGTGGGAACCATATATTCTTAAACGATAATGTATACTGTTAAACAGTAATGTGGAAAGTTAAACGGTAAAGCACCATCTTAAATGGTAAATCCTATATTTAAACGGGAAGGAAATAACTTAAATGGGAACATCTGTATGTAAACAATAACATAAAAACTATCATACTTACGTGTTTATGGGGAAGTTGAGGAAGATCTTGATAAACTCTTGCTTGAATACGCCGAGTTGCGATACACCAGCGTATGTTTTCTTCTTCGAAATGAAGTCTTTCATATTGCTGGTTGGCAAGGATCATAGCTTTCGTTTTGTTTTCGGTGACGTTCCCTTACCCCTCGTCAACGGTTTTATTGGGATCATCATTTGATGCTTTTTGCTTTTGCGGGATCGCGCCTACATTGGATGCGGCATTCTCGGTCGCCCGTCCCTCCGTGGGCAAGAGGTCCTTCATAATAGATGCAACGGTCTTCTCAACTGTGGCCAAGGCAACATCATCAAGGGGAGGCACACCGTCGGTTGGTTCTTCTTCTTCATGGATTGTGACCGCCACCCTCGATGCAAAACTATCCGCCGCCGGCTCCACCGGGACGGGTATTTTGGAGGCTCCCTCAAACGCGATAGTGCCAACGGCGTCGATGATCTTCTAAACCGTGACGGGCATGTTGTCAACGCCAACGGCCCCAACAACAGCATCAGCCGCCGATGGTGCTGGTATTGTTTCATTGTCGGCCGGCGGTGGACAGAGAGGCATTACTGTTTTTGCCTTTTTGCAAGCCTCTTCAAACGTGCCGTCTTTGAATGGCCATCCTGATAAAGTCATCGTTACCAAGGGCCGACGCCTCCTCCGTCCCAAACACTTCATTTATTTGGCCAGACGGTGCAGTCGATTGAAACCTTACCTCCAATGCCTCAACCCCCTCGACAAGCTACTGGAAAGCGTTCATCATCACCTGGCACGCCTGCAAGAAAACGGAAGTGATTTCGTGGCCTACTGCCATGGAGGGGGCTGCCTTGGTCGGGGGGGGTGGTTGTGGCCTTCGGGGGGACTGTCATTGTCACGGCTAGGGGGAGGAGGGTGTTGCCGTCGGGCGGGGTAGGGGAGGGCTTACCCGACGCCGAGGATTGCGTGTTGGGCTGGAAGTGGGGGACGTACGTCGTCGAGCATGCACGGAAGAGGCTGGCCTCTCCTCTTGCCTTGATGCAAGTGGTTCCGGTGCAATAGCATCCCTCCGCCGGTTGGCCCGAACGAATATCTCCTCATCAGCATTCACCGGGACCATCTCAGGAAATTAACATGCGCAAAGAAAACAATCTCAGTCAAATCATGCAATTTAATCAAAAACAAATGTATTTAAACATTTGACGTATATACGTAAATGGTATCGCAAAAAGTTAAATGTAGAAACAAACAATTTAAACGAAGTCACCAAATGTTAAACACAACTGAAAGTTCTTAAACGGGAAAGGCTATAATTAAACCTTAACGACTCATTTTAAACACATTCTTCATGATTTATTACCTCTTTTCCTTCGAGAGCTGATAAGTGTCTAAATGTAGTTGCTTTTCATATATATATCGTATTCACTTTGCATGTATTTTGTGAGGTTTGATGCCCGTTTCGCACTTAATCGTCTATTATTTGCTTTGTAGGGCATAAGGAAGCCATGGAGAACAAGAAGATATCATTTAGGCAAAAAGAGACTAAAACAGTAATTTCATACTACCCTCATACTACCCAGTATGGGGGCCGTATGCACTGTAGCAGCGTAATGATTTGGACTTATCTGCCCAGATTTCCATACTACCCAGCATACGGGGCCGTATGTACCCCGTATGAATCGCAAATCAGTGGGTATAAATACTGACTTTTAGGGCAGAATGAGGAACTTTTTGGCTAGACTTTTTTCTGGACTTTTTGGAGGGCTTTGGCTGGACTGTTTTTGGGGGAGTTCTTGGGCGACCTTAGGGAGGAGAAGAAGGGCAAGAAAGCTAGGAGATCATTGAAGCCCAAGGTCCAAGACTCTCAAGGCAAGAAGGCTTCTTCATTCAAGGGGAGATCTACCACGATTTGAAGGAAGAAGATCCGCGGCTAGAGGAAGCGTCATTCGGCATTCCTTTGGCAGTGGAAACATCATTCGGCATACTTTCTACCTCCTCCTCCACCATTTCATCTAGGGAGTGTCAATTATGCTTTTCTTGTATATTTTACTTGATTGTATTGCTTGTTGTAGGATGATGACACACTAGACCCCCAAGGCCACCGGGTGTTGGTGAACCTTGGGGGGTTCTATCATGTATTTTGGATGATTGTTTGCTAATTTCATGCTTGGGTAATTTTGAGATCTAATCCTTTGTTTTCATGCTAAGTGCTACACTAAGGAGAAATCCGTAGCACTTTATTGAGTGATGCATGTAGATGTGACTTGCTCGCATGTATTAGATCATGAATGGATTAGAAGGGGACACTTGTATCATCACGCCGAGAAATCGGGTGTTTGGTAGCCCTCCATGTAGGTTTAATCCGAAGAAAAGTAGGTTTACTCCTAAGTGAGATTTCCTCGTACTTATTGCAATCGTAGGAATATGGATTTGGAAGAAATTCCTATCTATGTTCGTATGGGATTAGGGTTCAATCGCCGAGAAATTGGGGTTGTTCTAATCTTGGAATCTCATGGTCCATTTTACCCTTGCATCTTTTGTTCATCATCCATGTTTCATGATAACCCCTCAAGGGGATCCACATCCATAGGCCTTTGCATTACATTGAGTTTCTTGCTTGCTTATTGCTTGGTCTCTCCAATTTGTTCTTAACCTCGTTTTAATTTTTATTTGCACTTAGTAGAGTAATTTCCATCACTTGAGATCTTAGGCTAGATAATAGCTCGAGAAGGAGTAATAGGAGATCCTTAGCCCCGTGGAATACGATCCTTGTGTCTTCGCACGAGGTATTACTTGGCGATCCCGTACGCTTGCGGGGAAGCAATCAAGTTTTTGTGACCAACTGGTTTATATCGTCGCATGCTTCCGGTAAGTACTTTCACCGTAGCACAACATCCTTGGGGTCTTGCCCAAATGGACTTTCCTCCCGGTTCCGGTCAGCTCGTAAAACCAGATGCTCAGCGCGATCGAGCAACCCTTAACGTACCCCGTGTTTATCTTCCCCCCCCCGCGCACATCTTGCTTGTACTCGAGTTGCAGCTTGTGGAACGTCCTCCATAAGCCATTTGTGCGTCACCTGCGCCCATGCGTACCGCCCCATGCCAGGTAGATCGTCGACATAATCAACAATCCAATTAGGCACCAAGCATGACGTATTTGGGAAAAGGATTGTCCCCATGAGTTACACCATCAAGAGATTCGCGAAATCTTCCTCTTCCTCCCTTTGTCCAACAAGCCGATGAAGAGTGACCTTGATGGAGTCTCGGTGTCTCTCGTAGCTTTTCGATAAATACCTTCCCTCGAAAACTGACGGTGTTCTCTTCTTCTTAAATAGGACCGCGTCTCCGTCGCAACGCAGACCCAGAACGAGAGCCACATCCTCAGTCCTGAAGCTCAGTAGGCTCGCCCCGATCATGAATTTATTGGTGCGGCCATCATACCTCTGCAGAAGCGAATCCAGAACGACCATCTCTTGGAATACAGCTTCCACCTCAGTAAATGCCGCAAACGGTGTCCTTTGGATGATCTCCCAATGTCGGGAGGTCATGTGGGTTTTCAATTCGGCAAAGGTCTCCACCACCTGTGTCACGTAGCATCTCTCGTTGACTAGGTTTACCACCATAATCACAATACTGGAACAATGACAACACTTGTTAAACAGAGACCTCAGTTTAAGTACGTTTTTAAGCGGAAAACTCAAATCTTAAACAGAGATATGTTTTGTTAAAGGATGGCCTCGCTCTTTAAACGGTAATCAAACAATTTAAACAGAGACAAAAGGTTTTAAACAAAAACTCATTTCTTACATGGAAACCTCATTTTACAAACTGCAACCATATCAAATGAATAGGAAACGTACATTACAACCATCACACAAATCAAAACAATCGAAAAACTCTTTCGATGATCGTGTACACAGATAAAAATGTAAAACAAAAGAAAACCCTATCCGACAACTCTCCCTGCACACTAACAAAACCCCATCAGAGGTCCCCCCGCAGCCTTCAGCATCTTCCGATAAAAACAGAACAACAAAAGAAAACCGATAAATATCTTTGTGTAACGGAGTACTTCAAATAAAACCAAATGGCAACTTGTTCAGTACCTTCGACTGCAAACTGACGAAGTGCCGAATACTTGCCACGAGTGATTCAGAAGCTTGAGAACTAAAGTTACGGATGATGTCCGCGCAGAGACAACTTTGGAAAGGGAAAATGGCCCACTTTTCAAAAGTTCCAGCGTAACGACTTCCCATGCAAGAAAGGGTAATTTCGTCCAAAAAATTCAAACATAACTCCGTTAACCTCCGTTGAAATCTTTGGGGGTTTGGAAAACATTGTTTTTAAAAGGAAGGGTTTTTTAGGTATTTCGAAATTAACAGAGTGTTTTTGGCCATATTGTAAACTTAGAGGATTTTTTTGACAATTTCCACTTGTTATATTATAACCAACGTTTATGTTTTAGAGGCTTAGTTATATATAACCATCTATGATGATCATATATTATACAAGAAAAATAGGAAAAAATAGATAATGTTTTTAGTTTTTAAAACCATATTTTTCTTTGCTAAAAAATTTAATAAAAAAAATTTGTGATAGAAATATTCAAACAAAAATACTGAAATTGCTTCAATTCTATCAGTAAATTAAAATTCTGTAATTTTGTCGTTATTTTTACTTATATGGCAAAGGAGGATTCCTTTGCAAAATGTAAATAATACCTTATTATTACCAACAAATGTATACACTATGTTGTTGCAAATAAATATATACCCATTTTTTACTCCAATTTTTAATAAAATTTTTAATTTTATAAACAACGACTTTTTCCAACAGCTTAAGCAAACAATAACTTTTGTATGAAATATTAACTTTCGAAATTCGCCCCCACAAAAAATTCAAATTTTGCTTTGTTAAATAAAAACTTTGGAGGCATGCTAATTAATAGGTATGCTTACCTTGACCCTTCTTTTTTTTTTAATTATCAAAATAGCCCCAAGGCCATATTATTATTATTATTATTATTATTATTATTATTATTATTATTATTATTATTATTACTACTATTGTAAAAACTATTAATAATTCATCCTGAATATAAAAATATATATATATATCTCCATAAGATTAAAGGGAGAGAGAGATAATACCAGAATACCCACACTTAGACCTTTTCTATTTCTTATTTCTTTTTCTCTCTGTATCTTCATAATACAAAAATAAGGGGGTATTTATAGTATTTCAAGAAATGGATTTACGGTCGGAATTGATTCAATCCGACACTCCAGAACATTTTGGTAGGTGGAATAGTGAAAGTTTCACGGCTGCTACAGTGCCGGTTTTGCTACAGTGCGTTCTTTGCTACAGTAGGCATCCATTATTATATATTTTTATAACACTTCCCCTTGGATGTCTACGACCAAAAGGATATGCCTCATTAAAACCTTACTAGGAAAAACCCAGTGGAATAAAAACCTAGTCAAGGAAAAAGAGTACATAATCTTTGGTAAATTTGAGGGTTACTGCCTCATTAAAAACCTTGCCTCGGAAAAACCCATTTGGTATAAAAACCGTGGCGAAGGGAAAAAGAGTACAGTCTCCCCCTCAAATAAATTACTGTATATATCGAAATCTTCTCATACCTATTTTGTCAACAAGCCGTTGATGTATGCATTTGGGAAGCGATTTTATAAATAAATCGGCTTGATTCTCACTAGATTGAATCTTTTGAACTTCTATGACGCCTTCTTTTTGTAGATCATGGGTGTAGAAAAATTTTGGAGAGATATGCTTTGTTCTGTCTCCTTTAATATATCCCCATTGAATCTGGGATATACAAGCACTATTCTCTTCATAAATCACTGTAGCATTTGTTGTAATTGATGGTAGTATGCATGATGACTGTATATGTCCGATCATAGATCGCAACCAGTGGTATTCCAGGCTTGCTTCATGAAGAGCCAGAATTTCAGCATGATTTGATGAAGTAGCTGTAAGCGTTTGTTTTGTGGAACGCCATGATATAGCCGTACCATTATAAGAAAATATGTACCCGGTTTGAGATCTTCCTCTGTGAGGATCTGATAGGTACCCGGCATCAGCAAAACCTTGGAGATTGGATGAAGTCACTTGTGGATAAAACAGGCCCAAATATGTAGTTCCTCATAAGTAGCGCAAAACATCCTTCAATCCTTTCCAATGTCTTTGTGTTGGTGTAGAGCTGTATCTTGCTAGAAGATTTACGGCGAAAGCTATATCAGGTCTTGTATTATTTGCAAGATACATTAATGCACCAATTGCACTAAGATAATGAGTTTCTGGGCAAGGAATCATCTCCCCTTTATCTGGTGGACGAAATGGATCTTTCTGGGCGTCGAGCGTTCGGACAACCATTGGAGTACTCAATGGATAGGCTTTATCCATATTAAATCTCTTCAGTACCTTTTCAGTATAGGTTGACTGATGGATAAATATTCCATCCAGTAAATGTTCAATCTGTATGCCATGACAAAATTTGGTCTTTCCCAGATCTTTCATTTCAAATTCTTTTTTTAGACATGATGCTGTTTTGCCAATTTCATCATGAGTACCTACAAGATTTAAATCATCCACGTATACTGCTATCACAACAAACCCGTTAGTAGAGCTTTTAATAAAAACACACGGGCATATATTATTATTTTGATATCTTTCTTTTATAAGATAATCACTGAGACGGTTATACCACATCCGTCCAGATTGTTTTAATCCATAAAGGGATGTCTGTAATTTAATAGATTGTAACTCCTTGCTGGATGTAACTTCTACAGTTTTGTATCCTTCAGGGATTTTCATATATATATCATTTTCAAATAATCCATAAAGATATGTTGTAACAATATCCATCAATTGCATATCTAGTTTATTACTTGCTGCCATGGCAATTAAAAAGCGGAAAGTAATTCTATCCATTACGGGAGAATATGTCTCCTCATAGTCAACACCAGGCATTTGGGAAAAACCTTGAGCAACCAGTCTTGCTTTGTATCTTACAATGTCGTTATTTTCATTTTTTTTCTCACAAACACCCATTTATAACCGACTGGTTTTATTCCCTTTGGTCTAATTACTATCAGCCCAAACACCTCACGTTTTGAAAGGGAATTTAGCTCAGCCTGAATAGCTTCTTTCCATTTTGGCCAATCATTTCTTTGTCGACATTCGTTTATAGATAGTGGCTCAGGATCAATATCTGTATTCATTTCTATATCTGTAGCCACATTGTAAATGAAAACATCATTTACTTTAGTTTCAGACCGATTTATTATTTTATGATCATCTGTATAGTGAATTGAATTTTCAATATTTGCAGGAATATCCTTTCCCATTGCTTCATTTTCATAGTCTGAGAGTTTCACATTTTCCTCTCCCATCTCACGTGGGAGATCCCCCTCTCCAATTGTTTTATTTTTCTGCCTCCTTTTTCTAGAAGTTAAATCTTTGGCGCCAATTAGTCTTCAACGTTTTTGGCGTGGTTTATCATCTGTTTGTTTATCTTGCAATGAGATTTTAGGAATCTCAATTCTTGCAGGAGCATTGGCAGCTGGTATATATGACTTGGTTACTCTTTTAGTATCAGTGAATGCATCAGGTATTTCATTTGTAATATTCTGCAATTTAATGATCCTTTGAATTTTAATTTCATACTCACTAGTGCAAGGATCATATGTATTTAACTGTGATACATTCTAATCAATTTCTTTTGGCTCATTTTGATTAATTATTCTTCCTCCTAATACAGGGAAGATAGATTCATCAAAATGACAATCTGCAAATCTTGCAGTAAATACATCTCCCGTTAGTGGCTCTAAATATCGTATGATCGAGGGAGAGTCGTAACTAACATATATACAAAGTCTGCGTTGTGGACCCATTTTTGTACGATTTGGTGGTGCTATTAGCACATATACTGCACAACCAAATACTCTTATATGTGAAATATCAGGCTCTTTTCCCATAACAAGTTGTTGTGGTGAATATAAATTACTTGCAGTGGGTCGGATCCGAATTAATGCTGCAGCATGCAAAATAACATGACCCCACGCATTTGTAGGTAGTTTCGTCCTTAACAACATTGGACGAGTAATAATTTGGAGTCTTTTAATTAATGACTCTGCCAACCCATTTTGGGTATGTACATGAGCTAGAGGGTGCTCAACTTGTATTCCAACTGCCATACAATAATCATAAAATGATTTTGATGTAAATTCACCAGCATTATCAAGACGAATCGTCTTTATGGGATAATCTGGAAATTGTGCCTTTAGCCTGATAATTTGAGCTAATAATCTCGCAAAAGCTACATTTCTTATAGACAAAAGTGAAACATGAGACCATTTAGTCGATGCATAGATTAATACCATAAAATACCTAAATGGTCCACACGATGGATGTATTGGTCCACACGATGGATGCATAGATTAATACCATAAAATACCATAAAAATTTAGGAGATTCATCAGTCACCTTTGTTATAGAAGGTCTAATTATCTGCTTTCCAATCGAGCATGCTAAACATGCATATTCATTATTTGTCAGGATTTTATAATCCTTTAATGGGTGTCCATGAGAACTATTAATTATCCGGTGCATCATAATAGCGCCCGGATGTCCAAGTCTTTCATGCCATATTTTGAATATTTTCGGGTCATTAACCTTCTGGGTTAATACAGCATGTGATTCCATCACTTTAATGCGTGTAAAATATAATCCCGAAGATATATAGGGAAAGCTTTCAAGTACACGTTTTTTGGCATGAAACAACTTGAGTAATATTCAGATATTCTTTTCCTTCTTTATCAATCATCTCCAAATGATATTCATTGAGACGTATATCTTTAAAGCTAAGAAGGTTTCTCCTTGACATAGGAAAATATAGAGCATTTTTAATTTGCAAAAGTGTCCCATTTGGCAACACCAGTGCTGCTCTTCCTGATCCTTCAATCAGATCTGATAACCCAGCTATTGTGGTTATATATGCTTTCCTCATTGATAAAGAGATAAAATATATATTTCTTGTCAAAATAGTATGCGTTGTCCCGCAATCAACAATACATTCATCAGCTGTCATTTTTCTAGAACAATAAAAGAAAAACATAACTTTATTATAATGTAAAGCATAAAGCAAAATTTAGTCTACTAGAAAATCAGATACATCTAGATATGTATTTTCTATATTATTTATACTAGTAGTAGGATCATTTTTGGTCGAGTTTATTGTGGGTTGATCAGCAAAATTTGTCTCAGGATTTTTACCCTTTTTATTTTTAACTGATTCTTGGTAAAGATTGACAAAATGTTTAGGGGTCCTGCAAATTCTGGACCAGTGGCCTTCTAACCCACAACGATAGGAGGTGTCTCTTTTTATTTCTGATCCCATATTGTGGTCTTGTGGTTTTTGTTGATGAACATCAATCTTACCATCACGTGATCTAAAGTAATTTCGGCCCCCATCACGACCACGTCTTCCACGACCACCACGATTTCCTCGTCCACCACGGTTTTTATTACCGTCACCACGACCATGCCATTTTCTTTGCACATAATTAATTTCAGGTAGTGGTGCTAATCCAGATGGTCGAGATTGATAATTTTGCATTAGCAACTGATTAGTTTGCTCCGCCACCAGGAGACAAGAAATTAATTCAGAAAATTTTGTAAAAGTATTGGCTCTGTGTTGCTGTTGTAAAGTTAAATCTCGAGGATGAAATGTAGTAAATGTTTTCTCGAGCATCATATCGTCTGTTATTGTTTCTCCACAGAGGCGTAACACCGAGACTATTTTAAAGGGCTCGGAAATATATTCTTGCACATTTTTAAAATCTTGGAACCTGAGATTTGTCCAGTCATGGCGTGCTTTTGGTAAATATACCATTATGAGATGTTCAAATCTCTCTTTCAAAGAAATCCACAATTCCTGTGGATCCTCAACCGTTAAATATTCATTTTTCAAGCTATCATCAAGATGATGCCTTATAAATATCAAGGCTTTTGCCTTACTATCATTGGGCTCATCATTATCAGCCTCAATGGTCTTGCTCAAGTTCCGTGCCTTCAGATGAAACTTGGCATCGAGGCTCCAGGAAATATAATTGCTTCCGGCAATATGGAGATGCTCGAATTCTTTTCTTGCAATATTTGCCATTAAAAATCAAACACTATATTGAAACAAATATAACAACGAATTAGACGAAAATTATAAAACATAAATACAAAGTTGTTAAAACTACATTAAAGTGAAATGATAATGCAAAACAAGATTAGGAGCAGATTCGTGCTGATAACGTATTGTAAAAGCTATTAATAATTCATCCTCAATATAAAAATATATATATATATCTCCATAAGATTAAAGGGAGAGAGAGATAATACCAGAATACCCACACTTCAACCTCTTCTATTTCTTATTTCTTCTTCTCTCTGTATCTTCATAATACAAGAATAAGGGGGTATTTATAGTATTTCAAGAAATGGATGGACGGTCGGGATTGATTCAATCCGACGATCCAGAACATTTTGGTAGGTGGAATAGTGAAAGTTTAGCGGCTGCTACAGTACCGGCGACTGCTACATTACCGGTTTTGCTACAGTAGTCATCCATTATTATATATTTTATAACAATTACCATATTATTTGGTAAAGATAACCGTTATTGCATGGTTAGGGGCTCAAACGCTTTGGACACTAAGTTTGGAGGGTTATGTATTAGATTTTTTTTAAAAAGCTTTTACAATCTAACTTTCCATTTTTCTAAAATTATCAAAATTAGCTTGCCACTAATACTACCATAATTGTCCCCGGCAAGGGATTCAGTAAAAAGGAGAAAAAGTATATGCACTATGTGTTGTGTTCAATATAAGCAAGGGATTTTGTAAAAAGGAGAAAAAGTATATGCACTATGTGTTGTGTTCAATATGTTATATTACAGTTGTTGTCAAATGTCAATTTTGCTTTCACCTTGCAGGTCAAATACGCTATTTAGACCTTATTTGCATTTTAACAGCCATCTAATACACTTTCTCATGCAGCAAAAAACACCCCCATACATATGCGTATACATACACATGCATATACTTATATGTATACATGACCATCAAAACTCAGGCCATAGGAGATAGTATCGTACATAATACATTGGCTATGACCTCACCATCTCTTTGTAGATCCTTATTTTGTGATCATGGAATGGTGTTATCAAACAATAAAGAAGAGAAAGGCTATGTGAAGAGTGGCAACTTTTAAACAAAAAAGAGATTAGAAGGTCATCCTTACAAACTTCAACAGCTACTTGTGAAATGATACATATAAATACACAAATGCATACAAGGGATCTGAAACAATACATACACATATAGTGGATGCACACTAGTTATATGAATTTTGTCTGGATACTGAAGATCATGTCTTTTAGGTACTGAATATTAACTTTATCCAGCTACAAAAAAACAAAATTCAGACGCCAACAAGGAGATATGAAATGATGTATACACATTCACACATATACATACACATATGGTCGGAAGACACTCAGTTATTTGCATTTTTTCCAGATTCAGAAGATCATGTCAATCTAGACACTGAACTGTATGGCAGTCTAGCTACAGAAGGCCAAATAAATATAATTATACATACACATGTGTGATATTACCTCTTATTTATAGGGGTCCCAATTTTGACGGTTGTATTGGTATGCACAAGTATATGTGTGAGTGAAATTTTCAGTTGTATGAGAAGGTGTATCAAATCTTTGTCAAAATGACTATAACTTCTAAGCACCGTATTTGACTTGTGAGTTGAGAGCAAAATTGGCATTTGACAATAATTGTAATATGGCATACTGAGCACAGGATATGATGCATACACTATTTTTCTTCCACAGATTCCCCTGTTAACGGCAAACATGGGAGTAAAAAAGGCAATAAATGGAAGCATCGTGGACTCAAAGAAAAAACAAGAACTACTCTTTTCCTCCTGCAAGTTGATCTCCAAATTTGGCTTCATTGATGGATTCTTCCTCAACTTCTAGGGTTCTAGTTTCTTGAAAAGGAAAATATCCAAACCCTAGTTAGTTTTTTTCCAACTAATTTTCTAGCTCAAAAAGCCTACTTCAGATCCTTTAGGTCCTAAATCATTATTCAATGTCCGGGCTACTACTCCTTATACATATACTTATACATACACATCCATATACTTGTGCATACACATGTAACCATTAAAATTTGGACCACTAGTAATGTTGCACATATGTGTATCTATAAGTATATATATGTGTATGTATAAGTATGTATATATGGATATTGAGTGATGATATAGGGAGCTAAAGGACCTAAAGTAGGCTTCCTACCCTCGAATACTTGTTAGAATAAAACAAACTCAGATTTAGATTTTTCTCCTTTCAAGGAATTAGACCTCGAGATGCTAAGGAAGAAGCCATCGGTGAAGCTCAGTTCAATAGGTTTTATAGATGAAGGTTGCAAGAGAAAGTCAACGATTCTATATTCTCAAGAAGAGTTCAACATGCTTCCATTTCTTGCCACTGCTATTTGTTAGAAATTTTTCATAACAATATATGACTTTTGATTAACAAGTAATTAAACCAACGATAAAAACGAAAAGTATACATCTTATATGTAGTATATTGTAAATTGATATAATAAAATATGTTACCTCCCACAAATTGTGAAACTTAGAGACTTGGCATCGAGAATCGAATCATGTGCTACTACGAGAAAAGAGAAGAAAGACTACGCTATGGTTCACTGAATCCCTTGCACCAACTTGCTCACACACTATTACAAACACATCAAGAGCATATATAAATATGCCACATTTTGGGCTAGACCAGTTCAATGGGTTGATTTGGGCAAGTTTGAAGAGTGGATCCAACTGCCCCAAGCTTGATTAAGAAAATAACATATCCATCCTATAAAAAGCCTAACATATCACATGCATGCAACATGGATATTAATTGTCTTTTAGATTATATTAGCTTACAAAATAATTCAACACTACTCCCATGGCCGACCGTGATGGGGGACTTAAGATGGGTTGCAAATGAAACTTAACAGTTTCATCTTGTCCTACTGAGTTTATGATGTTTTTGTTTGTTGTCATTGCTACTCTCATGATCGACCTGGGTGAGGGATCACTTAAAAAAACAAATGTATGCATCATGTGTTGCACTTAGGGGCTGTTTGTTTACCTGTAAGTATGTCTAATGTAATTTGATTTATAGGTAAAATGACAACATGATCTATTTGATTACCCGTAAATGCAAAGTTGCCGTAATTCAAATTACATATTTACATGGTTTTGGTACATTTTGAATTACGACCAATTTGGTCGTAATTCAAAATGCTGCATTTCAATGGTTAGTGTAAAACAACCCCTCTCGAATAAACCCGCACTTCTGTTTTTCTTTCTCTCTCTCTCACTCTCGATAAACCCTATATCTGTGGTGGCGGTGGCAGCGGCGGCGGAGCTCCTCTCGGATTCGTCTTTCATTCTGATCTTGTCTTCAATCTCTCCGTCCCTAGAGTTTCATATTTAGTTCTTTGTCCATGACTGCTGCATAAGTACATTGTTTTTCTTTGATTTCGTGCTTTTTAACTGTAGTTATGAATTTGATGCCCTTTGTTTATAGTTTTGCACTGAATCAAATTATCTGATATCACTACAAGAAAAACAGGAAACGGCAACACAATTTTTTGTTGGTAAAAGTTAATTTTCCGTTGCTACTAACTATTAGCAACGGATTTTGCGACGGAATCATTCCGACGGGAATACTCAAGTTGCAATTTAAGTTCTGTCACTAATTAAAACTTCCGTTGCTATTTTTTATTATTTGTTGACGGAGCATTCCGTTGTGAAACGAAAACAATTCGTCGTTAATATAATTATAAGATATTCATTTTTTGTGGTTTCACAAACGTTCCGTTGCTAATATTCTGTCGCGCATATTAGCGACTAAAGGTTCCATTACTAATACTTTCATAGCAACGGAAAGTTTGTTTTGATATAATTATTTTCTTTTTTAGCAACGGAATCACCATTGCTATGGTCTTTTTTTTAAGACAGTTTTCATTGCTATGAATTCAATAGCAACGAAAGTTTTTTGTATTTCCGTCGCCACTTTACTCGTTGCTATTTTGTATTGCCAACCAAATATCTGTTGCAATGTTTTTATTAGAAACGGAATGAACCATTGTCATTTTTGCAATATCAAAAGAATTTTCGTTGCTATTTATAAATTGCAACGGAATTTTTATTAACAACCTGCATGCCTAATTGGAACAATTGATAACAATAATTTATACAAATTTACAAATATGAGCAATACAAATTGTCCATATAAATGTTCCGTACAAGAAGTATGCCATTAAATACCAAATACATAATTTGATTCATACAAAAATAACACTAATATTTCATACAAATGATAAACTATCAATTCTATCATCATTAGAAGAAGCATTCATTAGCGGATGACTAGTGGAAGGACCACACACTGAATCATTTGTGCATGCGAGTCCATTGGATGTCATTTCAAACAAAGATTTAGAATTCACCATGGTGCCAAACCCATATACATGTGTGCGTGTAGCTATTTTGCCACCAATTGATGATGCTCATGCCTCCATATCGAACTCATGACGATTAGATATATTATCACCATATTTCTCATATAATATAGCTTTATATTCCTCCTACAATAAAATAACAACAATTATCAATAAGTTCATATTTAATTTAGCAAACAAAAAAATAGCCACTAGAAACTTAAAGTAAAAATTAGAAGAACTTAACATACACTGACAACTTTGGACTTGTTGTCTACAAATTCACCACTTCCCTTTGAACGCTTATGGGTTCCCTCAAACAATTCTGGATAGTTTATTGGTTGTTGAAATTCCTCTTCCTGCATAAGAATTGTTTTTAATTGGACAAGACATATAATTTTATTATTGCAAATATATCTATAACGAATTGACAAAATTAATATCATGAGATAAATTAATTGAAATAAACTAATACCATTAACTTTTGGGTAGCAAGAAACGAACGAGAACCACTGGTGTGCTTTGTAATACCTCATTCTTTTTATGTTAAACAATTAGCCAATGCTTTCTTTGATTTGTTTTGCCAACTCTCTGTACTCCAAATAGTGTCGATCAAAGCATCCCAAATTTCAGTTGACATCCAACTTCTTTTCATTCCTTTGCACTTCTTAATATCAGCAATATCATTGACACCAACTTCTTGCATAGCTTTTGTTCTTTCACTATTCAACGTGTCTTTAAATCGCTCCTTGCATGTCTTCTCAAATACTCGTCGCACATTATGCTCCTCTTCTAAATGCCAATTAAAATATTCCTAACATTGAACATTGAAAGTCATTGTTAAATTGCTCATATGCATAAGCAAAAAACAAAAAAAAAAAAAAAAAAAAAAAAAAATAATAATAATAATAATAATAATAACAAATAAATGTAAATCCGGATAAAATGCAATTGACGACACAATTGATACCTACTCCAAATTTCTTCCACATGGCTTCTTTCACATCCTCCAAAAATTTCCTCCACGTTGGCCACACGCTAGTAAAAAAGTTTTTAATTATTTTAACAATAGTTGATGGCACTCCTTTCTCTGCAAAAACACTGTGACAAATTAAAGTTTGTCATTAATATCCTCCAATATAAAATCAAAAGATTAATAAAGCCAATAAACCAAAGAATAAAAGGCATTGTGAAAGAATCACAGTAAATCAAAAATTACTCAAAGTACGTGTCCCCAAAAATTGTTAAAGTACGGTTTTTGTTTGCATCTTCTGAAGTGACTCTTCCTATAGTAGGGCAACTTGTTCGACGTTGTATATCTTCTCTTCCAACTTTTTCAGATGGACCCGAAAATCTCTCAGAATGAGACAGTGCTTGAGGGGAAGCCAATGTCTCATTTACTATTGGCTCCACCAACGAGCTAGGTAGGACTTCAAGCGGTACATTATTACTTGTTGATGGTTGAGAGCATGGAGTGACCATAGAAGGTGCTAATGTAAGTGGTTCTAGAGTGGATTCAGTGGCAAAAGATACCTTCAAGGGTGTACGATATGCAGGATTCTTTGTAGGGCGGCCGTTGCTTAGTTCAATTGCCCGACCTTTACCTTTGTTTTGGTTTTTAGGATCCTTTGGTTTAACCATTGCAACTCTGTTTAAAAGAAAAATTATTAGTCATAATCAGATTTAATACTCTTGCACCGCACTCCCATGAAAAATATGTAAACTGAAAAATCATATGCTATCATTCATCAAATCATTACTCATCTAATATTCTAAAATGAGCAAGAATTCAAAAATTTTGCTTGTAGTATTAATTCAACACTTAAAAATCAATGCAAGAAAAATTTTGATAAATCATCATTGCATTCAATAAATTGTACGCTATGTGATGTAATTTTTCCAACACCATAAGAATTCATGAATCAACGATGAAATTAATGCTCTATCAAGATTATGTCGTGTGAATGCTCAAATTGAATAAGTATGTCAGAATGATCCACAAAACGGCATCTTAATAGTCTCCACATTATATATAAGTTTACATATATAAATATATATGTTCTTCAACAATAACCATGTAGAGCATATCAATTATCATCAGAGTAAGGAAAGTCATTGTTCTTCATCATCTTCATCCTCATCTCCATCTCCTTCATCATTCCCATCATTTTCATCATCCCCGTCTTCATCCCTATTCTCGTCTTCATCAATCGTGTTCTCATCTTGCAATTGTTCTTCAACAAATGAATTTATCTCTTCCAATATACCATTAGCAAGAACTATTGGGTTTTCAAGTTTCTCTAAAGGAGTAATATATGTAGGAATACACATTTCATCTTCTTGATAAATATCTCCAAGTAATTCAGCTGTACTTTCTTCATGAGTACCCCTTGCAGAAAGTTTAAATGTGCTCCTTGCTTTTGTTTTAAAAACAACCCACCAATCATGGCGTTCTCTCTTGGTAGAGGGATAAGGACTATAATAAACTTGTTCAGCTTGATCAGCTAACACAAATGGTTCATTGCTATGAAGTACCGATTTGTGTTTAATGTCAATAAGGCCATGTCGAGGATCAATCTTAATCCCTTTTTCCATATCAAACCAATGACATTTGAAAAGTACAACTCTGTTTCCAACACCAAAGTACTCCAACTGGATAATATCCTCCAATACACCATAAAACTCCCTCTCATAATCATTGTAAGAACTCCTTTTTACACAGACTCCACTATTTGTTGTACTACCGTTTTGGCCATAATCTTTAGTATGGAACTTGAAACCATTTATAAAATAGTCTTTATAACATTGCGCAATTCATCCAGGACCATACGACATCTCAACGATGCGAGGATCAACTTCATCTTTATGTTCTGCCACTTAAAACATTGTAGGATATAGATCAGTATTTTATTTTGCAAATGTATGCATTCACTAGTAAGACATCCATGTTTTTAAACAGGACTTACAAATTGTCTAAACCATTTTGGAAATCTTGAATCTCGCATTTTCTCTAATTCCTTGTTAGAGATATTCACACATTCTGTTTTCGCCATTTCATCGAACATCCTATATTTAAGACGTTAAAGTTGGTGAGAATAATTAAGGATAAGATAAATATGTACTTTGTGCTTTATAAAAGTCTAAAAATGATACTTACTGCACATATGGGTAAATCTCTTCACAACTCATAAGTACATACAATTCTCCAGCATAATGTTCCTCTTCCTCAAGGAATCTCACATTGTTTAGTGGACCAAAAGGTTGACCCAAACGAGAGAAAATTGAAAGTCGTCCTACAATACCATCGTCCCCACCATCGTCGTTGTGAGGCTCATGATTTAGCCTTGTTTCCACAGTAGGTTCAAAATACATTGAACAAAATGATGAGATTTCTTCTATGATATATGCCTCACAAATAAATCCTTCCACACATGCTTGATTTTTCACTATTTTCTTGAGATGATGCAAAAACCTAAGCATGATAATAGGAAAATAAAGTTTAGGTCATAATGTAAATTATTAGAATTGGCTTACTTGTGCTTTCTTGAAGATTATAGTACTACTATTACCTTTCAAATGGATACATCCAACGATATTGCACCGATCCTCCAAATTTAGCCTCATATAGTAAGTGAATTGGCAAATGCTCCATTGAATCAAAAAATCCAGGAGGAAAATTTTTTTCTAGTTTGCATATTGTTTCAACAATGCTAATTTCTAATTTATCCATATTTTCTGTTTGTATTTCGGTTGAGCACAAATCTCTAAAAAAATATGATAATTCAGTGATTGCATCATATACTGAGTTAGGCACCATATCACGAATGACAATTGGTAGCAAATGTTGCATGAAAACATGGCAGTCATGACTTTTCAACCCATTAAACTTGCATTCAGCTTCATTTACACACCGGGATATATTTGATGCAAAACCATCGGGAAGTTTCAACTGTTTCGCCCATGTGCGAACACGCTTTCTATATTCTTTGCTCAAAGTGTACGACGCTTGTGGCATGTAAATACGACCATTATTTTCCACCAATTCCAATTATTTACAAGTGCAATACATAGCCAAATCCTTGCGAGCTTTTATGTTGTCCTTCGTTTTACCCTTAATATCCGTCATTGTATTGAATATATTCTCAAATACATTTCGTTCAATATGCATCACATTTAAATTATGACGAATAAGATTTGTGTGTCAATAAGGTAACTCCCAAAATATACTTTTCTTGACCCAATTATGACTTTCTCCAAAGCCCATAAGCTTCTCCTCATTACATTTTGTCCCACATGTGATATTTGGGAAAAACTTCAACTGTGCCAATAGTTCTTGGCCTGATGGTCGAGGAATTGGACAATCATGCTCAAACTTTTTCCTAAAGTTCTTTTTCTTCCTCCTAAAAGAATGATCACTTCGTAAAAATTGGCAGTGACAATAAAAAAACATGGTTTCTTGCCATGCACCAATCTGAATGACTTAATATCTCCCATACAATAAGGACATGATAAAATTCCATGAGTGCTCCAACTGGATAACATACCATATGCTGGAAAATCATTAATTGTCCACAATAATGATGCCCTCATTATGAAATTCTGTTTTTTAAAAGCATCATATGTTAGGATACCAACATCCCATAATTGTTTCAACTCATCTACCAAAGGCCGCAAGAATACATCGATGTTTTGGCTTGGACTCTTTTTTCTCGGAATTGCCATGTTAAGAAATATATATAGCTGCTTCATGCACATCCACGGAGGTAAATTATAAACAACAATCATTACTGGCCAAACAAAATATGGCTTTGCTGCATGTCCAAAAAGACTAAAACCATTAGCACATAACCCGAGTCTCACATTGCGGGGTTCTTGCGCAAAGGATGGATATATTTTATTGAAATGTTACCCTGCCTCCCTGTCAACCGGATGTCTAAGCACTCCATCGGTGCTTTGATTAGTCACATGCCATGTCATATCTTCAGCAGTCTTTGTTGACATATAAAGCCTTTGCAGTCTCGGTGTAAGTGGCAAATAACGTAAAATTTTGCGAGGAATTTCCTTTTGCTCCTTTTTAGATCTTCCCAACGGTCTCATCTTATATCGAGGATGCCCACAAACACTACAATGGTGAAGTTCAACAACCTCTCCATAAAACAACATGCAATTGTTTTGACAAACATGTATTTTCTCGTAACCCACGCCGAGGTTTTTCATTTTCTGCTTTGTTCTATAAAAGTTATCCGGAACGCATTCATTTTCTGGTAGCATATTCTTAATCATCACCATAAGACGATCAAACCATGTTGCGCTCATGTTAAATTCAGACTTTAAATTTAGTAGTTATGATATAGCTGATAGTTTTGTGTACTTGGTACAACCTTGATATAATGGTTCATCTGCATCATTTAATAAAGAGTAGAATGTAGCTGCCTTGGGGTGTGGTTCTTCTTCCACAATATTTGATTAAGGATAAGGAGGAATATTGTATGTTGGACCCATAAAATCCATAACCATTTGAGCATATGGATTTCTGGATTCCACTTAAGACATTGTGTTAACAGCTTCGTCTCTATGAGAAGATTGTCCAAGTTCATATTCTCCATGAAAACTCCAAGTTGTATAGCCAACCATAAACCCATTGTAGTAAAGGTGTCTACGAACTGCATTAGCAACTTGAAACATGCTATTTTCACACCTGTGACATGAATATCTTATAGAATCCCCACTTATAATACCATCTTGAGAATATGCAAATGCAATAAAATCCTCCACTCCCTTAATAACTTCATCATTAATGAATGATGCCCGATCTCTACGACAATACACCCAAGATCGATCCTTGTCCATGTTACAAATACAAAGAGTTACCAAGTGTATTGACTGTTCTTACGCAAAAAATAGCAACATTGTGTTACTATTCCAATATGAAATCATTGAAAAAATAGATTTATGTTAATTTGAATGGGCTAGAAGGATATTTTTCTCACCTCTCTCTCTTTATTGTTTTCATGGCAAAGACTCAATGAAAATAAGACAACAACTTCAGCATTTAAGTGATACTTTGATTGAAGTCAGTTCTCGATTATTTCTTGATGATAAATCAATGTGGATACAATAGTTTGATGCAATCGCACAGATCTTCTCTTTGTTCTAATGGGATTGAACAATTAATATGAATCACACTTGTAAAGCATAGCAAACTCTAAACAATTCTCACACATTATCCTACATTCTCAATTGCCAGAACATGCATATTATCCTAAATTCTCAATCGGGCAATATATATCCTAAATGAACAAAAACAACTATTTTTTCAGGTAAATGTAGTATTGATGTTGGATAATAAGCATCATGAGAATACTACAATTCAGCAAAGTATTGAAACCAAAAAAGAAAAGGAAAACAAAATCTCTTATCAAAAAGATGAAAGATTAAAAAAATACTAGTGCTACAAGTAGAGAAGGGATTGAGAGGCCTAGGGGGATGGCCCGAAAAGGAATACATGTCAAGAAGCATCAAACTAATTAAAATGACAGTTACAATGCACTGAACTAGCTAAATGTCAATTCCACAAGATGGAAAGCTTACTAAGTCAAAATCTTGACATTTCAAGATGTAGTTGCCATTTCACAACATATCTCCAGTAATCAGTGAAAATGATAAAGTGCAGCTACTATTATTTGAACCCCAAAGACAAAAAAATATGGTAAGAATGATATTAGGGTCAATCAAGAAGCAATAACATAGAGCTTCCACATAATTTATGCTGCTTGCAGTGGTCTAAGACACCTCCACGACAAAAAAAGTGTTGCATCAAGTGCCCATAAGCCATTGATCTTTAGAGTACCAATCATTTGTGATCATTACAATAAGCATGTGCCAAACAAAAACATAGAGAAGCATGGGAAATTCAACAGATGGAATGAATTGATGGGAAGGTAGGACATCGTGAGTATTAGCTTATGATACACATGAAACATGCTTTAGCACCATCATGGATCACATACAACCAGGCATCAAACTCATACCATAATCACAATTCACAATTCAAGAACATCAAAGGTCATTTTCCTCAGGACGTCTGATATAATACATGTTTACATAAGGCATGAAGTGTGCAGGCCAACAGATTAAGGAAGGCGCTAATTAGGTTTTAGACACTCTCCAAAATTCTAAGGTTTGGCTTGGTAAAACAACAGATTGCATATTAGGATACCAATAACTAATTGCCAAATTGACTCAGCCACAAGATAATACTCATTCGACAAAATAGGTCAATGCGTTTGACAGACATACACGTGTGTTCATCTAATCAGATGCATACTTGTGCAGAATCAATACTTTCTAGTATATTATATGCATGGTTCTTTAACGTTAATAAGAAAGATATGGCATTGGGTGTTGATTATACAAAGTTATGCTACATGCTGAAAGTGCAAAAGATGAACAAGGTAGGTTGTCCATCTTTCATAAAAAAATAAACTGCACAAAATCATTGCAAATCCAACCTGCACTAGAAAATTCATCTAATTCATTAGGTGTTGAAGCTAGACCTTATATAAAAAGATCAAGCTTGTGTACAATAAACTTTAGATATGACTTCATATATTATCTTACGAATCCATTATGAAAAAGAAACACCCATATGATGTGGGATCTCTCCAACAAAGGGCTTATAAGACAAGAAACCACTTCAATCATGAAGAGTATGGGAAAATAAAAATCTCAAACTCCTTCATAACGATTGAAAATTCTACACAAAAATAAATGAATAAATAAATGGATACAGATGCTACCCAAATCCCTAAAACAAACACGCATGATCTCTCCACCACACAGGTACGGAATCCAACTAGAATCACATACACAGTATAAGAAAATAGGTGCTTTCTAATAACTAAATAATTTAGGTCTTTTTTTTTCTTAAACAAAAGATTGATGCAATTACCTCTGGAAATTGCAACACCAACTCTAGCTCTCACTGTTACGGCTGCTGCTTGAGTAGAAAGAAGAAACGAGGACGGAGATGACGGTGATGACGGGGAGGTAGAGGCCAACGGAGAGCATTGTCTTCGGAGGAGACAATGGTGGAGGGGTTCGTGGTAAGGAGCGGACGAGCGGCCGTCAACTAGGGTTTGTTTGTGAGTTCTCTTGTTTTGTTTATTAGATTTAATTTTATGAAAATTTTCTTTATATTATAGTTATAATAATTTGTATGGGATTACTGAATTTTATAAATGATTAAATATTTATTAATTTAACTTATCTCATCAAATTTTTAGGATTATGTTAATTTAAAATTAAATGGTACATTTGGCTAATTCATTTTCAACATTTGAAATAATTTTTGTTCAGATTTTATTTTTTTAATTGGGATTTAAAATAAAGAAAGATTTGTTGAAATTTATAATTATAAAATTATAACATCAAAAACAATGGTGTATATTAAATAATTATTTCTTAGAAACATTTTATTAGATGAAATGTTAATAATCATTAATGATTATTATATATAAAATAATTAGTTAATGATAACATTTATATCAATAATTATTATTACATGTCAAAAACTCATTATCTTTACTTATCTCTTAAAATAAATGACTCGACACTGTTATTTTTCTTTCTCCTTTTTTATTTTTATTTTTATTTTTTTAAAAGGTTCTAGAATAAAAAAATAAATAAATAAATCACTTTAATTAATGGCTAACTAACTAGGTTTGCCTTTCTATTTTTCATATAATTAATTCTTGGTGCAACGACTGAGGCTATTCATCATTGACTCATTTTGTTTTCAATAATTCTATCAATACAAAAATGATATTTATCTTTCCTCCAAAAGTGTGAAGACTATTTTTAAAAACTTCAAAATTTCAATGATAATACTTATTAATTTCTAGCAAGTGAAATTCCTGACAAATTTATGGTAAGTTCGAGCAACTGAATTGCAACAGAAATAGTTCGTTGCTATCTTTCCGTTGCGATTCAATTGTATTCCATTGGTTTTCTTTAAAGTTCCATCGCTAATTTAATAAAGACAAATTGCACGATTGAAATTTTAATCCGTCAGTAATCAGATGCAAATTCCATCGCCAATGTATCCAAATAACGATGGATAAGTTTGGTAGCAATTTATTTCCAACGGAACTTCCCGGCAAATTTATGGCTTGTAAGCTTTAGCAACTTAATCGCGACGGCCATATTCCATTGCTATATTTCCGTTGCAATTCAATTATATTCCGTTGTTATTCTTTAAACATTCAGTTAGATATGTAACAAAGACAAATTGAATGTATGAAATTATATTCCGTCGGTAATCCGATGCTAGTTCCATTGCCAATGCATATAAATAACGACGGAATATTTCCATAACAGTTATTCCGTTGTCTTTTCATGTCTTTCTTGTAGTGTATAGAAACCTTAATTGTTGTTACAAGGTTAGGGTTTTTGAGAAGTTTGCTCATTTATTTTGCTTGTTGCTAATTGCGGCTTGAACTTATTATCAGATAATTTGATTTAGTATATTGAATTGAACTTAATTGTGATTCAGTATATTGTCTTAAATCAAGTGATTAAATACGAAGAATGGAGACAATTATTGTCTATCAAGTTGTTAACTATTTCTGTTCCACATGCCCAATATCGATTTTCCCATAGGTTCTTGGGTTCCTATTCTATTTCTTTGTTTCATTGAACATTCCTTTTTAATTTTAATATAATTAAAAAATTTTGAACGCATTTCTTTAATCAATAATGTATACAGCTTTCAAACTACATGTATATCTAAGTGATCTTGACATTATCTGAACAAGATGAATTATTTCAATCTTGAACTTTCGAAGGCCATCTAAATAGAATTGTTTTTAAATAGTATCTAAACTTTCATGAATATAATTCAAATACATGGAATCATTTTCATTTGGTTGTTTGTACACATATACACTATTAGGCAAGAGTATTTTATTATGTAAGCAGTTTTTAGGATGTGGTGAGAAAGCAAAGAACATAGATAACAAAATGGAAATCAGAGTTGCAGATAAGTGTATAACATATCCAAGAAGAAGTATATAAAACAAGCTAATTCTTCACAAACCTGTGCATTCATGTTAACTCCATCCATATAGACCTACCCACCATTGTCATGAAATATCTTGCATATTTCATCGCTTCCTTCATCATAGACCCGATGATTTGATGGGTAGTTAACCTACAGAAAAATAAACAATAGATTCATATAACTGTATGCGATAATAAACCAGTCAATGGTAGGATGAGGTAATCTAATATGCTCACAATCAAGGCAACATATAAACAAGTCATACACATACACTTGTACTTCAAAATTCGCATATACACGTGTCAATACATGATAATGGCCGAAATTTTTCTTTTCATTCATTGGTTTTGTTTAATTGATCATTGGTTTGTAGTCAAATTTTTTTTATTTAAACTCAAATTATAAATGGACAATCAATTTGATGATAAAAGCGTGGTACTTGCCTTTGTCACTGTTGTTGCAACTATTGCGTTAAGGTGGTACAGTAGAAAAAGAGGATTGAGTTTGCCACGCGAGCCGTATTACAATATATTACAACAACATACAAACTACATGTTAAGATTAATACACGGACCTGATGATGCTACTATAGCAATGCTAAGGATGAAAAGGGCGGTATTCTTTTGATTATGTGACCTATTGAAGTCAAAAGGACTGTTGTGCAACACCTTACATGTAAGTGTTGAAGAACAACTAGCGATGTTTCTTCATATTCTGGGTCATAATGTGAGGAATAGGGTGATTGGTGTAAATTTCTTATGTTCTGGTGAGACTATCAGCCGATATTTTAATCATGTATTACATGCCATAAGCGAGCTTCGGTGTGAACACATCCAACCCGCCCGCATAACTACTAGTCCAATCATCACACGTGATCCCCGGTTTATGTCATATTTTAAGGTAATAAAAAATTGTTTCACTGTACTTTGTGGACACAGACTTATATACAGTACGTAATAGTTTTGCCTATTAATAAATAGGATTGCATAGGAGTGCTTGATGGTACACATATCCATGCATCCGTGCCAAATAACATCGTACCTCGTTTCCGTAAGAGAAAACCATATCCCACTCAAAATGTGTTGGCCGCAGTTGACTTTGAATTATGATTCACATATGTTCTAGCTGGTTGGGAGGGTTCAGCACATGATGCACTTGTCCTTTGTGATGCTTTAGAAAGAGAGGATGGGCTTACAGTGCATGAAGGTATTTTGTTGCCTCATTAAAATTAACATTATTACTCTATTGTGTTGTAAGAAAAACTGATAGACAAATATCTATGTAGGTAAGTATTACCTCGTAGATATGGGATATTCCACAAGAGTGGGTTTTATATCACCATTTGTGGTGTTCGCTACCATCTTAAGGAATTTAGTGCGAGCATTTTTTTCCATTTCGAACACAAGTAGATATTGTGGTTGCATGTTGTATTTTGCATAATTATATTTTACAATGTGGTCATGATATTTATATACCTGAAGTAGAAGAATGGGAACCTAATGTGCAAGAGGTTACAACTCAATCCCAAGCACGTGACGAAGCAAGAGAATGGTTAGCAAAACGTGAGGCAATCACGGAGGCCATGTGGAAAAATAGATAGTGTTTGTACCTCGTGTGTTGTAGAATGTTATAAAAACTTGAACGTGTTGCATTTTGTATAACTTCAATGTTATAAAAACTGGTTGTCTTGTTGAATTATATTCAATGTTATTGTTGGTGTATTGTTGCATCTTATGACTTAGATTTTTGTTCCATGGGCAGCACTTATTATATTTAATTCTTCTTTATTTATGAATATAAATTTGTCTTCCTTATATATGTAATAGATGGACCCAATAGAAATGACCCAAGATAGCCAAAGTGCTAGAAGAAGATACCCAACTAATTGTAGTGGACAGCAGTCATGACGTCATTCTTGCTCAGGTGCTTAGTTGAGCAAGCAAACTTTGGTCTTAAAACTGACAAAGGTTTCAAGAGTACTGCTATCAATGCAGCTACAAGAACCGTTGGTACAAGGTTTAACATAACTGTGAGTGACACACATGTTATCAACCATCTCCGACATGTAAGAAAAATATGGACAATAATAAAAAAGCTTAAGAGTTTAAGTGGAGTTTCTTGGGATGATTCGGAGAAGAAAATTATTATGGGCATGGAAGAATTCCAAACGTACATACAGGTAATTTGAAGTTTGTTTTTATTTTTGTAATCCTTATTTGTGTGCATTATCTCTATTTACATGTCTTTGTTTCTTGTCTTATAGACGCATCCTATTGAAGCGGTTTACATCAATAAGCCCATTGAAGATTATAAGGAGATGGCTATTGTTTGTGGGAATAATCAAGCAACGGGGTTGTTTGCATGAACAGGTTCTCAAAGCTCTAGGAGTCTGGGTGTCCGCATGGAAATGCCGTCAACACCGTCGATGTTAGATTCCGATGATCAACCACAAGGGTTGGATGATTGTGATTTCACACAATCACAACCTTCTTCGGTGGAAACACCAACAACTTCCACTTCGAAGACCAAAGAAGTAAACAATGGATCAAAGCGTGTAAGGTGGGAAGAATTGGAAGTCATGCAAAAAATAGCAATGGGATTAAACAGGCTTGTAAGTGTACGGAGACGGACAAAGGTGTTCAATTGAGTAAGAGATTGTACGATGAGGTCATGACTTTGATTGGCTACTACAATAAGTCTTATCTTGGTTTGGCATATGACCATTTGAATACTCAGAATAACCTCGCAACTGCTTTTATAAACAAATATCTTGACTTTCGATGCTTTTGGATGGATGGTTTCCTTAGGCAGTTAGGGCGTGATGGTGGGGGTATGACATGGTCTACTCTTATGGTTTACTTATTTTGTGTCTTTGAGTTTATGGACATGTCTTGCTTCAGATGTTGTTATTCGTTGGAGTTGTTGAACTATGTAATTTTCATGAACACGGTGGATGTTGAATTTGAGTTGTTGAACTATGTTATGTGTTATGAATATGTTGACAATTTAATGGTGTTGGTTGAGAAATTTGAGGTTTTTTTCCAGCTTGCTTGACGAACATGTTGATTTATTAAATATGATTTGTTGAGTTTATATCTTGTTTTAGGAACATAATGGCTTGTTGGATTTGAGTTTGTTGGATTTAATTGACATTGGTGGAACAGTAACCAATTTAAGATTAATTCCAGGTCAAGTGATAAGCACCAATTGATGGTCGTATTAGTAGGCTAAATGCAAGTGATCATAAATAAAATTTAAATGTATAGTAGATTTAAAATCATAACATAACTAACCTAAACAAGTACAGTAGATTTAAAATAAATAAATTCTGTTAACTTAAATCCGTAAAAATATATTTAAATAAATAAAATCTATTGTCTTAAATAAAATAGATTTTAGATGAAATATTATGAAAAATTATAAAATATGAAAAATTAAGAAAAAAATAATGTCACCACTTATTTTACATGGTAATTTAAACTCATTTACATGTAACCAAACAAACATGATCTAAATCAAAATACAGTAATTTAAAATACCGACAACTAAACAACAATTTATTGTACTATATACAATTATTGTCCAATGTCAATTATGCATTCAACTCGCTGGCTAGATATGTTAGAAGTTATTGTAATTCTAACAAACACTCGGCGCACTTTCTCATGCAATTGAAAACATGGCATACAAATACTTGTATATATACATAGTGTACTCTTTATAGCCAAACACGGATCTTCATATATTTTTGTTTTTAAATTTTATATTTAGATATATTTTTTTATTGAATGATACATAATCATTGATTTTGTAAGGATATTAATGTAAATAATAATAGTTATAATAGATAAAATTAAAAATAAACCCCTATAAAAATGCAATCGCTTCCTGAAAATCTCCAAAAAATTCACTGCAAGTTGCCTCTGTTGTGAGTTTTTTCTCTTTGCGCAATCTCTTCTAAGTTTATGTTTATGGATTTATCATTTTTTTTGTTTTATATCTAATTTAATTTGTTTAATTTTTTGTATGATTATTTATTGTGAAAAAATATTTTAACTTTATTGAGTAATTGATGGATATTTGTTAAATATTTATTTGATTACTTGCTATGAAAATTATTTATGAAAAATTTGTTGTGAAATTTGTTGTAAAAATTTTGATTATTCATGTTGAATAATTGTTGCATTTGATAATTGAAATAGATTGTGAAGCTATGATGTGTTATTTTTTAATTGTTTAAGTTAGATATGATAGATTTTATTAACTTAAACTAAAATATTTAGATTTATAGATATTTTATATTTTTGAAATATTGAATATTATAATCTTAAATTTGAATTAATAAAATTAGTTAGATATGATAAAATTAGTTGAATTATAGATATGTTATTAATATTTTTGAAATACTGAATATTTAGATTTATAGATTTCTAGTTCGGCTAACGCGTACACATTCTGCTATAAAAAAAAGACATAAGATATTATCCGTAAGATATTGATTTTACTAAAGGTTCGCTGGCTAAAATCCTATATATCTCATATTTTACGGGGGTATAAGCGCAAAAATCTTATACATAATTAAAATCAAAATCCAATTCTTAAACTGCACATGGGTGTGCTTTTGGATTGAATCTATCTCTAACAAGAAGGCCTTCAAGCCCATTTTGGTACAATAGCAAATTAAAATAACTAAGTAGATAACCGGCCCTCTTTACATCTAAGAGACCTTCATTATTATTATGATAAACATAAAATTATACAAATAAAACATAAATCTTATTTAATTTAAGTATAACACTTTGCTGAATTATAATCATTTCAAATACTGAAAATCATACTAAACATTATATTTTGTCTTGGAATATTTCAACTAAAACCAACAAAATATAACTTATGAATTTATTATTATTTTCAATCTCTTACTTCACTTATATATATAAGGTATGTTTGGTTCACCGAAGTAGAAGCTGAAATGGGAAAGTTGCCACTTCCAAAACCTCCCACTTCATTTTTTGACTTCGAAATTTTTTATCTGAAGCAGCACTTTGGCATCCCACTCCACTTATCTTGTATGTTTTTATAAATTTTTTATTATTCTTTTAGTATTTTATTTTTATTTTTATTTTTATTGTTTTTTGTTTTATTTTTTATTTTTTTAATTTTTTTCAAATTTTTAATTTTTTTTAATTTTTGCAATAAAATTAAGATTTTAATTTAAAAAAATTTACATTACATGGAATATAATAAATAATTTATTTATAAACTCTATTTCCATTTTTTCACTATTAACAAAAACAAAAAAAAATTCATAATTTAACACTTCCCTCAACCAAACACATGAAACTAAAGACTTTCAAATGAAAATTTCACTTCAATCGAAATCACACTTTCAGACTTCCATCATTTCGGTGGACCACTTCCGAACCAAACACACATATAATATTATTGTTATTGCGTTGACGGTGCTTATCGCCTCTGTCGCAAAATAAATAAATAATAATAAAATTTATTTATTTTTTCATAAACTATTTATGCTATAAAATAAACACAAATATCGGTTGATCTTTCAGATTGGGTGTAAAAAAGGAAAAAACAGTGATTCCTTAAATAATGTTTTAAAAGGTATTTCCCATTTTGACTTTGACATATTCTGATATATATATATATCTATAATGGTAATTATTTGCCTATATTTAAAATAATTAAATTATTCATATTGATTTTTTTATAAAAAAAGAGACCGTCTTTCAAAGGTCAGCTCCCTATATTAAATTGATTCATTGATTGTTTTAGTGTAAGCTGATATTTGGATTTTCTTTTATAGAATTTATATAGTTGCTACGTTATGAGTTTCCAACATGGAATATTTTTTATGTCATAATTCTCACGTATAATTTTATAGTGTAAATTAGATACCAAACAGCCATTATGACATAATCATGTGAAAATATTATATTATGCTATAATGTACTGATTATAAAATAATATTGGGTTATCCAAATATGGGCTTATATAAATACATCATCATATTTCGCAATAAATTGACAATTTATTTGTCTATTTATTTAATATTATTTTCCGTATGTTGTATAAGGAGATAAACAAATTATAAATGAATAAAAAAAATTAATGTTAAATCTTTCGTGATAATAACTAAAAAGAAAATAATATATCAATTTAGAATATCTCAAAATAAAATATGGGAATTACTTTAAAATTTAAAATAAAACAGTTATTTGCCGGTTCAAATCATCATTGGATCCTCACTTTAAGGAGATGCAATAATTCGTGATAACCTAGGTTACATTATTCCTAACATTACCCAAGAGGTATGTCCGTTTTATTATTTATTTAGGCTCTGCTAGATTCAAGTTTTTAATTGTTTAAATTTGTTTTGTAATAATTGAGCCATAATATCCAATTCAAGTGTCAAACAAGCCAAGTTCCAATACCAATGATAAAGTTGGTTCAATATCAGCTTGCAAATCGATTATTTGATTTGTTGTACCATTATGAACATACATATACAAAGCTCGACATTTAAAATTTATTTATTTCATGGTTAGTGGAAAAATATGTGATTAAAGTGGACTGATTTATTCTCTATTATGTGATTATTTATTTCACCACTAATGAAAAATCACATTTTATTTTAGTTAAAACTATTGAAATATATTTCTAGCTGAAGTAGGGGAGAAGCTGCCAATATAATACAGGTCATCTTCCCAGGTTTCAAAACCAGGGAAGTCCATAATTTAATCCACTATTTAATCCATTTTAAACAACTAAACCTCCACCCTATTATATTAAAAAACATATAAACAACTAAACCTACACCCTACCCTAAACTCTACATCACATGATATATAAATATATAACCATAGACTTGCCTGGTATTCAAACCAGGCAAGTTGAACTCAATATAATCTCGTTTCTTTCTACTTCTCTCATCCCACGTGATCCCATTAAAAATGCTATAAATCTCTCGATCATTTCTAAACACTGCAAATGCAACTTTTTCATCACTTTTATCCACTACAATTTATCAAACTTTCAGATAAATAAATGGGCCATTAGGGTTTAAGAGTAGCCTCACCTTTATTTGGGTCGCATTAATAAGCCCAAAACTTTGCGCTAGAAATCCGAGGATCATCTATCTCACAGTTGAAGGGCTTTTAAGTTGACTCTAGTTAAGTTTGAGCCTCTTATTTAGTTGAGGGAAAAAGATGTAGGGTTAAAAATAAACTTTTCAAATTATTGGGTTGGAGGAACATGATTTATTTAAGCTTACGAAAATTTAGCTTAATTAATACCAATAAAAAAAATATATATATTTTTTTTAACAAATAGACGTCAAGCATTCCCATTGAAGAGAAGCCACGAATGGACACAAACATAGAGTAAAATTTTAATACACTTGTGCCCACACTTTGCGCAGGTTTTCAGGTTCAATCTCGAATTCTTCTCAAATAAACACGCTATATAAGTTACTCGATACCAATTAAACATGGCTATGGATCGATTAATCGGGCCCATAAGATCCGGATCACCAATTCTGGTTCACACTTGTGGGTGAACCGAGCCCAGCCCATGCTATAAAACACCCCGGGCAAGGTTTTAATTTTCTCTATTATTATTTTAAAACTAATTTTTTTTATTACAAAATCAAATTTAAAAAGTTAAATGTAAGAGGTGAGACTCAAACTTGAGTAGATTATTATTCTAGATTATTCTACAAATCATTTGTGTAATAGGAATTAAACTAAATAAATAAAAATAGACCAATCTATTTTAAAATTTTTAATTTTAAAACTAAATAATAATAATAATTCTTAATAATTGAGAAGAATTTGAGACGAGTAAAAATAATTCAAAATAACTTAAAAAAATAAAAATACTTGCATTTAATTCATTTATCTATCGAATTAAATTATCAACACATATTCTTTAGATTGAGAGAAATTAAAACTCATATATTTTGTTTGGTTATTATGAATATTGCTACCCATTTATGTATTTGTTACAAAAAGTGTTTACCTCACTCTTGATTTTTGTCCAAAACTATCAGAAGTTGTTATCGTGCTCATAATGTTGTTACTAACAAAGAACTTATTAATTTCATAGGTTTTGACCATAAAATATATTTTCACAATCTATCCCGTGGAAATATTTATTGATATCACTTTTTTTTTTTAAAAAAAACATTAATTATAAAACATATTTAAATTTTATAAAATATATTTTCATAATCTACCTTATCCCACAAAACAATTATGTTGATATTGTACCAAATGGCGTATAACCCAATGGTACCTAGGTCTTCTCATTTGGGAGAAATGTGAGTTCGATTTCTCTGACGGCACTCTCAGTTTCAATGAGAGTTAATGGAACTGATTTCATAATAACTAATTATGAAACAGGGACGTGACCAGGGCGAAACTAGGGAGGGATAAAGCTCCTCTTGGTTGCGGCCAGACCAGTGACGTTGCTCGTAGATAATCTTAAAAAATTCAATATATCTTACAATAATATTTTATTTGAACACTTGGATTATAAAACATTATTTCTTCTAGTGGTTAGTGGCACCGCGTGAAGTCATGCAATATGTGAATGAGAAATCTCTTTGGGTGTGAATTCATTTTCTAATTTCTTTATTTTAAATTTATTTCAAAAATTACATAAATTTCAATAAAAATTTTAAAAAAGGAGCAATTAAATTAAAATAAGTTCATGTGATGTCGATTACACTACAATTGTTATATAGTTTGGTTGTTTCTTTAATAAGATTCTAGCTTTTCTTAAATTTATTTTGGTTGTATATTAATAAAAATTTGAAAATGCTATTAAATTTATAAAAAAATTAGTAATTAAATTATAATAAATTTAAGATATGTCATGTTAATTACATTATAATTGTTATAAATAGTTTAGTTGTTTATATAATAAAATTTTAGTACTTTCATTAAATCTACTTTTTATTTATACCTTCGGCATCAACAATAATAAAAGTGCAAATTATGATATATATATATATGTGTATAGTATGTGTATTCAAATTATAATTATATTATCAAGATGCTTCTTATCAAAGATAATTATTTTGTTAAATAAAAAATTTTTTTTATCACTGGATGTGGCACTCTAATAATCACAACAATAATATAAATTAAACCTCTAAGCCCTAACACTCAAGTATAAACATGGTTAAATGGTTTTTTTTCCTTTTTTTCTCTCTCCTCATCTTCTCTCTACTTCGATGGTCGTAAGATATCCAACACTCGGTTCCATGGTAAGTCCATTGCATTATTATTAAACCTA
>CACTHL010000200.1:0-149014 GCA_902712375.1 Dioscorea dumetorum | reverse complement strand
AAGGTACTCAGATTTTTTTTTCCTTGCATAGCAACACTTTAACTTGTAATCATCTGATTTGTCAATGCTTATTGATTCATAAGTTTGTATTGTATTCATGTCTCAAATAAAAAGTTCCGAACTATGAAAATATTGTTGCAACTGGGCAAGCCTGTTTGTACACCCATAAACCAAACAAAGCATCCTTGGATTACAGAGGCAAGTTTAGTCCACAAGCATACTCACATAAACACATCTATATATATTAATTGGACTTTCTCAGCTCAACACAAATTCACAAACTCACATAATGGAAGAACACACTAGAGGAAGATCTGCTAACTCTTCTCGTTCATTTTTTTTTCTTTCCTCTTCATTAGTTGGTGAGATAGTTATTGCATCACTAACAACACATCACAAATCTTGCTCGAGCAAATAATACCTTATGATAGGTGAAATAACTCTAACACCTTATATAGGTACTCCACGAGTCATGGTTGTTGTTGGTGAGTTTCTCAACCAAGCTAGTTGAGGATGCAAGAGCCGCCATGGTAATTAGTTAGGTGCTCAGAACTCAACCAGTTTAGCTTGGCCCGAAATCAGCGATTATCATAGGCCTCAACTATGTATTAGCAAAATCTCCCCACCACAACGCTTGAACACCAATAATATCACTTGTAGAAAGAAGCGGAAAAGACTCACAATGAAAGGGAAGAGAAATTAATTCTCGTTAATTCTTTCCTCATACGCACTCGTATTTTGATATATAATGGTCTTTTTATAAGCTGATTTTAATGCTTTTGCTGGTAAAGGGCGGCTATGATTTCTACGACTTCTAGTTGTAGCTTCTATAAGCTTCTACAAGCCTACTCTTACTCTTTGTATGTTCCAAAGCGTGAACATTGACTTCTCAATATCAGCTCTATTTCCATCAACTAATTCAGAGTATTGGGTGGGGCCATTCTCACGCCATTGGAGTTGGGAACCATGTATACTGAAACCAAAGTCACTTTTGCATGCTTTGAGACCTTTGTATGCTCAACCAACGTCTATATTAGTGACCATTGGATGAGCTCCTTATCCATATATATTTAGGGCTTATGATTATAGTTCATTATGGAAAATCCCTAACACATCTCCATTACTTTCCTTATCTCTTTCATTCCTTCTCATTAGTGTTTACATTTTATACTTTGGGTGAAATTTGAGTTGATCCTTGCCAAGACATGCTACGTAAATATCTTTTATCAATCTTGGATTAGCATACACAACTAGAGTTACGCTAGCAAAACTTTGCATAGACATGTGAAATCAGTCTTAGGGCAGTGCTTAGCATGCCTTGGGTTTCTAACTCACTTTTAATTGTCTTCATTAACATTGATGCATGCTATAATCCAATACTTATCTATTTCCAAAGTGATTATAAGCATGCTTATCTATAATTGATGCTTAATTGATTGCTTACTAAAGTTTGTTATATTAGTATGTATACATCTTGCACTATCTATATTGAGCTTTATTTTAGTCCCACTTTTATATTAAGCATTGTTGCTTATATTCAAAGTGCCTCTATATCGTTATAGAATTCAAATATTATATCAATTTTAAATCTTAGCTTGGCAAGCTCAAACTTGATAGACTTGATTGCTTGCACTATATTCTATAAATATTTTTGAATATTATTTTATGTTATATAGTGACATCTTTTTTGACCTCTATCAATCCATATTGATTTTGTCACTATGTACTCTGAAATTCAATCTTTATGGGATCATTCTAGGCATCCACTCTTATATTGATTTTGTCAACCTTTATTCATGCTTCACAATTAAACATGATCATCACCACTTTCATCATCATTCTTTGCTCATTAAGTTATAACTCTTTAACACAAGCATACTTATACATCTATTTAAAGTAATTTTAAAGCTCTTCAAGATATCACACACTAGTTTTAAAAGCAAGAACAATTACCTTGTTACTGCAAGTAATTATTGCTATGAATTGTTGAAGCTTAACATGGTCTCCATCTCAAGGTTCTTAATCTCCATCCTCCAGTTATCACTGTAGATTGATAAAGGCCAAATGCTTGTGGACTAGTTTAGGATTTGTTTTGGAGGAAGCTGGGAGAAGCAACGATTAAGGGGATGGTGATGAACAGAAAGGGATAAGGAAGAGGAAATTCATGGGGAGGAAGAAGTTGAGAAAAGGGCTAGGAGTGACGTGAGTGATAAGATCGCTTTGTAGACCACCGGCAATCCATGAGCAAGCAAGGGCTCCTCTTTTACTATTATCATATGTACCTTTCTTTTCCTCCTTTCTCTTTTTTAACTCTTAATAATTGCCTTTAACCTTATCTAACTCCTAGAACTTAATAAGCGCTTTCACCATCTTTTGTTTTTTTTTTTAATAAAAAAAATCAAATCACTACTTACCTGTTAATATAAAGAAGTAATACCAAAGCATATTCTTCCCGGATTATTCTTCGGTCCTTGCATTTGCAAATAAGGCCTTGTGTTTTGTTTTTAAGGCCCTCATTTTCTATTAACTTTGGCATGTAAGTCTTTGGAATTCCATTCTTGTCCGCCATCTATAAAAGGGCTTTACCAAAAAGGTCTTTTGGAAAAATTCACAAGTTCTTGGAAGTTTAAGCTGTTACAAATTTGTCTACTAAAAGCCAATTTTGTTTGAACCAACTAACCTAAAAATGACACTTTGAAGATTGTTTATAAGGAGTTTAGAAATACTTTTATGGCATATAATAGAAACATAGGCCGTAAACGAGGAGTAGAAATACTATTAGGGCATACATCCGTTGGGGGTTAGTTGCCCTATATTTGAGTAGTTACATTGAGTGGTGGGACGCTCTAAATCTCTTGATTATATTTGGTGGGATATCTTGGAGCAAAAGAAGAAATTCCATAAAAGAGAAGCAAAAAGCTTGATAGCCAAGGTAGCCATCATAATAGAAGTGGGGGCAGATTTGGATTCGGTGATTGAGAGCCGAGTGTGTCCTAGGTGGTTAGTGGACGACTGTAAGGGTTGATGACCTTACACTTGGCCATTGGGCGAACATTTCAACATAGGCCAAGACACGAGGATTCACAACCGCGTGGATTGGGTAGAGCGTGGCTAGTGCGAGTCATGTGTTGTGTTGTGACCAAGAGCGAGTGAAATATCACGTACGATCTTGTGCTGAGACTGTGAGGTGCGCACGTTGGACCGTGGGTGTGCGCGTGACCGATGAGCGTGTGGCGCAGGCACGCCCATACCAAGAGTTAAGTGTTGCAGATTTAGATTATTTAGAGTGTAGATCTCTAGCAAGTCTAGACGGGGCGGAACACTTGATCATACTGAGAATTGATTCCGGATTTGCCGAGGGTTTACGCAGGCGTATGCAAGTGGGCACGTAGGCGGGAACGTGGCCGAGCCAGGGGCGAGGATGGCACGCGGTATTACCACGCGTGACCGGTACTGCTGCGTGCTGTGACCAAGGGTGGCTGGTTAAAGCTATAGTAACGACGGAGGACACTGCAAGCTAAGTGAAAATCCAGGACTTCACGCCAGACCTGTATTGGGCATGGGGCTCAATTAACCTTGGGGAATTAGGGTAGCTCTGGTATTAGTGCCTATAGTGTCTTTGGGAGGAGACAAGGTCTCTTGGTGTTGGTTTTTGGCAATGGTTGTAAAATTTTCGAAATCTAAGAGAGTTTATGTTTTTCTCTCTCTAAAATGGGGTTTTTGTGTCGTGTTTCTCTTACCGTGAATGATTTCCGGTTTTACTCGCTTCTATTCGTATGCTGTGCTTGTGATGTAAACAGGAATTGACTACTGTTCTTCTTGCAAGGAAGGCTGACCTGTCGTTTGGTGCGTGCCAGGTGCCGCACGGCGAAGGTGATCGGGTGAGGCCGTGACAACAACCAGCTTGATGGCCTCGGGTGTTTCCACATGTTCCTCCTTATTTTGGTTTGCTGAGGTGCACTATTGGTGTTGCACATGCAAACATGGACTATAGGTGAGATACTGGAGTTCAAGTGTGATAGTTAGGGACACAAGATTGCAGAGTGTCCTCTGCAGTCTTTCGGATCACAACATTCTTTTAGTGGGTAGAATTTTAGAATTGTGCAGTGCAGAAGTCTCAAACTATTCAGGTAAGGAAATATTACCTTACTGATGGAGGGTATATAATAGTGAGTGGGTTCATTATACCATATCATGGTGTGCAATCATTTGAATAATCATACTTGTTATCTAGTAACTTAAATATTAATGGCAGAGTTTGTGGACTGTCAATTGCTAAGGGTAAGATTATGGAGGAAAACAAACCATAGAAGCAAACCAATCGTTTATGCCAAACATCAGCCTTGTTTTCAATAATCATAGAAGCCAACGTTGTTGATCAGTAATTAATCAACCCAACAAAATGAAAGCAAACCAGAAACCTTTGGAAGACAGAAGCAGAAAAAAAAAAACTAACTTTAAGAGATTCAAAGACTTAGCAATCTGGCTCTGACACTAGGGTTTAAAGCAGGCTCTGCGTGCTTGGTTTGATAAGTTTCGATCTACGCTCATTAGCTTCGCCTTTGTCCAGAGTCAATATGATTCCTCTTTGTTTCTTTGCAAGACTGCTAAAGGAATTGTTTTGCTCCTAGTATATGTTGATATCATTATTACAGGGACTGACTCTGAATTGATTTCTCAACTTCAATAGCATCTTCAAAGCTCTTTTCATATGAAGGACCTAGGTCTTTTATGCTATTTTTTAGGCCTTGAAGTGAAATCTATAGCAGCTGGTTTTTTCTTAAATCAGCATAAATACATTCAGGAGTTAATTACATTGGCTGGTCTTCATGATGGTCGATCTGTTGATACTCCCTTAGAAGTGAATGTTAAATATCGTCGTGATGAGGGTGATTTTTTGCATGATCCCTCTTTATATAGACATTTAGTGGGGAGCTTGAATTATCTAACTATTACTCGGCCTGACATTTCTTTTGCTGTCCAACAAGTTAGTCAATTTATGCAGGCCCCTCGGCATCTTCACTTGGTTGCTGTTCGTCGTATTGTTCGCTATTTGCAAGGCACTTCTACTCGAGGTCTTTTCTTTCCTGTGAATTTTCCTATTCACTTGGTTGCATATAGTGATGCCAACTGGGCTAGTTGTTCTGATACTCGACGTTCCATTACTGGCTGGTGCATGTTCATTGGCAACTCTCTTGTCTCTTGGAAAAGCAAGAAGCAAGATCGGGTGTCGAAATCCTCAACTGAGTCTGAGTATCGTGCTATGTCCTCTCGCATGTTCCGAGATTGTCCGGCTTCGAGGATTGTTGGGTGAACTTTGGTTTCCTCAAATGAAACCTACTCCACTTCATGCGAGATAATACTAGTACTATCCAAATTACAGACTAATCTAGTGTTTCACGAGAGCCCCAAGCACATTGAAGTGGATTGTCATTCTATTCGTGAAGCATATGATGCACATGTTATTTCTCTTCCTCACATCACCACTGCTTAACAGACGGCTGATGTATTTACTAAAGCTCTCTCACGACAACGACATAATTTTCTGGTTACCAAATTGATGCTTTCTGATCATTCAGCATCAATTTGAGGGGGGATATCAATGGCAGAGTTTGTGGGCTGTCAATTGCTAAGGCTAAGATTATGGAGGAAAGTGTGGCTAAGATTTGAAGATCTAATTTATCATGATTTGTGTATTAGTTGTATATATATTCTTACCTAAACTAGATTAGGAAATATTTTCTTATTTAAAATTGGTGTACGACAATTCTTATAAAAGAAAAAAAAAAAGAATATAGGGGAAAGGGGGGCGGTGATCTATTTTCTCAAACTTTGTTATTAAAATGTTGTTCAACTTTAGGCGTAGCATACTATGCTCTAGGGTGGTTGTTGCTGCTGCTATTGGAGTACTAAAAAATTTTTGTGAGATTTTCACCTCAATTCGTTTTTCTCTAAAAAACCTAAGTTAAGCTAGTTTTAGAGGCAACAATTTTACATAATTATATAGCTGGCGTGGGCCCAAATGATCACTTTATTTCTTTACCATCAGTGATGTTCGTAATTCATCACAACCAAGACCATAATGAGATAAATGCGAGGCTAGATGAGTTTGGCTCAATTATGAATAGCAATAGTTTATAAACATGTGTTTAATTATATGAACATATTTTTTTTTCTTTATGAATTATTGAATTATTTTATTTTGATTTATGTACTTGTTGAATGGTATTTTAAGTTTATTTAATAAAAGTGATCACCAATAAATAATGTAAGAAAATGATATCTAATGGTGTTATCTTGTAGTCCATAATTTGTAGTCAATAATAGTATCAACTTGGCACCTCCAAACGTGGAACAACTAACAAGCGATTGAATTGTAATTACGATGACCACTGAATCCTAATTGATGTTAAGCATAAGAAACAAGGATTTAGATGTGATAAGACATTCAAGAGGCAAGCCTTCATCACTAGGACGACCACGTGTAACACAATTTGTGATTAATTTTGTGGTTAGGGAATTTCCTGATGCATTTCAGATGATCTTCTTGGGCTATTCCCAAATTGAGAGAATTTTCTATCGACTTAATCTCGGAGACTAACCACATCTCTAAAGTACCTTATAGAATGGCTCTTGCTGAGTTGAAGAAGCAACTTAAGGAACTTCTCGAGAAGGAATTTATTTGGCCAAGTGTGCGTCCTTAGGGTGCTCTAGTCCTTTTTGTGAAAAAGAAAGATGGTACTATGCTTTTGTGCATTGATTGCCATGAGTTAAATAAGGTGAATTTGTTAAGATGGACAACTAAAAAGGACTGGAGGAGCACAAGAAACCCAAACAAATGTTAGGATTAGAAGAATGATTGAATGAAAGGAATTGATAAACTCAAAACCATTTATTTATCGGGTATGTGTTGATGATCCAAAGACAAGGGGGGAAAAAGGGAAAAAGTACAAAAAATTACAAGAACGAATAAATGAGAAGAAACTTTCGAGAGTTCTCCGAACTCCACCCATTGAAAGAAAGACCAATCAAATCATAGGTCTTTATTCATTTTCTTGGGGATGGGTGGTTTCTTATGTAAAAGAAATTACAGCAGTCAGAGACTATGAATACACGAAAGCCCCAAAAAAAGAAATTACATAAAGAAATAAATGAGAAGAAAAAACTTCTTTCGGTCCTTTTTAAATGTCCACTTAGAAAACGCATGAAACATTAAATCCTCCTTCCTAAAATCACCTTTTATATTTAATGTATTTCTACTACTTCCTATAAATCATACATCAACTACACTTTTTGTTAAATCTATCTAGCATTAAATCATATTTAACTACTTTTACATTTTTTTAATAAATGTTTTCATTCTTCCAATAGTGATAGCCACTTTAACTATATTATTCAGGATTATGCATTTTGTTCCCAATAAATCAAATAATGAAATGAAATGTTAAGCATGTCTATAAAGATGAAAGTGAGTAACCATAATGGAGTTTTAAATAAGGGTAATATCAGAAAGTTAATGAAATATTTTATAAAATTTGGATTATCAACTTATTTTAACTAACGTCCTTAATCTGTGTGAATTAGTTAAGAGGGACAGGTAAAAATGACCGGAGGGAGTACCTGAAACTTAGACAAATATTTAGAAGAGAAAAATGATTGAATGAGAGGAAATGATAATCTCAGCGAAAATCATCCGCTTAAAGGGCATGTGTTGATGATCCCATGGCAACAAAAGAAAGAAAACAGAAAAAATACAAAAGAAATTATAACACTGAATAATTGAGAAGAAACATTAGGGAGTTCTTCGAGCTTCACCCGCTGAAAAAGAAAACCAATCAAATCATAGGTCTTGATCCATTTTCTTGGGGATGGATGTTGTCTTATGTAAAAGAAATTATAGCTATCATAGAATACGAATACTAGAAAACCCAGACAAAAGAAATTACAAGAACGAATAAATGAGAAGAAAATATACTTGATCTGGTCCCTTTTCATTTGACTATCAATTATCATCCTGGTAAGGCAAATTTTGTGGGTAACGCTCTTAGAAGAAAATCATGTAGTAATGTAGTTATGTTGATAACTTCTTAGAGGTCTATTTTGAAGAATACGAGGCGAATGAAGCTTGAGCAGGTGTTGCAAGGCTCTAGTGTTGTTATGGCAATCTTGAAGGTATATCCCACTTATTGGAAATAATAAAAGTCGCTTAACAAAAAGATGTTTACTGTTAAAAGATTTAACAAGAAATGGAAGATTGGTCTTAAGTGCAACTTAGAATGCATATTGATGGCTCACTGAGATTTATTAGTGATTTGAGTATATGTTCTAGATGATCCATAGTTAAAGGAGATTATGGAAGCCTATTGCATTAGCTACTTAATGCATCCTGGAAGCACCAAATGCACAAGGACATGAAGATTACATTTTGGTGGAACAATATAAAATTAGAAATTGCTCAATCTGTGGCCTAGTGTTTGCCTTACTAACATGTAAAAGCGGAGCATTAGAGACCAAGACTTCTCCGACCCTTTCCCATCTCTGAGTGAAAGTGGAGGAACATTGCTACTCAATACGTAGCTCTCCTGAGACTATTTAAGGATTTGATAGTATTTGGGTAGTGATTGACAAATTGATCAAGTTAAACTAATTTCTTAGCTATCAAAAGTTGGATGACATTAGAGAAGTTAGCGGAGTTGTTTATGGAGCATATCGTGGGCTTCATGGTGTTTTAGTCATCATTGTTTATGATAAAAACCCCATTTTGTGGCGCACTTTTGAGGGAGCTTACGTAAAACCCTGGGATCAAACTTACCTTTATTATCGCCTTCCATCCTCAGATCGATGGGTAGTCTGAAAGAATGATTCAGATCTGGAAGATATTTTGCGAGGTTGTATGGTAGATTTTGGAGGTTATTGGGATTGATATCCATCTTTGATTGAGCTTTCTTACAATAACAGTTACTAAGAATGCATTCAGATGGCTTTACATGAGGTTTTGTATGGCAGGAGACGTAGATTGACACATTTGTTCGGATGAAGTGGATGAAAGGAGACTGCTAGGGCCAGAGATTTCCTATATGATAGGAAAAAGGCTCGTTTGAGTAGAGAACAATTGCATTGCAAGCAGTTCAGAGCAGGCAAAAGACTTATCTGCCACAAGAAGAATGAGCTTGGAATTTCAAGTTGGAGACCATGTGTTTTTGAGGGTTGCTCCTCTAAATGGAGTTGTTTGTTTTGGTTGTTAAGGGCAAGCTCAGTCCCAATTTCATTGGTCCATTTGAAATTTTGGAGTTTGGAGTATGTAGGTGATGTGGTATATAGGCTTGCTGTTCCACATGTTCTCTCTTAGGTGAACAATTTGGTTTACATTGCTATGATGAGGAAGTACATCACAAGTCCCGATCATGTGATTCATTTTGTTGATCTTGATATTAGTTGCAATTTGTCATATGAGGAGCAACCTAGACGATTGTTGACTTCAAGAAGCAAGCTTTGAGGAGGGATCATTTTGTATGTCAAGGTGCAGTGGAGTAATCATTTTGAGCGCGAGACAACTTAGGAACTGAGTCTAAGGAAAGGGAGAGATATCCTCATCTTTACAACCAATCAAGTATGAGTTTAGAGGACTAAACTCCTTTTAAGGGTACGAGATTGTGGATCTCACTCCCAAGTTAAACTTTTTGACTCATGTTTTTCTTCTTTCCATTAGCTACCCGCGATCCCCTCTTTTTTTTTTTTTTTACCTAACTCTGAGCATCTCCTTCTTCGATGGTCTTATCGTCGTCCCGCAATATGGCGGTGGGAGGACTCTGAGCTTCAAAAAGGTATCCAAGCTTCCTCTTCTTTTCTTTCCTTGTGCAATCTTGGGTGAAATCTTGCTGGAAATTGAGACTTTTGTTTTCTTAGTATGCTTGGGATCTAAGAGAGGATCTAAGGGTGTTGGTTGTGGGTTTGAATATTGCAACTAGCCAGGTAAGTTCTTTGTTCAGCAATTTTTTTCCTAGTTTCCTACAATCAAGGTTGCTAAGCTTGTTAGTCTTATGATGATGTTAGCTTGTAGCCTATTAGGTTAGCTTGTTTACAGAATAAGAAGCTACGAGAGAAGAAGAAAATGAATGATGGAGAAGAGAAGTAGGAGAGGAGAAGGAAAATGAGATGAAGACTAAGCCAAATGATTTTTGCCTTTCTTCATTCTCATTCATCATTATATTGTAGCCATTTCTGACATTTTCTAACAACCATAGCCGCTTAGGCAATAAGACAAATATGTGACATGCACTGTCACCCACGGTCATAGTAACAACCTTCCTAATAATATTGTTTTTGTCCTAATTACATAGTCATGCTAATCATTTAACTAATTATCTTAGCCTAGTTTGGCCATCTTAATTTATAATGAAGTCAGAAAACTTTGTGCCTACAACACCTTTGTTTTACCGAACACTCCTTCGAGATGCTAGGCTGGGAATGTTGCTGGCCCTTGTAACAGCTTGTGTTGGTTTCTTTTTGTATTTTGCTTGCAGAGAGGTTGGGTTGCATGAATAGCTTGTCGTTTGATTGTCATGGGTCATGTTGCAATTGCTTATTTTTTTATTACGCCTTTAAGATGTTTATTGGAATCCCTCAGTCAGCTAGCAACTTCAAAATTCCATTTTCACAAGCCTTTGATGTTAGAATTGAAGGTGTTTTTTTTGTTTAGATAGATAGTGTTGTAAGGAATGCTCTTATGCATGCTTAGTACACCACTCTAGATTGCATTACAAAATCTTGAAACATGATTCTTAGCTAGCGAAATCACTTGTATATTTGCTAAGTTGATAAAAGTCTTAGCATGTGCCTCTTCATGTTTTACATGGGTTTTTTGCCTTCTTGTCATGGTTGCTATTTCTTCATAACCTTTCTTGTTTTCATGCCTACTAGTTGTGCATATATATATATATATATATATATATGCCTTCCTATCTCTTATAGATGTATATACATATAGTTATACATTATACTTGTATATTTGTATGTATACAACTTCTTCTCTCCCTATATGTAACCATTCATGATCAACAACATTTGTTGGATCATTAGGCCATTTTCTTTATCATGATATCAGACGAATAAATCTTCCGACCTCTTTTCCGGCCCCTCTTTTCCTCTTTTTCCTTCAATCCTTCCAGCCTTCCTCCTCTGTTCAGGTCCATTGGCTTAACACTCCGACCCTCCTGCTATTACACTGTCTCAACGCCGCTCCAACGCCACTGCACAGGCCTGCCGAAAAGCTCCTGTTGCTGTCGCCTGGCCACCTCCGGAGTGTTGATCCAGCCATCTCCCGAGCGCTGATCTGGCCATCTCTCGAGGTTTAATCCCTTGTTGCTTCAAGACCTCCAGCTGCTGCTGCCGAGAGTCCTCTCCTTGTGACGCTGCATGTTTTAGACCTCCGGTAAACTCTGATTCTTCTTCGGCCAGAGTTTTTCGGTTCTTCTTCGACAAACTCGGCTTCTTCACCTCGCTTACCCTCTACCACTCCGTTTGATCGCCTGGCCTCGCTCTTGAACTTGTGCTTTGTTGCGGCCGAACTCCACCAACCTCTGGTGATCTCCATCAAACATGTCCATCTCCCTCTTTGGCTCAACTTTCCAATCCCGGCATCATTCCGCCTATGGTACTTTTCCCTTCCTTTTGTCTTATTGCCAGCTACCTTGTTTCTAATCAAGTAATATTTTATTATTATTCTTAAAAAAAAAAGATGCTTATGGTTTCAGTGGTTCGTCACCGGAACCTCCAACATTCTGATGTGCTTGACGGCACCAATTATATTCCTTGGCGGCTCACTGTCAAGTGGATCCTTGACGGCATTCATGTGCTCAAACATGTTGATGGCACATCCACTACTCCAGTTGCTCCAGCATTCTCTGATACCAACGACTCCTCCTTGGAGACTTCTGCTCTTCTCACAGCATTTGAACAGAAGCTGGAGAAGTGGGCTGCCAATGACTCCATCGCCAAGATGATTATATGTCAAATTGTCACGCTTGAGATCCGTACCCAGATAGCAAAGGTCCCAATTGCTCGGGACATATGGAAGTATCTGGAACGCCGCTGTTGTGGCTCCAGTCAGGCGCAGGTGTATACCTTGTATCAGGCTCTCGGTAGCCTCCAGTAGGGGAGGACACTGTTGATCGATTCTACAACAGGTACTGTGAGCTTTGGCGACAGATTGATGCTCTCACACCTTACTGCATTGCTCATGCTGCTCAGCTTCTTACCTGTTTTGAGTCGTGAGCTTGTCGCCGTCGTCATGATGAGACACGCCGCATGTATGAATTCATCATGTGTCTTCGTCCTGAGTTCAAGTCGACTAGAGCCTAATTTCTTCATGCTCCCTCTGCATACTGTTTAGATGAGGCTTTCACATTTGTTTGTGTTGAGGAGATTCGTCTTCGGATCTCCTTCTCAGGAGGGATAGTGCACTTGCTGCCTCTCGTTTTGCTCCTGCATCTCCGGTGTCTTCGCTTATTTATCCTCTGCCACCTCCCTTGTTTCTTCTCGGCCACCTCTATGGCTGAAGCGGATTGTGACTTATTACTACTGTGGCATCGTGGGCCATCTTGCGCATCACTGTCGAAAGAAGCAGTATGGACTTCCGCATGTTCCTACCGTTGGCACTTCTTCATAGACTTCATCTCTTCTTCCCACGCCTCCCTTTCCCCAGGTTCATTCTGTTCAGGCCTCTCCTACTAGTCTATCTTCTACATATTAGCAGATTTTGGCAATGTTTCGACAGTTCCAGCAGTCTAATTTGGCAGATTCCTCTTCTGTTTATGCACGCTCTGTTCTGGTTGCTCCATCTGCTCCAGGTAGTTCTTGTCCATTCTGGCTTCTTGACTCTGGTGTTTTTTTCACATGATTTATGATGCCACCCATATTCATTATTCCCGTTCACCTTCTTTTGTCACCCATGTTCGTATTGCTGACAGTACACTTCCTATTTCTTTTACTTGTCATCTCTCCTTTAGTACTTTCTCCATACCTTCTGTCTCCCATGTTCCTTACCTATCCATGAACTTTATATTTGTTAGTCAGATTACTGATTATGATTGTCAGGTTTTTTTAACTACCTCATCTTGTGCGGAGGATCATAGTAGGACGGTGATTGGAGCTGACCGCCGTCATAGTTGAGTTTATGTGTTGGATTCGATTCGCCTTCTTTCTTTCGTCGAACAAGGATCTCACTATAATATCGCTATTCTCTCTATCATATGTGGTATCATCTTCTTGGTCATATGGTGCTTTAGAAGCTGTCTCTCCTTCTTCTGATGTGGTTTGTGTCATCTGTAACCTCGGTAAGCAGCTACAACGCTCTCTTATCCGTTGAGTGTGTCTCAAAATATTGTTCCTTTTGAGCTTATTCATTTTGATGTTTGGGGCCCTGCACCATTCGTGTCTAAAGGGGGCGATCGCTATTATGTTATTTTTATTGATGACTACACTCGATTCACCTGGTTTTATCATATGCATCATCGTAGTCAATTATTGTCTATTTATTATTTTTTTCACTATTATGGTGCACACCCAGTTGTCTGTCTTTATTAAAACCTTTCGGTTTGACTCTGGCGGTGAATACACTTCTCAGGCCTTTCGTGTTTTTTTGTCTTCTGAGGGCACCTTGTCTCAGTTATCTTGTCCTGGGGCTCATCCTCAGAATGGGGTCACTGAGCGCAAGGATCGTCACATCTTAGAGACGACCTGTGCTCTACTGCTTAGTGCCTTTCCCCCCTCTCATTTCTGGGCAGACGTGGTTAATACTGCTGTTTATCTTATTAACCTACAACCTTCCTCTCACCTTCAGAATCGTAGCCCAAGCGAATGTCTATATCACACTCCTTGCTATGATCACCTTCGTGTATTTGGTTGTCGGTGTTTTGTCTTGCTTTCACCTTAAGAGCGAACAAAGCTCACTGCCCAATCTATTTCTTGTGTTTTCCTGGGGTATAGTTTAGAGCATAAAGGCTATCGTTGCTATGATCCCGTTACTCATCGTATTCGCATCTCTCGTGATGTCACCTTTGAGGAGTCCACACTTTTCTATGCTTCTCCTACTTCTACTGAGTCTTACTCTCCCACAATCCCTGTCTTTTCTTTTTCCTTTCTTTTGCTGAGGATACTCTTAGAGTATCTTCTTCTCCTAGCTCTCTCGCTCTGTCTCTAGAGTTTCTCTCTCATTTTTTCTTGTCCCATCTCCTTTTTTACCTATTGATTCTTCCTTGTTCCCTCCTGTTTATCCACATATATGTTTTTCTTATCACCGTCGGGAACCCGTCGCATCTCCATCTTGGCCGGTCTTCTCTAACGCCACTCCTACTACTGATTCCGCATCTGAGGTGCCATCTCACACTTGTTCTTTATGTGATCGCTCCTTTTTACATACTCCTGATCGTTATGCCTCTGCTAGCACTAGTGTCTCAAATGTTCTTGTGCCAGGAATCTACAGGGAGACAATTCTGTCACCTGAGTGATGGAATGCCATGGCAGAGGCGCTTGATGCCTTATCTCGGACTCACACATGGGATCTAGTTCCTCTCTCTTCTCATGCTGTTTCCATCACCTGTCGCTGGATCTATTGGGGAAAACCTGTTCTGATGGGTCCCTTGAGCGCTATAAAGTGTGCCTGGTTGCTCGTGGTTTTCATCAGGAGTACGGTTGCGACTATGAGGAGACCTTTGCTCTAATGACCCATATGCACACTGTTCGCACTTTGATTGCTGTTGCGGCTGTTTGTGGATGGACCCTTCATCAACTTGATGTGAAGAACGCGTTTCTTCACGGGGGCTTGAAGGAGGGTGTCTACATGACTCCTCCCGGTCTTCAGGTGCCTCTGGGGCTTGTTTCTCGTTTACGTCGTGCTTTTTATGGTCTCAAACAAGCTCCACGGGCCTGGTTTGAGAGGTTCAGCACTGTTGTTGAGGCTGCTGGTTTCACTGCCAGCATTCATAATCCAACAGTATTCGTTTATAACTCCTCTTGAGCTCGTACCATTCGCCTTCTATATGTGGATAACATGATCCTTACTGGGGATGACTTTACTCACATTACCTTCTTGATGACTGATCTACTTCCTGGGTATTGAGATCACTTCTCATCCTGATGGTTATTGTCTCTGTCAACAACACTACACTCTTGTTCTACTTGCTCGATCTGGTTTGACAGATACCCGTACAGCTGCCACACCGATGGAGTTACATTTGCAGCTCCAAGCTTCTGATGGTATTCCTCTATCTGATCCCTCGCGCTATCAACACCTGGGTGGCAGTCTAGTCTACTTGGCTGTCACTTTTCCTGATATTCCCCACGTTATTCATATCTTCAGTCAGTTCGTTGCAGCTTTTACTTCTGTTCATTATGCTCATCTTCTTCAGGTACTGCGATATCTTTGTGGCATTGCATCTCGTGGTCTGTTCTATCCTTCACTATCCACACTTCAGCTGCAGGCATATTCTGATGCTACTTGGGTCAGTTCCCTTGATGATCGAGTCTCTGTTACTGGTTACTGTGTATTTCTTGGGCCTTCTCTTATTGTTTGGAAGACCAAGAAATAGGCAACTGTTGCCAAGTCCAGTGTTGAGGCTGTGGTTCGCACTTTAGCTTCTACTGTCCAGGAGGTACATTGGCTTCGTTCTGTCCTCCAGGATTTTGGTGTACTGTTTTTTGCTCCCATTCCTCTTCACTGTGATAGTACTGGTACTCTTCAGATTGCTACAGATCCGATCAAACATAAGCTGACCAAACACGTTAGTGTAGGTGTTCAGTTCACCCAATGTCTTGTTCGCACCCAGTCCGTGTCCCTTCACTATCTTCCCACAGAGGTCCAGGTGGCTGATTTCTTCACTAAGGCGCAGACGCATGATCAGCATATATTTATATTATCCAAACTCAAGACGTACGGTCCGTCTTGAGTTTGAGAGAGGGAGGGGGGTGTTAGATGCATATACATATATTTATACATTATACTTGTATATTTGTATCTATACAGCTTCTTCTTTCCCTATATGTAACCATTCATGATCAATAACATTTGTTGTATCATTGAGCTATTTCCTCCTTTATCATCTCTAGCATTCATCATTTCCTCAATTGGAGTCATCCATCTATTCCTTAATAATTGTAGTTTGATAGTTGCATTAAACTGTACGTAAATTGTTTGCTCTAAATTGTTTTTCATTAACGGTGGATTTCATGTCTTCATTTGTACAAGAGCTTGAAACATGATCCTTAGCTAGCGAAATCACTTGTATATTTGCTAAGTTGATAAAAGTCTTAGCATGTGCCTCTTCATGTTTTACATGGGTTTTTTGCCTTCTTTTCGTGGTTGCTATTTCTTCATGACCTTTCTTGCTTTCATGCCTACTGGTTGTGCCAACTATATATATATATATATATATATATATATATATATATGCCTTCCTATCTCTAACATTCATCCTTTCCTCAATTGGAGTCATCCATCGATTCCTTAATAATTGTAGTTTGATAGTTGCATTAAACTGCACGTAAATTGTTAGCTCTAAATTGTTTTTCATTAAGGGTGGATTTCATGCCTTCATTTGTTGTTGTGCCTAATATTGGCTGGTACTAGTTCCTTTAATTATGAGTGCCCGCTCATTTAGGTTGTAGAGGGCTTAGGTAGTAGGTCTCTTGTAGTAAGAATTTTACTTTGCTTTCCTTCCATTGCGCAATTAGAGTTGGTTTATGTTATTTTTTAGTTACTTTCAAAGAGGGTTGATTTTGCTTTCGGGTTTAAAACACAGTTGGGAGAATTTCACGTAAGTAATCTACATATGAACTAATATGTTATTCTATCATAAAATTTAAGCTATTTATGTATGTGCTTCTTCATTCTATATTTATTATTTATTTATCTATCTATTTACAATTTATGTATTTATTTTGAAAACAATTGTATCACTTCCTTGAAAAACAATATCACGCAAACCTTATAGTTATATGTTGATTTGCCTCATTTTGTTTAAATGAGGTCTTGGAAATTTTGGACCATAAATTCTGCTAGATTACTCAGTTTTAGAAAGGAAAACCTTACTGTATTATTTATGTGACTATTGACATCTGATTTTGAACATATTGACATTTTTGAACATTGACACAAATCATCTGATTTTGAACATATTGACATTTTTGAACATTGACACAAATTATTTTGTTTATAACTTATTTAGGCCTCAAACAAACTATGCACTAACGTAGTCCACGGGGTTCAAGATTGACCATATCGGCATGAACTTCTGAAATTGAGACTACAGTTTCACACCAGGTTGTTCGTGAAATAATAAAATAAACAGTTTTGATAATCTTGACTTGGGAGTCATCCAGGTAAAATAAATGGTTTTTGACATTCTAACTAGAGTGCCACGGAGGTAAAATAAATGGTGATAGTATGTTTGGAAGATATATACTTTCTGAATACTGTTATGTTCTGAATTTATATTTTGGTTAAAATCATTTTGGTTTTGAGACTAGTGTTTTGATGATTAGCAGAGTCTGATGATATACAGTATTTATATTGTCATTCATGTTATATTCTTTGAAGGCATGAATGTACAGGCTTTGTTATATTTTTGATACTTGCATCTTAAATTCGAAGCTTGGTATGATAATTCCCAATATTTTTAGTGGATTGCTTATTGGGCTTTTTTAGCCCATAATGTTGTTAATCATTTTTGGATCAGGCGCAAAAAGGATAGTTTGGTAAGTAGCCTAGCATTAGTTATTGTATAGTGGATGTACCCTCTGTGTGGATTGTATTAGACTGTTTCTTTGTTCTATTCATGTTGTAGACTTTGTGACTTTGTATTTTGCAACCTTAAATTCCTTCCGATTGATTTTGTGGGTTTAGCCAGTTTATATTTCTGGTATATTCTGCTTTGCGATAGGTTTTTTTTTTTTTTTTGATAAAAGAGCTTGAAGCTGATTTTATCGAAATAAAGACCAACTACAACGAGAAAAACGAAGAAAGAACCAAGGAAACAACCAACAAAGCAAAAAACACTAAGAAAAGAACAGGAAATAATGAAATTACATACGGAAGCCATTTAAATGCAATGTTTTCATTAGCCATCTTGGCAGATCCTTTCCCTGATGAAATAGAGATAGAGACCTGCATGAAACACTATGGTTGGCTAACTTTGCAGCACTAAGACCCCAATTCCTAGGAATCAAGTGAATTCTGGGTTGCCTAGCTTCTGTAAGAATGAGGTTGAGAAGCTTGAGAGCCGAGTCACATCTCCAGTCTTGTAGTTGGATATCGCCTTGAAGGGCTGCATGAAGATTAGGATAGACGATAAATATATGTTGTATCCTAAGTCCATGCATTTGAGCGCATTGCATGCTTAAAGTTAGGGCTTTGATTCTGCATCCTCTACTGAGTTGATCAAGATGGAGCAGCAGAAATAACATAACTAGAGTCAACAACTAGAATGTCAACTCCACCCATTGAGAGTTCCTTGGAGCAAAAAACCGTTGAGAATAAGAATGGACCATTAGCATAAGAGAAATTAGAAAGGATGACATTCTTCCCTCTTTGCTGCCTAGAAGCAACGCAGTGTTCCTGTGCCAGTGCATATGCCTTTCTAAGGATGTTGTTATAAGCTGGAGCTTCATTTCTAAAAATAATATTACATCTAGCTTTTCAAATGTACCATGCAGTAGCAGTAATAATAGATTTGGTGAAGTTAGAGTACTTCCACTTATCATCATATGTCCAAACCCCAGAAGTAAACCAGTCAGGAAAAGAGATATCTTTGCCAACTAAATTACCAACCGAATCCCAAATTAGCTGGAATTTAGGACAAATGTTAAAAAGATGTTCTGCAAATTCATAATTAAGACCACAAAATACATAGAGGTCTTGGGAGGCTATGTTTAAGGCATGTAAAAAATCTGCAGTATTAATTTGCCCCTCAAGAAGTAACGAAAGAAAATGTTTGGCTCTAAGGACCATTTTCAAGGACCACAATATGCTTTAACCTTTCTAGGGCTCACAATTTGCAATGTTAGACTTCATCTGTTGATAAACAATGGATGAGATCTTATTGTTATAAGGTTTGGGAAACGAAACCCAATGCGGCTTTGTATTTGGGTTACCTGTGCCAAATCTAATGGCATGACAATTCAAGCTGTTTCCAAATGCTATCTAATCATTGAGAGATTCCAGTGAATATCTACTAAAAAATCCGAGAGTGTAAGAGAAGTGAAGTCTAAATCCATATTTAAAAACGTTGGTTTGTATGCTAAAGGAATCTCAAAACACCATGTATCATACATCAAAGAAATAAGATTAGGGTTTCTGTCTTTAATCCATAGAAATGGCCAAAGATGATTGGAGGTTCTGCACAGGCTCCCAAAGAGCCAGGAGCAATTAGCTGGAATACTATCCTTCCAGATATGAAAATTACCATACTTGTGAATCAAAATGTTAACCCAAATACTATCCCGATCATTTAAAAGATTGAAAACATGTTTGGCCATCAAAGCAATTTTAGAGATTTTCAAATCTTTTATAGAGAGGCCCCTTTCATCATGATCAAGCGTAGTATCTTTGAAATTAACCAGATGAGTGCTTCTATTATGAGCACTGATAGACCAAAGAAAATTCCTAGCACTAGCAGATATTTTATCTAAAATACCATCAAGGACAGGATAGACTGAAAGATAGTACAAAGGAATAGATAACAAGGAAGAATTAATGAGGGTGACTTTGCCGGCAGGAGATATTTTAGCGTTATTCCAATTAGCAATAGTCCTATTAATCCTCTGCAATATGGAATTAAAGTAAGATGCTGCAATCTTTTTGGGAGAAACAGGATTTCTAAATAAATGAATGGAAAGGAACCCACTCTAATGGACGTAATATAACTATTACTTTTAGTTAACCGCTTGTTAGTCCAGGAAGGGAAAAAAATCTCAGACTTCAACCTATTGGAGCTTTGATTCATTAAATTCCCATAAATATTCAAATGGAGCTTAATATGTCTCTCAGTTTTCCTAGTTGCATAAGTAATAATAATTAAATCATCAGTATACATAAGATGATTGAAAGTGTATCTAAGATTGCTATTAAAACCAAGAATCATGTTTTTTCTAAGTGAAAAGTTCAGAAAGGCAGTAAGATTCTGGGAGACAAGGATAAACAGGTAAGAGTGGAGAGAGTCACCCTACCTAACTCCTCTCGAAGAAGATATCCAAGAGGTAGGAGGACCATTAATAATTAAAGAAAAAGTAGCAAAAGTAAGGCAACCTTTAATCCATGATATCCACGTACTAGGAAAATTCATTTTGGTCAAAGTGGCCAGAATGACATTCCAGGTTAGAGTATCATAAATCTTCTCAATGTCTACTTTAACTAGCATCCTTGGGGAGCTTTCAAAATTTCTACTGAAAGAATGAGCAATCCCTTGAAGGTCAATAATGTTGTCAAAAGAATTCCGACTAGAAACAAAACTGCTTTGTTCTCTCCCAATGAGTTGAGGAAGAACATGCTTGAGATGGTTAGCGAGAAGTTTAGAAATAATTTTATAGCAAACATTGCAAAGAGAGACTGGTCTAGAATCGGAAACCAATTTGGGATTAGATTTCTTAAGAATAAGAGCAACATAAGTTCTACCACAGGACTTTGGCATGATAGAAGTAGAGAAAAAGTGATTAACAACCAAATAAAGGTGATCACTTACCTTATTCTGAAAGAAGCAATAGAATTCAGCATTAACACCATCTAGGCCTGGGTTTTTACTTGAGGGGAAGGAAAGTAAAGTTTGATAAATCTCATTCTTTGTAACCTCTCGAGTAAGAAAATCCCCATCATTAGAAGAAATAGAGTTAAGATCAGTAGGAAGAGCATTTAAAATATTAGAAAAAGTACCCTGGGAGAAATCATGCCACAAATTGCTATAAAAATTCACGAAAGCATTTTCAATACCATGATGATTAGAATAGATTGTACCATCAGCATCCATAATATAAGAAATAATGTTGAAATGCTTACGAGTACGAACAGAATTATGAAAGAAACTAGAATTGTTATCACCATCCTATACCCATATTAGTTGAGCCCTCTGAGCCCATTTAATAGAGTTTTGCCTTTGTAATGCAACATATTTTCTATAAAGGGATAGGAGCTCAGGGCAGGGTACAATCCTTGGGAGGATGAAAACTATCGGTTACTTCAAGGTTGGCAATAACAGCCTCGGTATTATTGATACTACTGTTAAGGGAAAATCATTAGAGCATCAAAAAACAAGGTTCTATCTAGTACAAGCAATTAAATGCAAAAATGTATGCGCGGGGTTAGAATGAGGTTGAAAATTCCAACATTTTTGACAACATTATGTCAACCAAGATATTCCAACCAATAATTATCAAACCTGAAAATCTTATTTTTACAAAAATAGCGCGGTAAAGCTTTGAGAAGAAGGGGAGCATGATCAGAAAAAATTCTAGGGAGATGATTAATAAGGTAAGAATCAAAATTAGTAGACCAGAGTGAGTTAACAAGGCAGCGATCTAACCTTGCTCATCTTCGAGCTGGGCTTGCTTGATTATTACACCAAGTGAAATTCGAGCCAACATACCCAACATCTAAAAGTTAGAAGCAATAAAATCAGCAAAAAGTCTAGCTTTACTAGCATAGTAGTAATAACTGCCTCCATGATGATCATTCGAATGCCATATAGTATTAAAATCTCCTATAATAATCCAAGCAAGGTTAAGAGAAGACATATTAGAGAGTTCTTGCCATAACATTCGATGACCCGGAACTCGGGTTGCATTATAGATAACAAGAAGAACCTAATCCCTACGATTGTGATAAGAAATTACCATATGAAGAGCTTTACAAGAGATTGCTATCAGAGTAATTCTGTCAAGACACTTTTTCCATATAGTGTTGATACCACCTGAGTATCCATTGGCTACAATTGCGGCCCATTCCTAATCTTTACCCAATTTGGAACAAAAACAGTTCAGCCGAATATCATCAGCTCTTGTTTCAACCAGACAGAGAACCAAAGGACTATGTTTTTTAAGGAGGGTATGAACTCGTGTAATAGTATCACGGTCAGATATCCCTTGCAATCCCAGCACAATATAGATGTGAAATCCATAAAAACCAGTTAAATTAAAAAAAGAAGTGATAGAAGACTTCCTGAGAAAGTGAGGTCGCAAGAAATTGACAAAATGGAAACCAGTAACTGAGGGTTAGGCACATTTTCCCATGCATCTTGTTTACTTGATCCTTCTTCATGGGGGCCGCCATATGATGTGAATTCTTACGCACAAGTGCTTCTCTTTGGATGCCCTGCTGAGCCTAGTCTAGGGTCATATCATCATTGAGTTCTACATCTTCAATCTCCTCATCTCCATTCACTTCTGTCTTGCTCATTTCCTGATCGCTGGAAGCCGGCGAGGCTGAAAATTCCCGAAGTGCCTCCACAACTCAGTCTACTAACATGTTGTGTTGGTCTTGCGTGTTTTCAAAGTCTTCGTCCGAAGGATGTCTTACAAAAGTTAGAAGAAAAAGGAGGAAGGGGGAGTGGGAAGGAGACAAGACCTCCTTATCTTTTTTGTCAGAAAAGTTCATGGGGTTTTGGAGAGAGGTCCTTGAAGCATGGGAGGAGGATGCCTCGAGAGAACCCCGCCGTCTGAACCATTGGGCTTTCCAAGAGGCCTTGACTAGAGGAATGGGCCAGGATCTAGAACAGTCCCACTATTAGAAGTGACTTCTCGAGCACGCATTGCCTCTGGAGTTAGCTTGTCATTATGAGGGATTGTAGTACCGAGATGATCGCCATGACCCCGCCCTGGCAGACCTCCACGTGGCGCACAGGCCCCTGTAGTATGGGGAATGTGTCCGTTGGGCTTCGCAACTGGCGACGTACTAGCTTGCATGTGGAGAAACTCCACGGGCACCTTCACGGCTTCAGGCACAGCCGCGCCGCCGCATCACCAACATCCACGGCCCAAACTTTGTCTCATAAGTATCTATCGGAGGAAGCGGCTCCCCTCCGTCAGTTCCTTGGATGGTGGAGACTCTAGGCAGAGCACTAGTCTCCTTGACAAGGTCAAACTAGATCTGAGCTCCCTCGACCTCCAACCCTTTCTAGTTCACGGAATCGGAATAGGGGGAATGAGGAGGGAAGCTCTGACCCTCTAACACTCGCCGCTACAAGAGTTCGCCCCATGTCTGACCATTCCACATAAATAACAAAAGGTAGGGAGCTTTTCATACAGAGCAATGATGAATACCTTGTGTTATTCATTGCCAATTCAAAGACCCCGCTTCAAGGGTTTGGCGAGATCAATTTCGACACACACCCGAGCAAATCTCGATCGGGACAAAGAGAAGGTAAGATCATCAATTTTGAGAAGTCGGCCAAAATGAGCGGAGATTGTTTCCAGAGAATCACTGTCCCAAAAATCAACTGGAAGGTTATGAAATTAAATCCAAATAGCAGCTGTAGTAAGCTTAGTGAAAGCGGGTTCAAAATAAGGATGCCAGGGCGCCAGTTGCAAGATAATCCCATTGACAGCCAATGGGCCATCGAACAGGATTCGTTGCATGACTTCATTCGTCTCACATCAAAGCATAATGTATCCATTGTGGAGATCAAAGATATGAACCACCCCAAGACCTTCCCACTTTGTCTGCAAGATCGTTTTAATTAGCCCAAAAGGAGATCTCCCAAACAACTTACCATATAGTGAGAATTGAAAAGGCATCCTCGCTCTGTTCCGGGCCTCTTGGTCAATGTAGACAATCCAGTGTAGTCGCCTTGAGCTTCGACAACATCGGACCTTCTACCAATGGAGATGGATCAGCTTTCTTCCTCACTGCGGAGGTGATCTCCGCCCAAGTAGGTGGAGAAACATGTCCCTCACTAGCAAGTGAGGACGGAGGACAAGAGAGCAAATCAAAAAGGGAGACGAGGGTTCAAAGTCGAAAAGCCCTGGGAGATGAGAGCGATTGACAGTCAAGTGAAGAATTAAGAGGAATGCACGTAATGGAATCCTGCAATACGATAGGTTGTGAGCCCTTGCATGCCCACTAGGTTCCACACTGCCGATGTGTGGTCGTTTATTAGTGCTCCAGGTCTGCCAGATCAGTTTGAGAAGTGATAGTAGTCATTTAATTGTGTTTTAGTGATTTGCTTACACTGGTGGTCATGGTCCAGTAGTTTGGCATATTTTGAAAGAATTTTTATATACTTTCCTTTTTGCCTTATCTTACATGTTTCACTGCATTAACTATTGTTCCTTTCTACATAGAATTTTCAAGCTATTGATGAACTAAACATCATTGCATTATATTTAACAGGCAATTTTCAGGGACCTTAACCAAAATTTACTTCAGAAAATGATTGACATGGTGCATGCTCCGGCCCAGAAGATCCACACCATTCGAGCATGGGGTTGGTACGTCCGTTTACTTGGTTATGATGCAATGCATAGAAGAAAGTTGATAAATAGCATGCTGAAAGTCCCTGAAATGACGTTTTCTTGTCAAGATCCCCAGATTCAGATTGCCTCGCTGGTAATGAAGTCAACCTTCTTCAATTCTACAAATATAAATTATATTCCACATTGAAATGTATAAATTTACTGTTTCATAAACAATGACTATGGCTAATAGAGTGTAGGTGGCCTGGGAAAGTTTAATTGATTTATTCTTCTCTTCTCCAACACTTGATGTTGAGACAAAAATGTCTGGAGGGGATGTGGCTCAACAGATTAAATCTGCATCATCTTTAAATGACAGAAGGGTTGGTGAACATCAAATCGCTGTTCTCTTAAAACAAATAAAAGTCATAGTGGTGCCCCTAAAAATAACTGTATCAAAGAAATGTGACGCTTCTGTCCACTTATCCTGCTTGAAGACATGGCACTATCTTCTGCATAAACTTGGTTGGTCAGTTAATCATCCTTCAATTGCCACCACTGCATTTTGGGTTATTCTGGAATTGATATTGTCTAGGGGTCCTGAGAATATCTTCCTGTGGACCACGTGTATTGATCTCCTTGATGAGTTCATCTTGATGAAAACTAAGGACCAGCAAAAGGAATTGGGCACAGATAGGCCCTCACTTACTACAGCAAACAAAATGATCTCTGCAGGATCCTCTTTTAATTGTAAGGGTTCAATGAAGGCCTATTCTATCAGCTGTTTGCCTTGGAAAATTAATAACGTGGAATTCTATTTAAAGATGGTTGGCACTGTACTAATTCAAGGTTTAATGACGAGTGTATCTTCTGAAAATAGAATCTTAGTTCTTAATGGCGCATTGAGGGCATTCAGGTCACTTTTGCAGGGTATTCAAGTTGAATTTAGGACAGCATTCACTCCTAACGATATAACGAAGTTCTGCATTGAGACTGTACTCAAGTTCACAAAGAAAGTCTGTGAAGATATGATTTCTAAGCAAATTGTCAGTTGCTGCAATGACACTTTAAGTTTCGGTCTACAGTTTGTAGAAACTATCAGAGATGTGTTGGATCCTTCAATACTTTCCTCGACACTGTATCAGATTGCTTTAGATCTTAATTGTATCAAAGACCTGCAGTCTTTTGAGGAAATCAAATATCTAAAATGTTTAGGATCTGGATTTTTGCTTACATGGATATGGTTTCACCGATGGTTTACACCACATTATTGCATATCTCTTTGGCCACTCAGTCTGCCCTCAATCTGCCCAGAGCAGATGACATTTCACTTGCAATGCAGAGATCTCTCCATTTAATATTCTCACACGAACCTTTCGTCAATTTGCATGCTGTCATCTGTTTTCTCTATATGAACATAGGAGAGCTTGTACAATGTCAATTACGCTGGCTGACAGTATGGAGAGGCATCTCAAAGGGCCTGGAGGAGAATATTGATATCATCGCTAATTCAAGTTTGAAGACGGTGTGTGATAACGCAGACCATAGAGTTGTATGTTGGTTACTGTGCTATCCATTCTTCATGTGCTTTTCTTGGAAGGAGGGTTCAATCCCTCAGGGTAGTGCCAATTTTTCATTGTTGCCTCAGGCTTCAGCACATGGAAATCTAGAATTGGAATTTGTGATGGAAGCGTGGAAATCTCTTTTCGATTCTTTAAATTGCTATTCAAATTCTTGGTTTTCTTATGGGAATAATTTTGTCGAAGGCCTTTCTGCCTTACTAAATGCCCTGCTTGATGAGAACAACAGCATTTTGGAAAACATTGATTTGTTAAAGGAGAAAGCTGAGAACATTTGTATTTTCAAATTTTTTGGTGAAGTTGCGATTTTCCTAATGGAACATGTTCAGCTTTTGGATTCTGTGCTTCCAAAATCAACTGCTGACAGCAAAGAGGATGGCTGTCGTAGTCCAATTGCGAATACTCTTGGGTTAGTCGTCAGGTATTTTGTGATGATAGTTTAAAGCTAAAATTTTGAGTGCCTTGTATCATTCAAAGGGCTGTCTTTTAAAATTTAATTTTAGCTTTTTAAAATTTACCCGAAGTTTCTCTTGCACAAACGACTTATTAATGTTTGTGCTGGAACTTACATGCAGAGTACTTGGCTTGGCCCTTACAATTGTTGAAATGAATGGAGGGACTGATTATAAGATTTTCAGCAGGTAATTTCCATATAAAATCTTCATTTACACCAGCTCACAGTTAGCAAGCCAATTATAAGGGATTAAATATCTGATGATGATAACTTGCTATCTTATGGACTGCAGGATCTTTTTTGCTATGGCTAGTCTAGTAAGCCGAGTTTTCTTGAAGCAAGATATCATTCTAATCATGGGGGTAATTGGCCTTATCTGTTTATGATGTTAAAGAAAAATTTTCTCGATGTTAGTAATTCATTTTATGAGCATAAGGGCTATGATCAAATGACACTGCATGAAAATCTATTACCCATTTATTGGGTGATCTCAAACCATTAGATCCAAGCAATATGCTCTAATCCATCATGTGTTATTTTGCAGATCATTTCTGATTCATTGCTTCAGTGGTTGTCTCCATGTGCTTCAACACATCATCATATGCTCAAAGGAAGCATCATCCCTTCACTTCAATGCCTCTGGGTGCAGATACTAGATACTCTCCAGAACAGCCAACCACATATCATCTTTGATTCTCGCCTTCTTAGGGTCCATGCATCTCTCCTTGAAGCTGCTTTTGATCACCCACATTTACCCATCTCAGACGCCACAATTTTATTCTGGGAAGCTACATATGGTACGCAAACAAACTTACATTATCCCCAGTGCATAGTTCCAGTCTTGCACAAATTATTGATGGAAGGAAGAATCACTTTGGCGAAGGACAGACCTGGTACTGAACTCACTTCATCCAAGAGTTTTACAGATTTACAGCTCTCATTATACCGAAGAGAACTTTGAATGTTGCCATGCAATCTGAGAATGATAATTGATATGTTGTTATTTTCACTTGATAGGTTTGAGAAGGAAGAGGTTTCGAATGGTTCAAAACTACACAGAATGAAGACTTTGCTGGCATTTGGAGGATTTCCATTGTTATGATCCATGTCTCAAGGTGGATCTTCAGAAGTATGAATCATTAAAGTTCTTGTATAGTTTTCAGAAAAGGTATGGCAATTCATCTCATCTGGTTTACACCTAAGCAAATGTTCTCTGCTGAATCTCATGTGCCTCTTTTCATGTGTGCTTCTGAACTTGATGAAATTTTATTATTTCCTTGGTATTAGTGTATCATCATTCTTGGTAATTTGCCAAGGGATTAGCATACTCAAATTACAAGATCTTGACATGTGACATTGTGCATCATTGTATCAATCCATAGTTGTTGCAATCAAATTGAAGCAGTCTTTTTCTCACTCTCATAGTGGAGTTCATTTTATGGAGGCATTTGTTTTTTTGTCCTAACTTGCTATTGCCTGATTGGAATTCCGGGTTGAATTCAACTCTTATTATTTATATAAGTGCACTATTTTTTATTTTTTACCTGTTGTAAGATATGATTTTTTTATCATTATGTGACACCGTTTAACATAAATTGAAATGTGACGTCACATTTGACATGGAAGGCATTTGAACAATTTATGGGAAAAAAAAAATGTGTCCTGTTTTGTTTGATAAATCTAGACAAGTTATATATGAAATCAAAGAGAGAAAAATTTGAGTACAAAATATCACATGGAGGGATGCAGTGTTATTTCCATATTTGGAAGACAATAAAACAGCCCAAACTTATTCAGAAATAATTAAAAAACAAGATGGAAGGATGATATGAGATATCTTAGATATTTGTTTCTAAATTAAAGGATTGCTTGTTTGATATTATTGTTCCAAGTAAATAGTTCAGTAAAAATATGAGGCCATATGGAAGTGGCGACTACGCATTTAATCTACTATCAACATGAGATTATTAATTTTATTAATATCATTTTTTATTTTATTTATGTTACAATCTTTTTATATTTTGGTGATATCATTAATATCTATTATTGGCATGAACTTATTAATTTATCTTATTCATACAACAATTTATCTTATATATATATATATATATATATATCACATTGGAGACAAAAGCCATAAATGAGATGATAGTCAAACAGAAGAAAGCTCCAATAAGAGCTAGTCTGGCATGAGCCTGCATGCAGATGTGATGTGCCCTAATGGTGAGGGAATTCCTTCCGCCATTTCTAATTGGCCAGCTTCATGCCAAGTACACTAAGCCACTGAAATTCATCCATGAACAAGAATTGTTTTCTAAAAATAACACATATTACACAGTGTCTTTGTACAATTCCAATGTTGCTATAGACAGAAAATGAAATTGCAAAATTTTACACTAGTCCAAAAATTAAACAAGCACTCATGTAAAAAACACACAATTCTTCCCGGGGCAAAAATTTGTCATCTATTTTTTTTTTTTGACAAATAAGTGACAAGCGGTCTCATTTAAAAAAAGTGAAAGACACACCTATACTCTCACCTTGCGTGAGCTTTGGGGTTTATTCTTAGATCGAGAGGCAGAGTTAAGTGAGGAGTGAAGAGGACAATATCCCTTTCTATATAAATAAATTATTATTACTATATACAAACTAATACAAATAATCTAACACAATTATATTTTTAAAAAAATATTTATAAAATTTATTCTTTGGTTCTTGATGTTATAAATTGATTTATACGGTAATAATTATTCTTACAAAAATATAATTATTTGGCATCTTGATTTTTTATAAATTAGTATATATATTATAAAAAATATTTTTATAAACCTTTTTGTGAAATTAAATTTATTGTTTGCCTCTTTCACCTTTACTTGTCTCCTTATAAAATTTTTTGGTCCTCCTAAAAAAATTATTTTGATCTCTCCTAAAAAACTTTTCTGGCTCTGCTCCTAATTAGATTTGGTCTTTTCTGAAACAAACACTCCCTGCAAGGATTCAATGCCAACAGATGAAAAAGCTATTGATTTTGTCAATCAAATTGTAGGGAAAAATAGAAAATAATGTATATAAAAAAAATAATATATATTCATATAGAAGAACTACCAATACATTAAAAGATGATAATTTTTTCTTTTACCAAGTAAGAGGTTGAGAGAGCAACTCGGTCTCAATGTTACATTGGGCAAGTAGCTTGTTCACCTTATAAAAAATAGAAGAAAATTTATATTTTTACGAAATAACATAGCTTTTAGATTAACACAACATTAAACTTAATTTCATCAGTATTTTTTGAAAATTATGAAACTCTTAAATTGCATAACCTATTTCTTTTTACATTTTAAGAATATATTTGTAAAAATCTATAATTTAACCCCTGATTTTTACAAATTAATATATACATAGTGTAAAACAATTATACTTTTAAAAAAATATTTGCGAAAATTTATTGTTTGGCCTTGGAAAAAATTCCTAACTGCATCCCCCTTTGTTTTTACTTAAATATTTTCTAAGGTGAATTTTTCATAACCACAACTTAAGTAGCCCCTGCTCTGCACCTTTTTCTTTTTTCCTTGTTCTTTTTCTTTTTCTTTTTCTTTTTCTTTTTCTTGGATACATATTGTCAGCCACTTAGCTCACATGAAATTCAAGAAACAACAGTCACATAAATGCACTGTGAAACAAACAAAACATGTGAACCTTTGAATTCAATGTGTGGCTATGAACAAGAAAAAAAAGGTGGAGAGAAAAATAAATAAATAAATAAATAAATAAATGACAAGGGACATGATGCAATGGATGGTACAAAAGAGAGAGAGCTGGAATAACCCAAGTACGTGGACCTCTTTCTTATTTTATATATCACCCATGAGTCTCATCGCTTTCTTCATTTTTGACTCTCAAAGACTTTTTATTATTTTCTCCAAGATATTTTCTTAATTAAGAAATTCATCCCCCTATTCCTTGTAGGTTTTAAAGCATGCATGGAATTACCATCCTGTGTTTGGTTTGTTTATATGTGAAATTTGGGTCATGAACCAAATTATTATTATTATTATTATTATTATTATTATTATTATTTTGTGTTAGCCAGGGTATGGTCCTTGGCCTGACTCATGGACCATTATATATAAATTCTAAAATAAAAAAGAAAATTATACCTTTATATCAAGATTCCTTACTCAAATGGCTATTTCTTTTTTTAAAGATTTTAGAATACATCACTCTTGTTTTACATGGATTTTAAATTTTTTTTTTTTCAATACTGTAAACTTTTCTACAATTGTGTAATATATCACATCCACATTTTTAATTTTATAATATAGATTTACAAATTTTCCAAGTGTATGTGTGTATATATGCTACACATACACACACTAAAAAAAATACATAATAATTAATTTTATACATTTTTGAAAAAGAAATCCTTATTTATATTAAAGATAACGCACTGTCTAATGGAGATTATGTTGGAGGATGTTGACTTGTGCTAGGAAACATCAATAGTTGTTATGGGACAACATATAAAATAATGATCTAACCTAAAAGGGGAAAAAATAAAGAAAAAAAAAAGACACTAAAACAAGATTGAGACACAACACATCACCTTCTTCTATCCTAGCTACCAAATAGAATAATATCTTATTTTCAGATGAATTCATGTAAAATTCAAGAGTATATATTTGCAATAAGATTATTATTATTATTATTATTATTATTATTATTTTAACAAAGTAAATAAACAACCAACAAGAGAGTGTACAGATGAGAAGTTAATATTTCAATTCACTTTAATTATATCCCGTCTCACCTTGCATAAACAGAAGTTTGATTCTGAATTCTTAGTAAAAACAAATATATCTTATACAGAAATTACAGTGCCAATAAACCAAACAATTATTAGCAATATTAAAAAAAATTGAAAAAACAATATTGTCCTTCAAAATTAAATTCTATTCGTGAAAATATCTGTATTGTAAAAAAAAAAAAAAAAGTCATGTCTACCAATGAGTTACCACTCCATAACACAAACAAAAGCAATGAAAGAGTTGATAGTGAAGCCCAAAATAAATCCAATAGGAGCAAGTCTGGCGAGAGTTGCATGTGCATGTGATGTGTTCTTAGGGTTAGGGCAACCCTTCCACCCTTCCTCTATAAAACCTCTTCATACCTTTCCACTGCCCTTACTACTATGGTGCTTTAGCTTAAGGGCACCTACCCACTCATAAGTTATAACCATGGAGTTCTCTTTAAACGTCTCAACCCTTCTCATTCTCTTCCTCACCATCTTCTCTGCAACTCCACTCCTTGCATGTGGGACGTGTCCTAAACCTCCAAAGACCCCTAAGCATCCAAAGATCCCTAAACCACCCGTCACCGTTCCTCCGGTGATCCCTAAGCCACCCATCACCATCCCTCCGGTGATCCCTAAGCCACCAATCACCGTCCCTCCGGTGCTACCTACGCCACCTATCACTGTTCCACCGATCACCATCCCTCCGGTGCTCCCTCCAGTGCTCCCCAAGCCACCTATCACCGTCCCTCCGGTGGTCCCTAAGCCACCTGTCACTGTTCCACCGATAACCGTCCCACCGATCACCATCCCCCCAGTGCTTCCCAAGCCACCTATCACTCTACCACCAGTCATCCCTCCGGTCATCCCTCCGGTCACCAAGCCACCAACCACCAAACCATGCCCTTCTCCATCGGTTCCTAAATGTCCCATAAACACATTGAAGTTTGGCGGGTGTGTTAATCTTCTTGGTGGTTTAGGGAACATCGTCATTGGTGACCCAGTGTCCTCAAAGTGCTGCCCTTTGATTCAAGGCCTCACTGACATAGAGGCTGCTGTGTGCTTGTGCACCACCATCAAGCTCAATTTTCTCAATGTTAAACTTGTCTTTCCCATTGCTCTCAAACTCCTTATCACTTGTGGCAAGACTCCTCCCCCTGGCTATGACTGCCCCTAGTTAATTAAAAGGTTTACTCATCTTTCACTATTAATTACTTTGATATCTCTCTTATTCTTGGTATTTTTTTTTTCTCTCCTTATAAATGAGTTACAGTATTAAAGGCATTTATAGGTTATTCTATCCCCATGCATATATATATGCATTTAAACTATAAGAAAATTTTTTATGTTTTATGTTTTGATAATTTAGACAAAGTCACCAAACCCCCTTTATTTACACCTCAGCTATGCAATGAGAGGGTTTTTAATTTTGTTTTTGAATTATTCAACGTAAATACCTTGCTATTTGTTGTGAATTCACAAAAAATATGTTATTTGTCTTACTACTTCCGTGTGTGTGTTTTTTCTTTTAATAAATATTAACAAACTACATTATACCCTCAATTTTTGAGTTAGATAAAATGAATACCAACTCCCCTATTAAATCAGTGATTAATTTGGCTACTTGTATCATGTGGGATAAAATCAGCAAAAGGAAAATATTTGCATAATTTATGAGTCAAAATGAATTGTTTTATACTTCAAAGATTAAAATGAATAATAGTAAAAATTTTAATATATATCTACTCTTGGCCTTTTAATTTGTTCTTATTTTTAATCCATGTAATATATATATATATATATATGTTTGCTAATGTAACTTCTTGTGGATGCATATAGGTGAGTAGATTCGAGAGTTTAGCATGCAAGCATGGATGGTTGATGAGAGATGAGAGGGGTTGTTGCAAATCAGGAACAATTTCTTTCTTGGCTATTTTCATGTACATTTCTCATGTCTTTGTGTGATAATTGTCCCTCAATTTCTTGTTTTCTTGTTCCGTGGAATTTATTCATCACTTTGAATTCTAATTTCTCAATTGTGTATGGTTGTCTCCCATTGGAATAAAGCAATGGTTTCTTAGATTTTACTGTTTAATTAAGTTTATGGGATGTAATCATGAGACTCATGAACTTCTTAAAAAAACAAAGAAAAAAAATAATAAAAAAAATGTGCACATATTTTACATGTTAAAAATTTTTACTTCCCATTTGATGAATATTTAAGTGTTTTACCAAAGGGCACTTAGCCTAGCGGTATGATATCCCTTGAAGTGTGAGGGTGTGTGGCGGTTGAGCGCACTCCTGTTTAGTAGAGTTTGGTTCTCTAAAAGAGTTCCCTCGTAGTATATGCATATCCCTTACAATGATTTGTTCAACTTGTCAATATGTATATAAATATGAGAACATAAATGTGTAGATTTTAAATCTACACGTCTGTAAGAGCCGTTGGATGAGTATCTAATGGTTCCTTCCTCCCAAAAAATTAAAATAAATTACCCCCGGACCAACCCCTTCCTTTTTTGTCCCTATCTCTCCTCGTTTCTTTTACTCACTTTTTAAAATTTAGATGTTACAAGCGTTCCTAAATTACTTAATATATATATATATATCTTATGGAAACTTATATTATAATCACTTATTAATTGCGTTTTATATAGTAAACAATAATTTTTAGTTCACAATTTTGTATACAAATCTTAAATCTCTTGTCTTATAATAATACTTCTGAGATCTTACATCATTAACTATACATTAGGCTCCACGATTATAAAAATTAAAGTGAATTAGAATATATCTTATCTAACAAATGCTACGATAGTAAGATTTATATTCATATCAAGATCTATTTTATGTAGATTAAAACTATACTAGTTCAAAGTTTACAAACAACTTATAAAGCAAACTGAAAATGATAATAGTTAAAAAAAAATGCACAAATTATATGGCACTTGTTAGGATTTAAAGATTTTTAGATATAAATTTGAAAATAATTATAACTTCGTTTTATGGTTCAATGTGAATCAAATGAATCTTTTTTGCCCTTCGAATGTATATTCAAGTCAAAAATATTTATAAGAATCAATGGCATGCTTTTTTTATTTAGTTGTCTATTCATAATTCACTATCAATATAAGTCGGTTATACATACATATACACTCTTAATTTGTATGAAAGATAAAGCAACAGCAGCAACAACAACAACGATAATTTGTTTTCGGTTAGTTCCAATCTACATGAAATTTTCCTCTCCACATGTCTCGAAGGGCAAATAAGAGATATAAACTTTTTACCAACACATTTTATGTCTATCTTACCCTCTTTTACAATTTTCTACTTTCACAGCGTTCACCATTTTTGGAAGGACATTTAAAAGTCATCAAAAGATATGCTCATACTATCTTAATCAATTCTCTGTTAACTTGTCAGTGATAAGTTTTACTCTTAATATGTGTCAAATAAATTCATTCCTAAATCAGGCACTCCTAATCTGTGTCGAATAAATTCATTCCTAAACTAGTCCCTTCTAATCTATATTGAATAAATTCATTCATAAATCAGTTCTTCTTACTAATGCCTGATATCTATCTTAATATTTTTCACCTCAGTCAGGCCCATCCTTTGAGTATATTGCTTTTTTAATTGTCCAACATTTTAGCATATATATATATATATATAGGTGGCCTACCAATCATTCTATAAAACTTACTTTTTACTCCAATAAGTATTTTGGGATCCTACACAACTCTAGAAGTACTTTATATTTTATCCAACCTGTCTTAATCCTATTTATGAAATCTTCCATAAATTCCACTCGGGCATGGAAGCTAAACCCATTAATATAAGAAACTAATTCGCCGCCTCTCTTGCATAAGGCAGTGTCATCTAGTCTAACAATTGACATAGTAAAACTAATTTTGTTTTCATTAAATTTTTTATTTATTCTTGATTAGGAGATAAATAATAATCTACTCTCCTTTTGAACAAAGAGTAAAATCTAACTTTCATAATATTCATGAAGGCTAACAGCATATGAATTTATAATTTTATAAAATTTGTAAAATTAAAAACATGGTTGTACATTGCTTATATGGTTGTACATTGTTTTAGTTTTGAATAATATTAAATTCAGCAGGAGAATATTATTTCTTGCCTTCATATTTACTAATCCATTCTTTATTATTATTATTATTTTTTGATATTATATCAAATTATTACATACATTTTTTTTTATCCCTTTCTCTTATTTATTTATTTTGCTTATCCTAAAATATATTAACTTTTCGATAACATTTGAAACCAATTAACTCAGAAATGAAATACTAATTATCTGATTACGGAGATGATATATATATTTACATAATTAATAAAAGATTTTATCTTGTCTCTAAAAAAACCATATTCATTATGATTTTAAAAGAAATTGAAAATATATATATATATATATATATATTTTGTGTAGAGATTAGCACTATACACAAAGTACTGATATTTAGAGAATATTAATTTCTTAATTGTTCTTAAGTCATGAAGCATGGAATTGTTATAAACTAAGAGAAATATATATATATATAATTTAAAGGCAAAAGGCAAAAGGTTTATTTCACATATATTCATATAGTAGGGTTTATATTTGCATGTTTCATGAAATAAATATTATAATGCTTGGAAAATCATTTACAACCTTATTATTAATCTTCTAGATAGATTAATTTTAATTCTCGGCCTCTTGCATGAGAGATAAGCTAAATACCACTCTCCTATTGCGCTGGTGGTCCTAAATACTAGTCAAACTTGCATGAACTTGGTCCTTATTTCAATATTTTTTAGGGAGAATTTATCCAAAGATGGCCACAACTTATAGTATCCACTTTACAACACTCTGATCACATGAAATTTACTACAAGTTGTGTTATTTAACCTCAGTAAAAACCATATTTTTTATAATAAAGAAACAAAATTCTTATGAATACATACATATTGAATTGAATTGAAGGAAACAAAGCATGTGATACCCATACTGAATGTGTGGCCACTCACAAGAAAAACAAACACAACCCTATCACAAAGGCTAAGATATACATCACTTCCATTGGCATGCATGTGGAGTAGAACATGGCAAAGGACATAATGCAACAGATGATACAAAAGAGAAAGAGCTGGCACAACACAAGCACTTGGGCCCCCTTATTATTCTCATCACCACCTTTTATGCATGGCATCTTTTCTTTCGTTTCCATTCACAGTAATACTTTCTATTATTTTCACCAATGTTTATAGTAATCAAGAAATGAATTCATCCTTGGTGATCAATTCCATGTAAGTTTCAAAGGATCTAAAGATATTCAATCTGTTGAGTTATGTAAAACCAAAAACCGACTAAACCATACTATCAGGATTTTTTTTTTTCTTTTACAAATAAGGGGCAAACGCTCTCAATTTAAAGGTTCCAAAGAGACAAACAAGTACAAAAATGTACCAATTAGAGATTTAACTCTTAAGGATTTATCATGTGGGACGGGCTAACATACGGGATAATGACAGTCTGTCATATATACCTAAGATAATATATCAAGAACCATAGCTTTACAATAGTAAATCTTCCTGGTATACAAATCTGGAGTGGTACAGTATACGGCTCTTCACATAGAACCCGCAGTAAAACCTAGTATCTGATCACCTAGTGAACAGACTCTACCGTATCATATAAATGTAGGGTTTTAGACCCACACTTGCCTACTCACTGTCAAAGTTAGAAACTACAGTATTATGTAGTTGTTCAATTTTTGGCATTATGATTGAGATATGCACAAAATCAAATTAAACTATATATATTAGTTTAAAAAAATAACTAAGAATTAACTTCAAAGGATCAAAACTTTATAACTAAACAAATAAACTCTACCAACAATAAATTAATTGAGGCCAGTCAAAGCCCGAGAGGCCAATTAGTATCTGGTCCCTACAAAGACATTAAGTTTTTCACCATTTTAATATTGATGAAGATCGGACAACTTGAACAATGATGGATCATGTATCGTTGTTGAGCATACATCAGACTCCACTTATATATCCCACATTCAATTCGCGAGTGAAGGCACATTTCTAAGAACATAAAAAATATATATATAGTTGTGCCCAAATCAGCCCAGCAACGCCCACAATATATATGTGCATGGGCCCTGCCTCCACTTACTTCGCGGAGGATTGTGGACACCTTGCTTCGGCCTAAAAAACCATAAATTGAGGCTAGCTAGTATGCAACAATTCAATAAGAAAGGAAAGTAGAGTTTTGAGAAGGACAACAATGGCAAGCAAGTTCTTAGCTGTTATTCTCTACGTCACTTTGTTCATCTTCTCCACTGTCTCCACTGCCATTACTATCCCTTGCAAGACACCACAAGCTCCAATAAAGTTCCCACCTAAGGAGCCGCCGGTGAACCCTTTCTGCCCTTGGGATACGGTTAAGCTAGGGACCTGCATCAATGTCCTAGGAGATTTAGGACACCTTGTTTTAGGAGAGCCCTTGGGGAACAAATGCTGTCCATTGCTTGAAGGTTTGACTGACGCTGAAGTAGCTGCTTGTTTTTGCACTGTGATCAAAGAGAGTGTGCTGGGGATCACTACAAAGTGGACTGTCACTCTTAGTTTGCTTGTTAGTTCTTGCAAGAAGGAGATCCCTGATAGGTTCAAATGTGTTTAGTTAGTTAGTTAGTTAATTAATTAATTAATTTATTAGGTTTGCTCATGAGTAGAGTTGTTGTTCTTGTTATTGTTTTATATATCTTTTCTATGTTCTTCTTGACAAGTGATTTAGAGTTGTTATCTTTGTTTATTTGTATTTGAAGATATCTGTGTTTTTGAAGTTGATCAGTGGATTGAATGGTTTATGATGCCAAGGACTCATTGGATGCTTTGTTTGCCAACATCAGATTGGCATTATTTGAGGGGTAATGGACTAAATAGCCCCTACAAATACTCTTTCTTATTTATTTATTTATTTATTTATTTATTGGTCCCTATGCTGCTCCCTCTGTTCTTGTATAAATGTTTTTTTTTTTTAATTTTCTGTCTTTTTATTACATCAACATTTTAAGATTAGGATTATATGCAACTTAAATACAGTAGTTGTAGTATTAAAGTAATATACTAATTGAAAATATGTAGAATTAAATTCTTTTTGTTTCTAATAAAAAAAAATTAACTCATAATTATTGTGAAATAAGCTTATAAATTTGGATTGAACTTGAAAATTGTGTTGCAACCTCATTTAAAGGAAAAAGATATAAATAAAGACTTTATTACCTCAAATTTTACGAATTTATTTTCACTTTAAGTTTCGTGTTTAATAAAAAAAAACTGAGAAAGTTGCTTTAAATTTTGACCTGAATGCACATGAGTTTGATTTGAACAAATTTATCCGATAAAACACATGAAGTTTTTGTGGACGAAAAAATTGTGCAAGTGGTCAAGCATTAAATATGAATACAAATACTAGTTTGAGACAGAAAATTTTTGTTGGGAAAAGAAACACATTAAATCAAAGAAAATGCGAGAGAGAAAATTAAAAAAAATGGCATCACCAAATAAGGATAAAGAGATTAAGGGTAATTTGGAAAAGTAAAGTAAAATTTTATTGAACTTCAAAATTTTGAGTTATTTGGCAAATTTATATAGGAATAAAGGGTGTAAATAGTTTGGCCGTTTTGGTGAAATTTTGTAGATAATGTTTATGCCGTTGCTAGGCACAAATGCTTCTTCCTAGTTACTACACTCTTAAAAGAAAAAAAAAAAGAAATGTAGTTGTATTAATACTTTAAAGTTGATGATTGCTAATGTAATCTTATGAAAAAAAATATATATCTTTTTAATTTCATAAAATATTTTTATTTACTTGTATACCTATTGAAAATCAACTTATAAATTTTATGAAAAAAAACTATATTGCCGAAGAGGGCAATTTTTTTAAATTTTAATTTTAGCCTTATAAATGTGATATATTAAAAAAATATATATACCACACTCAATTTCACCATTCTACTAAATCTAGTTAACAAAAGTTAAAAATTAAAAAAAAAAAAATACATGGTTCATCAACAAACCTGTTTTAAACATCAACCTTTTGATTTATATATGTGACATGTGTTGTATATAATAAGTATTGCCCTGAAGAAGATCAGTTAATTATAGCAAGAACACAAGAAATTGAGCATTTTTTTTTATTACAACCCTTCTTCATAGTAGAAGTATTCACGGGTTCTCCAGGTAAATATGTTCGTTTCACATAAACAATTAGGAGATCTCCGCTCATTCTTTCTAGAATATTAGATAGTTTTCCCGACCATATTGGATAACATCGATGAAACTACTATGAAAGGATGATACCTCTCTCTGCAATATTGGTTAAGGTGAGCGATTTTTCTCCATAAAAAATATTAAAACCAGTTTGTCCACTACATCTAAATAAATTGACATAATAATGTAAGAATTTAAATAAAATCATGTTTTTATTATTATAAAAAATTAATCTTTACATAATTTATAATACATGTTGAACATGTATATGATATATATAGATATGGAAACAAAACGGATTTCAGTAGGTATATAATTAAGATTTTTATCAATTAATATAAAAGGAAAATTTCTCTTTGACAACCCTTCCTCACAACCTCATGACCACAAATAGCAACAAAACAACAACAATAACAACGCATCAACCAACCCTCTCAAAATGCCAAATTCACAACCTGAATCTTACCAACATTTGTCCCCATCCACAGGGACAGGTTAACTAAAACAACCCTCCAAAACACCACATTGGTCTTAACCAACATTTAACCTCCATCATTCTATCAACCTTCCAATTGACCAATTCCCATATTTCATCTCTCTCCCTATTCCTCCTCCTCCTCCTCCTCTCTCTTCTCTGAGAGAGGGAGGGAGAGAGAGAGAGAGAGACACACACACACACACACACACACACAGAGGGTGGTGTTATATGGCAATTCTTTATTCATCGGTGACTCAGGGATCGGTTATCTTAGCTGAATTCTCTGCATTGAAACAGCTGAACAATTGTAGTTTGATCGCGTACCGAATACTCGAAAAGATCTCTGATGACAATGACACAAGTGCTTCTTATTCCCATGAGCAATGTATATTCCATATCAAGCGAGCGAATCGCATCACCGTCCTTTGCGTCGCTGACATTGCTACCAGCAGTTGAGTTCATTCCTTATTTTATGTTGATTTTTCTGTGTTTTTCAGCATGAATTATAGATGTTTATGATGAAACTGGAAATTGAGATCAAAGTAGACAAGATATTCAAAAGGAAATTACAGAGATCGAAAACTGCATAGCGCATGATCACATTTGTTTAGATGCGAAAGTACAGAAGAAAATGAGGGATTGTGAGGTAACAAGTGAATATTCACTGATGAAAATGCAGAGGTGGAAAAGATGGGAATGGAAAAATAATACCTTATAGATATTAATTACATATTATTTAAATTCATTTTTTTCATAGTTTTTGGAAAATTAAAAAAATTTTTCATTTTTGGTTTCTGAAAACACACAAAAAAAAAAAAAAAAAAAAAATAGCATTACTCTATTACCTCAAACAAAAACAAATGAAATAAAATAATTTATAAAATGAATTCCATCCAGAAGATCCTTTTTTTTTTATTACATTTTAACCAAAAAAAACTCAACATCCATTCATTTGTGTTTTTATTCTAGTCATTTATGTACCAAGTTGTAGCCTCAGAAGCAACTATATTATCCCTGTTCATATGAAAGAATCTGTTACAATCTCTGCTTAACAGCAGTGGGACTATATAGACCAGTAATGCATTCAACATAATGTCCTGCAAACAATTTGATCAGCAAGGAATTAAAGTGTGACAAGAACAAACATCTCTAATACATGCTCAAAATATTTTGATTCTTGTCATATATTGAACATTATAGCCTGCACTACAGCTTTGCATTAGTGATATATTATTACATTCTTCACAAATTACAATTTACTGGTTGAAAGTTGGTAACTAGTGAATTTGCTGGTCTTTCTAGGAAGAGTTCCATTTGCATTTCTTGAGGATATTCATGCGAGATTCATGAAGAAATACGGTGGTGTTTGCGATTCAGCTTGTGCTAATGCAATGAATGATGAATTCTCAAGAATCTTGAGGCAGCAGATGGAACATTATTCACGTGACCCTCTTGCCGATAAGATTAACCGTATCAAAGAAGAAATAAGTCAGGTTGGTTTAAAACGCTTCATTTTCATTCAGATAACTCATTGAAAAATCCATTGAATATGTATGAATATACTTCTAGAATACAACCACATGAACTCGAACATGGCAAAAATGATATCCATCATATGACACTGTAAAGTACACTGGCAGACATCCCTGACCATCATAGTGGTCTATGTTCTGCTTCCAATTCAAAGCTTCTGATTAAACAATAGATTCTAACTTGGCAGTTAAGCATTAAAGAATGACAAGGTTAATTGCATTTGCTAAACAATGTTCCCATAGAAATTTGAACATTGAAAAGAATAGAGTATACACAAACCCTTATCTAGTTTTCTAATAGATCATATGAGACCTGAAATTGGAAAATTTGTACTGATGAAAATATCAACTATGGCTTATGCATCTGTTTTGAAGAAAATTCACATTTTGACTTGTAGCATGACTGAGTCTTGGTACAATAGCAAGAAGTTGACACACTCTGTTATTGAGAAAAAGAATTTCCAACAGCCTCAACATGAAAAACAAGGCAACAATTATGTGTGATCTATGTCATTTGACATGTCCATCCACAACTCACTAAACTGATGACCATTGTGAAAGACAAGAATTTCTAAATCAGAGAATTATTTAACTTAATTGATAGCCAGCTGCCAGCACTGATTCATCAGAATACATATAGTGGGTGTCCTGTGCCACTTAAGCATTTTAGAACTTATGATGCTCACAAAGTTCCTGTCTTCTATATAGGTGCGAAATGTCATGATGGAGAACATAGAGAGAGTCCTAGAAAGAGGGGAGCGAATGGAAATGCTGGTCAATCAAGCTACATATATCCAAGAAAGTGCTACTTGCTTCAAGAAAAATTCTCACCGATATAAGGACAACAACAACAACAACAACAACAACAACAACAACCTGTGGTGGCAGGCTATTAAGCTCGCGTAAGAGATTTGTTTAATCTGGAATATCTTATCTCATATGCTTTTTACATGGCTTTTAGCTATCTTGAGGTGAGTCCTAGTAAATTTTTCTATAAGAATGCATAGCAATAGAAGTTTCAAACAAAAGGTTGATGGCAAAATGTGGTAAAAAATGAAGTATGAGGCACTGATCTTCTTGATAGACAAAGACTTTAAAAAACAAAAATATAAAATAAATAAATAAATAAATAAATAAATAAAGGAAATAAGTATCAACAAAAAGAATGAAAGACATATTCTATGAAATGAAAAATTAGCACTTCAGAGTCTTATCTAAATACTATATCGTTGGTAGTTCTGATCAGAATTCTGTACTTCAGTATTAGTGTTGTTTACAGGTGGCGATAGTAAGGGTAAAGGATAGGAAATGCCTGCGATAACCTGGTCCTTGAATCCTTGACCATATCCTCAAACCTAACCCAATCCCTGTATGGAGATTGCATTCTAAAACCCACATCAAACTCGATGAGGAACAGGGTTCCCTAGCCCCGTCCTGATTCTCCATATGACAAGGATCCTTGACTCAACACCCCCCTTATTAGTAATTATAGCCTAAATCGTTATTTACCTATTATTGATTAATATAAAACTCTATCTTATAAATTTTAAATTGCTATAGTTTTAGTATGATATATATCAAACATTAAAAACCGGGCAGGTTGGGAATAATGATCGGGACGCAAGTCTCTTTCCCAACCAAAAGCTGAGTGTGAATCCCCATTATCAAGCTATCTCCTGTTGATCTCAAAAATTGATTAGCTTTATGTTGAGGTCGGGCAGGTACATGGAGAACAGATTCAAATTCCCATCATTATATAAAGGGCAAAAAATATATATGGAACTAATTATCGAAAATAAAAGCGTACATTACTTACATGTGATGCCTAAAGCGTACATTACATGCATGTGCTGCCTAAAGGTTTCAATTGGGTGGAATGTGCAGAATGGTGTATGCCTTTCTACATTTTACTATACATTTTCCTTCATAAATGACCTGTTTGCAGCATAAACAAATAATTAAACAATCAAGAAAATGAGTTCAATACTCGCCCAATTTCTCTCCATGCCTGTTTTTATATTAGCCTAATTTCAGTCCAAAGCCTTCTGAAGTGGGGCAAATGGCATTCCTTATAATTGGCTATTGGTGTTGGTTTGCTAAAATAAAAGTCAGAAATGAGATCTACACTCAAATTTCTCCCACGACATGGAAAAGTCACTTCCTTACGAGCTTGAAATCCATAGTGACAATTGATAAATTTCACGGAACAAAATTTGCCAAGGTCTGTAGAACACACACACACACACACAACACACGTGATACCCACATAATTTTTCCATGTCTCCATTGACTTTCATAGGTGTAAGACGACATATGATCAACCAAATTTTTAAATAAAACCATGAATTTAAAATCTTTTTGTTGGATGCATCCTAAGAGGGGGTACACTCATAGACAAAAGAACTGCATACATACTAGATAAAAATTTACTTGCTAACAAAGTGATATGACGATTGAAACAGAGAAAATAAAGACACATTCAACTTGATATAACTTGAGAACCTAGGAAGAAATGTATCATATCTTTGTGCAGGAAGACAGACCTAAACAGCAACATGTTTCCCTTAAATAAGAAGGTTAGTGAAAAGGGATAAAAGAATAGCTGGTTTACTTAATTGAGAAAGGTGATGATGTTACTAAGAAATTCAAATGCAGGGTAAGAGTATAGGATTAGAAATGTTGTGATATGATGATGCATCACTGAGGATGTAACCAACAGAAGTTGTGTAACGTTTCTGGTGCTATGCATCACTTAGATCTAATAATGACCTAATCCAACAGTTTATCCAATAGCTAGTTAAGTTACCTTGATTAATTGCAGGACATCATAGTCATTCAAAATGAAACTTCTTAACATAGCATGAGTATGGATATGTAAGGATCACTTGCCTTGCAGCAACTATATCTTCTCTATATGACTTGAATACTATTTGCATTTCTCTTGACCTGTCAATGCTTCTGACAGACAAGCCAGAATTTAAGTTCTGAGCATTTCAACTGTACCTTTTATAATTGTCATGAACAATGATTTTTGAAGTTAAGAACACCATTTTTGCTCCATGGAGCAGAATTCTACAAGATAGCTCGCTCCATGCTGCACAAAGAGTAATTATTTGCCTAAATACATATGCCTCTTCCAGTTTCTGTTGTATATTAGTTTTTATGGAAGCTAACACTTAAGGACTATGGTTATTCTTCATAATGTAGTAAAGGAAAATAAACATTTATAAGGAACTCTTCATTAGGAGATACACACATTGGAGCAAATATTAATCATATCTAGCTATATTCTCAAGCAAAACAAATGTGCTTGACACTAAACGTTGAGCTACCAATTTTTTCACATACCTTTCACCAGTCCAAAAGTCCATTACTATACAATGAAAGAGCACTAAAATTTCATAATATTTAACCTAGTTTATGAGCATGCTTATTGCTTACTACAATGGAGTTTGCTACTAAGGTTATAGTCATCTTATTGATCTTTTTTGTAAAAACTTAGTGGGTGAAGAACTAGTCCAATGACTAAGAAGCTTCTGAACTTATGGCATGATGAATTTGCATAACAAAAAATTGCAAGTTGCACAAAAGCTCTATACCTAGTTGACTTTTATTTGTTCTCTCAAAGTCATGAAATTGCCTTGTAAAATTGTTTCATTCAGGGATCAACCCTTTCGACTATTATAAGGTGCTCAAATGTGCAACCAGAAAAGGAACATTGGGAGCTTACCTGGGGATGTACCAAAATCAAGTCCATGGTTGAACATATTGAATTTAAATTTGAGTTTCTCACGTGTGCAAAGAATTACTGTATCTACAATCGAATCGATTTTCTCTTTTCTTCATAATGGTAAGATGGCTTTTTATGACTGATATTACCATACATGTGAATATGAAACTTGATGCATTCATCAAGAAGAAACATTTTAACAATATAAACTCGGTGAGTAATTCCATAAATCCTCATATATACATATGAAGCTTGGTGATTAATACAGTAAAAAAACCTTCTACTATAATGTCAAGCTAAAACGGAAGCAAGGAAAAACAACACACTATGATTAGCATGTTTTTCATAAAATCTTTTACTGACCAAATTTTTAAATTTTAAACAAAAATACAATTTTACAAATAGGGTAGCTACTTGATTTATCTTAACAATTAGCATATCCTTAAGATTTTCACATGTCAAAAAATCTGTCTTTTATCTTTCGCAAAGATATTTATCAATTGTAATACCAAACGAACTACTGTTTAATTTTGAACGACACTTTATCTTGCAGGCAATGTTAATTATCATATATGTTACTCTTGCTAAGGGTCACACTTGCATTATGTTGGAGATAAAGACAGGTTTGTTATAACCTCTAGGACAATTTACATGATGTGGTTGATTTTAGAGCATTATAATTGTTGGCAAGGTCCCATAGACAACTTGCCTGGTGTAAGTTCTTTGTAGTTATGGTACTGTTTTGTTTATGATAGAACCAGCTGCATTGCTATAAAATGTGTTCAACATATAATATTAAGTCATAAGCTAGAAAAGGTAAATTGGTTTTGTTTCTTATAGAATTAACTTAAGTTGATTCCCACCGCAGTGAACTTGTAACAACTTAAGCTCCAAATGCATTGATCTGATCCACATAGCCATGAAATCATGAAGAATAGATAAGATGCATCTTTATGTGAATGCCACAACAAACCTCATCTATGTACAGGTAAAGCAATAAAAAAACTTTTGTCGAGCAAGCAAGTATTTATTTGCATTAACCACAAGATATAGATGAAAATACAGTGTTAGAAAAAATATGGCACACACAAGATTTTAGGCTCTTTGGCCTATTTCCGTTGACAACTGAGGAGGAATTACACAAAAAGAAAAGATTGAAGATTACATAAAAGCAATGATGCCAAGACAAACTCTACCCTAAACCCTAATTATAATCAAAGCTCATAAATCCCTCTCTTATTCTTTCCTTGCCTTTTCTCCTCATCTTTTGACTTTCCTGCCCGTGCCATGTGATTATACAACAAGAAGAAAAGTTTAACTTATGTGATAAGAGTGAGAAAAGGTCAAAATAGGAATGTTAGAAGAAAATCTAACATGTTGTGAACGCCGAGTTTAAAAAGATCATGGATCCCACATCTAATTAGTGACACAGGCCTGAACTTTTATTCCTTGGTAATTGAAAACATTTACACTCTTGATTTAATCAATTGTCTCATGGTTGGGCTGTTCTTTCAGATACCAATCTCCGTCTCATACAAGCTAGTTCAGAGCTAACAGTTTATAATCATATATCATAACCAAACTATGACAAAAGTGAATATAATGCAAGAAAAGAGACCCCCAACAATCTTTGGCTGATTAAAAGCTCAAGGAAAAAAGATTTTTGTTATAATTCTTGAGTTAAAAAGTTGATGACAATAACTACTTCTAAACACCATTATACTGAAACCATAATGTTCTCTAAGAACCAATTAATCCTAAGTGGCGCATAACGAAAAAACACTGGCTTAATCACATTTGAGTTGATTTATTCTAAAATAATATTTTAAGTTTCTACATCAAGTGTCCTGCATCACTGAGAAAGGCTAAAAATAAGACACAATCCAAGCATCCATATCTAACTATGACATAAATAGAGACTAAAATGTAATAGTTATATCATATGTGAGATAACAGGATAATCATTTTTTTTATCTTCTATGATAAAATTTGCTTTGATTGAATGATTCCCTTTCTTTTCTAATTTGCATCAATAAATAGAGAATATACAGTAATTACACGCTGATTTTTTAGTGATCTATGGCTGATTTCTCTTTAACTACAGCTATACAATCTAATTATGTAAAGATAAGCTGTGCAAATTTGTTATATATGGTAACAATATTTGCTATAGATAGTAACATTAACATCCCTCCTCAAATTGATGCTGGTGGGTCAGCAAGCATCAATTTGCTCACAATGAATTGATGACGCCCTCGAGTGAAAGCCTTTGTAAACATATCAGCAATCTGCAAAGCTGAGGAAACATGTGGCAGAGTGTTGAGATTTATTGTATGTTTATATATATTCAGGGTTTTCAGGGACCTATGGGCAAATAGGTAATTATGAAATAGTCTAGGGTTGTTTTTATAAGAGTGAGGTGTAAGGCTCTATATAAGAAAAAACAAAAGGAAAAAGCTGTTTTTTATGCTAAAAAAGAAGCAATATGGTATCAGAGCTAAATCTAGCAAAGCCCTAACGAAGTCCCGCCTGCGCTACAGTACCACAGCTACAATATCGCCGTCGCCGCTACAGTACCTCCGCCCATTGAAGTTTGCCAGGGGGGCCCGACACCCCCACCGATCCTGAAGAAGGGATTGAGATGGGTTTAATCTAGATCTTGATGTCTTGAAGGACGAAGATTGTGTCAAGAAACAAAAGAAAGGTTGAATGAAAAGGATCTTGATCTTGTGGGTAAAGAAGATCGAGATTGGGTCAAGTTAAGAAGAGGAAGGAAGTCACGTGAGATCTGTGTGATCTAGACTGTGATACTTGAGATTGATCGATGGAGGATATTATGAAAAAACTGAATGAAACGGAGCTCAAAACCTTGCTTCTGGTGTTGGGTCAGCAAGGGGAGGGATCGACACCGGTATATCCACAGCTTATGAGGCTAGATCTCCCTCCTATAGATTTGAAGCTTGATGGACCAACCACATATCTGAGTTGGTCACGTCGGATTGAGGCTGCTCTAGTGGGGAATAGGCTAAATGGATACCTAACAGGAGTCAAGGCTGAGCCAACAAGTGGAAGCGTGGAGGAGGATGAGTGGAGGACAACACACGCCTTGCTTTACACCTGGCTATTAAACTCAATGGTTCCAAAGGTTGCTTCAACAGTGGATGGCATTCGAAAGTTAGAGGATATTTGGGTGAAGCTGAAGAGGATATTTGCTAGGGCTGAGAACCACATGAGGGTGTTCCAGATCCAGCGCGACATAGAGGCGGTGGTGCAGGGTGATAGATCTATTCAAGAGTACTCCATGGAGCTGGAACAGCTGTGGCAAGATCTTGATCATTTTTCACCTATATCGAGTTGCAGTGATCCAGGGTGTAAGAGCAAAGAGTTCAATGCACAGATGAGGACTATGCAGTTCTTGGCTCATCTAAACCCGGTCTTTGATCAGAGGAGATCAGTCCTTCTAGCCCAAACAAAGATCCCTTCATTGGATGAGGCTGTCTCTGCTATGATACAGGAGGAGAGTCGCATGAGGCTACACTCTGAGTCGAGTGGACTTCCAGGTGTTCGATCAGCTTTGGCTACCTTGAGCTCATGTATGACAGGTACGCAGGGGGAGACCCGCAGGTGCTACAACTGTGGAGAAGTGGGCCATCTGAGTCAAGCTTGTCCAAAGCCACCTAAGGAGAGAGAGACAGGTGGGCGAGGACAATCTGGAGGTCGTGGTCGTGGACGTGGGGGCCATAGAGGAGGTAGAGGTTACCGAGCACATCTGATGATAGATCCACAAGTAGAGGAGAAGTCAGTTCTTACTGAGGAGGAGCATGAGCCCTTTGAGATGCTTAAGAGGCAGCAGAGAATGGCAGGACATGAGGGAAAGAAAAGCATGACAGATGAGATATCCACATCTGACTCCAGGGGTAATCTTTCTACTTTTGCTCATTCTGCCACAGGTACTGCACATGCTTGTCTCTATACCTCCCACTAGATCACTAGAATGGATCATAGATTCTGGTGCATCTCGACATATGACAGGAGCGTCTAGTGAGTTCACTTCTTTCACTCATTTGACCCCTCCAGAAAGCATCCAAACAGCGGATGGCACATCTCAGCCTGTGGTTGGTAAGGGTACAGTTAAATGTACCGATTTAGTGACATTGTCCAATGTATTGTATGCTCCCTCATTTCCAGTAAATCTATTGTCTATCAGTGCTATTATCCTCTAACTAAATTGTGTTGTTTCTTTTGATATTCCCAGGGTGAACTTCACAGAGAAGGGGACAGGTCGGAGACTTGGGACTGGCATGTGGTATAGAGGATTGTGGTACATGGACAGAGAGGGGATGGATTCAGCGTTGACATCTTTGGTAGAGGGCGCCGGAGTAGGAATGTCTGGGATGACTGTAGAGGAGGTGTTTCTACTGCATCACCGGCGTATGGGACACATTTCATTGCCTGTTTTGAGTCGGTTGTACCCTTCATTGTATGAAAGAACAAATAAAGAAAAGTTAGCTTGTGATGCTTGTGAGTTAGGAAAACATACCAGAAGCTCTTATCATAGCTCTGGGAATAAAAGTTCTGGGGTTTTTGATCTTATTCACTCTGACGTGTGGGGGCCTTGTCCGGCAAATACAATAAATGGTTATAGATATTTTGTAACTTTTATTGATTGTTTTTCTCGTGTTACTTGGTTGTATTTGATGAAAAATAAGAATGATGTACTTGCTTGTTTCAAGGACTTTCACAAGGCAATACAAACTCAATATGGTGCCGTGGTTAAGGTATTGAGATCAGATAATGGGACAGAGTACACTAACAAAGCATTTGAGGAGTACTTGTCTACACAGGGGATACATCATCAGACTACTTGCTCATATACACCGGCACAGAATGGGGTAGCAGAACGGAAGAACAGACACCATCTAGAGGTAGCCCGGTGTATGATGATATCGATGAATGTCCCAAATTATCTATGGGGGCAAGCGGTCTTGACAGCTGCTCAGCTTATCAACAGGATGCCCTCGAGAATATTGGATTGGAAGTCTCCCTATGAGATGTTGAAGGGTGATAATGGAGGAGTTATACCCTCTAGTCCTGACTATTAGCTTTATAAACTTAAATAAAGTACAAATTAACTCTATTCCACCAGCGCTACAGTTTAACTATCCAGATGAAGCAAGGCATATGATAAAGGTCTCGATACTGAGAAACTCTTGTTGGTTCCTCCATCGTAGGACCAACCTTTCTCCAATTGGTGGTGAGGGCGCATGCCCTCCATAGACTGAGCTGCTGGATTATACTACTGTCATTTCTGACTGCTGCTGCTCCTCGTGCATCAACGTCGTCTTGTATAGCACGATGATGTCTCAGTAACGAGACCTTTATCAGATGCCTTGCTTCATCTGGATAATTAAACTGTAGCGCTGGTGGAATAGAGTTAATTTCTAAATTTACATACCCTTCTCCTGGGGGTACTGTTTCTGAGTCATAATATTTAGCTGGAATTGCTTGAATTCCTTTGCTTCCTAAAATATTTGTAATATTTTCTACTCTATTTGTTTTCAATGTATACTTAATAGTGTTATTTTTTGATATCTGACCTGTAAATGCCTTTGTAATAGCAATATTCGGTTCTGTATCTATCATATTATACCCTCTAGTCCTGACTATTAGCTTTATAAACTTAAATAAGGTACTCAGAGATACTATGTAATCCGGTGTCATATAAGTTACTTCAAAATTATTGTTCATGTCTGCTTCAGCTAATCTAATAGCAGATCTTGAGACAGAATCTATATGCCTTATGTCTACTAGGCTTGACAAATTAGTAAGTCAAGGTTATACGGTAATTTTTAACTGAAATATCTTGGAAAATACTGATCAGTTACTAATGCTATACTGATAGTGTTTTCTACTAAACAACTGTTTAATTTAAACTGTGCTGTAATAAACTGATTAATTTAAACTGTGCTGTAATAAACTGAAAACTGAGCTTTTTTTTTTTTACTGAGCTAAAATGAGCACTGTTTTCTGAAGTGGCTTGTTGCCCCTCGGTGCATTCCCCCCCCCTTTGGTATCAAAGCCCGGTTTATGATCACCTGAAGACCACGGTAAGTATGTCGGGGTAAGTCAGCTCTGGGTGTTCCCATACACCAAGGGCTGGAAAGAATGGATCAATTTTTATTAAGAATTATTCTCTTTTTTGTTCTTTGGGCTATTTTGGCTTGTAAATCACTTGATTCCAGGGAAGTGAGCCTGAGTTATTGATTGGGCTAATCTCGGACTAGTATTTCTTGAAGAGAAGCCGCTTAGGTCTATGAACCGTCCACTCATCACAAACTTCGTTGGACTTGTGAGGAGCTACCTGTAGTTGGTAAGAACAACCAAGAGAATTTGTCTTGAAAGACTTTTGCATCCTTTACAAGAAGGCCCAAGGCCTGGGAATACCTAGGTTTTCATAAGGCAGTTACACTTCAGAAAACAGTGCTCATTTTAGCTCAGTAAAAAAAAAAAAAAAAAGCTCAGTTTTCAGTTTATTACAGCACAGTTTAAATTAATCAGTTTATTACAGCACAGTTTAAATTAAACAGTTGTTTAGTAGAAAACACTATCAGTATAGCATTAGTAACTGATCAGTATTTTCCAAGATATTTCAGTTAAAAATTCACTTTATGTATTATCTACTATTAATAGTATTACTTATCAAATTTTTAGCTATCCTAGTAGAAGATTGCTTACAGGAAGCAAGAAGCATAGGAATATTATTAGTAGAAGATGAATATGATCAATAGTTCAATCATTAGTATATGGACCATGATCAAGGAACCCAAGAGTTACAAGGACCAAGGGAGGCCCAGCATAGTCTGGATACTTCTCTGAAGTCTTAAAGTGACTCAATAGCACTTGTTCCTGGAGGTCAAGTACCAATGACTGAAGCTAGGTTTTTATTCTTGGAAAATAAGTTAGATAATATCATGAAAAAGCTTACAGCAGTAGAAGCTCAGTTGGCTAAATTAGATACATTACTAACAATCCTAGAGGAAGAGGTAAATCAGACCCTTTAGAAGTTATACGAGACATGCCTAGACAAAATAATGAAGGTAGTATGTTAGTATTAACAACAGTACATCCGCAAAAATTGCCAGAATTAATTGATCGATGGGAATCAGATGCTATGAATGCATTAGGTAGAATTTCTTATCAGTTAGATGACTTAGCAATGGTAAATTTCATATAGAATTTACTCGGCACAACAGCTAGAGAGTTACTAAACAGTTGGAAAATTATATATCCACAGGAATACCAAAATATGGTAAAAATGGGAGATAACCCTTATAATATTACAAATAAAATAAGATCTATAATTTTAGGAACAAACCCAGCCAGAGGGGAAACAGCATTTCAAGATGTTGCAGCACGAGATTTGGAAAGATTACAAATCTCTAGTTTTAATGAGATAGTGAAATTTAGTCAAATGTATTTAGCCTTAGCAGTTAAAACAGGGAGAGCCTTTACAGGCACAGAGTTAACTAAAAGATGGTTTAATAAATTACCTAAACCTTTAGGTGATTTAATCTATAAATCATGGGTAGATCAAAATAATGATGAGATTGTAGGAATAGGACCAGCAATCCTATTCACATTTAATTATTTAAAAGATAAATGTTTAGAAGCAGAAACAACTAGGCAAGTGTCTAGTTATAGTTATTGTAATAAGATTTACATCCCAGCAGTACATAGGGAATATAAACCTAGGAAAAGATTAAAACGAAGCCAGTATTATAGGAAAGGCAGACCTAAGTATAACCATGTTAAAAAGTTTAAAAAGCATAAACCCCATAGGAAATGTAAATGTTATGTATGTGGTGTAGAAGGACATTATGCAAGAGAATGTAGAAATAAAACAGTCAACAAAGAAATATTAAAATTATTTCAAGAATTAGAATTAGCCGACGAGTTTGATATTGTCAGTTTAGACAGTAATGATAGTGAAAAAGACAGTGATATATGTAGTATATTTGGAGAAGATAATTTAGAAAGATTAGAGGAAGTTGGAAATTTAATTGATTTCCAAGATACATATGGAAGTATAGAATGGTTTCCCGAAAATGGATAGATGGATTGGATTGCTAAACAGCAGAAGTTTATGATTTTGGGTAGACAATCAGTAGGAAGAGATAATCCTGATCAACAGTTTCTTTACCAGAATTTAATTATTGAAGAGTTTCATGAATTCTTACATGAAGAAGATCCAGATAAAAAGAAGTTAGAAGCAGTAGATCTCATAATGGTAAGTTTAGGATATTTACTCTCCACCGAGGTAGATGTAAGGGAAATCATAGATTATGTGCAAGAAAAGAATTTACAAAAGGTAAGAAATTTGAAATTATGACCAGATGGGAAAATATTAAAATGAATACAATCATTTTACTTTACGCAGTAATTAGGAACTTTTATATCTATGAAAGGTTCTGTTTTCAACAAAATCAAAGCATGCAAAGATATGAAAGAATCTTGTTCCTGTACATGCTTTTAAAAGAACTTAGAGATTTTTATTATGAAAATAGTCCTTATACTAGTACTGAGGAATTACCTTTTAATTTATGAATAGGGAAAAGCTTCAAAAATATAGATTGGATCAGAACCCAAAGTATCTATTTGATACCTATCACATCATAGAGACCAAAGTTGATTGTGACCACCACTTTGAACCATTTAAGTACAATCACAAGACTAGATGTGATAAATGCTTTTACTTTCATGTGTTAAAACATAGAGTAACTTGCTTTAAATGTCAGACATCACTTTGCAGAAGATGTGCTGAAGAACACTATAGTTTTACTTTTGAAGAATCAGATAACAGAGAAGAAAATGGGAATCCTAGGCAAAACATAGGATATGATGACGATAATGTAGATAAAGAACTGATTCGACAGCTACTACATAGGATAAGAGACTTAGAAGAAAAGCTCGATAGAGCAACTAAAGAATTAGATTCTTACAAATCTAAAGGTAAAGGTATAGTGATAATGCAGGATGACAATGATTCAGAAGAAGAAAATCTTCATACAAATTATGATGAAGATATTATGACAGTAAACCAAAATAGGCGATATAATAACCTGCTCAATCTTCAATTTGTTATAGAATTTAAAGATGGATTTAAGCTCCCAGTTAATGGTATTGTAGATACAGGAGCTAGTAAAAATTATATTTCACAGGACATAGTTCCTTTGCAATATCAGGAGGAAGTAGTAAAGCAATCAGTAGTCCATGATGCTAAAGCAGTAAGATTTAATAATATAGTTTTGACTAAAAAATTAGCAGACTCAACAGTAAGATTTAATAATCAGGTCTACACCTTACCTTTCACATGGCTAAAGCCTTTCCAGAAAAATAAACCCACACAATTTATTTTAGGAATGGGTTTTATTAGACATCAATCAGGAGGACTTATAGTACAAGGAGATTTAGTTTCGGTCATTAAGAGACTAGACATAGTAACAACGACTCCTTATACATCTAATATTCATACCCATGAAGAAGTAGAATGGGAGGAACAGTGTGAATTACAAATAGACTATCATGAGCTTGAAAACGTGAAAAGAAAAATTACTCCGCTGTTAGACAAATTAAAACATGAGGGTATTATTGGAGAAAATCCAATAAAATTCTTGCATAGGACTAGTGAGGAATGTAAGCTAGAGATCATTAACCCAGAATTACGAATTACATGCCCTGTAATAAAAGCAACCCCTTATGAACAAAAGGAGTTTGAAATGCACATCAAGGAGTTATTACAGTTAGGTATAATAAAGGAAACAAAAAGTCCGCATAGAACAAGAGCTTTCATTGTTAATAAGCATAGTGAAATTATAAGAGGAAAAAGTAGAATGGTATTTAATTACAAAAGACTGAATGATAATACAAAAGAGGATAAGTACCCTTTACCAAGTAAAGAAGCACTTTTACAGAAGATAAAGCACACCTTTATCTATAGTAAGTTTGATTTAAAGAGTGGTTTTTGGCAAGTTAGAATGGAAGAAGACAGTAAGAAGTAGACAGCATTCATAACCCACAATGGCCATTATGAATGGAAAGTAATGCCTTTTGGATTAAAAAATGCACCACAAATCTTCCAGAGAAAGATGGACAGAATCTTTAGAAAATATCCTTTCATTGTAGTATATATCGATGATATTTTGCTTTTTAGTAACACTATTAGTGAACATGTGGAACATCTTTTAATATTTTTTAATGAGTGCAAAAGGAATGGCCTCATCTTATCAGAAAAGAAGATGAAGATAGGCTGCAGAAAGATAGAGTTCTTAGGTGTCCTGATTGGACAAGGGCAAGTAGAACTACAAAAGCATATTGCGACCAGTATCTTAGATATGCCTGACAGACTGGAAGGCTTAACACAGATTAGATCATTTTTGGGGAAATTAAATTATGCCAGGAATTTCATTCCGAACTTAAATCAGTTAGCTGGACCTCTTTACATGAAAACAAAACAAACAGGTGAAAGAAGGTTCAATAATGAAGATGTTAAGCTAATTCAAAAAATTAAGGAGGTAGTCAGAAAAATTAAGCCCTTACAATTACCACCAGAAGGTGCGTATCTAATTATGGAATCTGATGGACGAATTGGAGGATGGGGAGCTGTACTCAAATACAGACCCACTAAAACCAGTCCATTAAGAGAAGAACAAATTAGTAGGTATGACAGTGGAACATATATCACGCCAGTATTTAGTACAGATGCAGAAATATTAGCTGCAATTAGAGCAATGGAGCAATTTAAATTATTTGTTATTTCTACGGAAGAATTTACATTAAGAACAGATTGCCAAGCAATCGTTTCTTTCTATCACAAGAAATCAGAAAATAAGCTATCCTTAAATAGATGGCTATGTTTTGTAGACTTTATCATAGGAAATGGTTTTAAAATTAATATTGAACATATTCAAGGTACTCATAATTTTATTGCAGACTAGCTCAGCAGGATGGTGAATGACACCTTTGAGGACCGCGCCAGCTAAGGTATGGCATCTTATCCCTACTCTAAGACGTAGGATGGTCCATCAGAATGCTTAAAGAGGGGATTACAGAAACCAGTAAGTTCCTCAGTACTTTAAGCATGGTGGCGTACGGAGAATCTTATCCCGGAACCAACAGATTCGTTCCTCCTTTAGCTTGATGGTGGCTACAGAAACCGGTAGGTCCATCCTTTCAAGTTATGGGGAGAATCTGGGCTAACTAGACCACCATTCTATAAATACCAGACTCCACATCCAAAATAACCCAACAAATGAGCAAGAATCCACAAATTAGTGAGCTTTTGAAACCCAAACACCTTATTTCTGAGAGAGCTAAGAGAAATATGGCAGCAAGGACATTAGCTCAAATGGCATCCACATCTCCCACGCCACAACCAGCGTATCCTATGGATACAATGTTAAACCTCCCAATGTTTCCAGTTGATTCACCCTTGTACTTCAAGACGAAGGCTGTACTCAACCTTCACCAGCAGGTCTTAGTAAACAATCTCTGGCGAGCCGCAGAGATCAAAAGGCATTGATTCCGTTACTCCATCAGTTGGCGGAATTTTTCCAAAGAATTAATGAAGAGGTAGAGCAACAGCATGTGCCTCTGCCGTTAGCTAAGACGAGGGCCCACTGCCCTTCAAACCGCAGACAGTGGACTTCCTCGTAGAACAAGAGAGAAGGATCAAACACTTGGAGACAGAGCTCCGCATTAAAGAAGAAGAAATTCTAAAAATAAGAAAGACACTAGAAGATCAGAGGGAAGAATTACTCGTCTTCCAGCATACAATTGAAAGTAGCAGGAAAGAAAAATTACAGCAGCTTGAAGACTTTCCTGAGGAACTAACAGAGGTACAGGATGTTGTATTTAGAAAAGTATTACAACATCTAGACGAGGAATTCGTCAACCAAGCAGAACAGTTGAAAAAGATGGCCGAAGACGGAGTCACTCCGCCTGGCATGGCTTTAGCAGGCATAGCGTTCCAAGGTAATAAGCACAAGAGTCCTTATTGCAGGTGTAATGAAGGATTCTCGATTTACAGATGCTCCATCAACCTTTCAAGATGGAGAGATACAGAAGTTGAGGGAGTTCCATTCTCCTTCAAGACCCTGTTCCGACATGGGCTTATTGCCGGTGTCATTATTAGAGAAGTACGGCAGATTGATGCGTTTGAAGAACACTTCCAGTTTGCAGCAGTTCTCCGCAAACTATGCAAAACAGTACCCCCAGGAGAAGGGTATGTAAATTTAGAAATTAACTCTATTCCACCAGCGCTACAGTTTAACTATCCAGATGAAGCAAGGCATCTGATAAAGGTCTCGATACTGAGACATCATCGTGCTATACAAGACGACGTTGATGCACGAGGAGCAGCAGCAGTCAGAAATGACAGTAGTATAATCCAGCAGCTCAGTCTATGGAGGGCATGCGCCCTCTCCACCAATTGGAGAAAGGTTGGTCCTACGATGGAGGAACCAACAAGAGTTTCATTAATTTTAGAAACCAAGGTAATTAAGTTATACATCGATCCACAGTTCTTTTCTGTGTTCAGCCCATTTCCACATCTGCTAAAGCAAGATGAACGAGTTGAGCACCATCTCAAGAGTGTGCTGGCATGGACCCAGCAATTTAAATTTGGAGATTATGGAAGACTAAGTATTCCACATGTAGGACTTAACTACCAGAATCTCGCCACACCCAGCTCAGAGACGGAGGAGATGTCTGATGAGCATGAGGACATGACCGTACCACAGGCACCACCAGTAGAAGCACATGTGCCAGAGCACCTCGTCTTGGATGACGTGGAAGAGCATAACCTCATCAACATGATGGAGGGGTAGCAAAGTAAGGTAAAAGAATCTCTTTATGTAAAGAAGATAGAGACTTCTCAACTTTAGTCACTACCAGCACAACTGGAAAAACTGTTTGAGAAATCTCTAAGATATGTAAGGGAATAAAGCAAAGTTAGGTTCAAAGTGGGGTATACCCCCACTACTCTTTCTTTCTTTATCTTCTTTACGTACAATAATTAAGATGCTTTTAGGATAAGCATCTCTGAGTGGTTTTGCTTTACTTAGTGTGTAAGTTTTACTTTACTTGTGAAGGAAGCTTGCTTCCATTAGAAGTTTGCAGCTTGGCCTATATATAGGAGGCCAAAGTCTTTGTAATGGATCATCGACGAGACATGCCTAGACAAAATAATGAAGGTAGTATGTTAGTATTAACAACAGTACATCCGCAAAAATGGCCATAATTAATTGATCGATGGGAATCAGATGCTATGAATGCATTAGGTAGAATTTCTTATCAGTTAGATGACTTAGCAATGGTAAATTTCATAGAGAATTTACTCGGCACAACAGCTAGAGAGTTACTAAACAGTTGGAAAATTATATATCCACAGGAATACCAAAATATGGTAAAAATGGGAGATAACCCTTATATCAAAGTTAAATAAACTCCATTTTCCCCACTTATCTTCATTTACGTTTCGTGCTACGCTTACAGTTTATATTAGTAGTACTCTGATTTAACACCTTGTGGCTTGTGGCTTGTTGCCCCTCGGTGCATTCCCCCCCCCTTTGGTATCAGAGCCCGGTTTATGATCACCTGAAGACCACGGTATGTCGGGGTAAGTCAGCTCTGGGTGTTCCCAGACACCAAGGGCTGGAAAGAATGCATCAAGTTTTATTAAGAATTATTCTCTTTTTTGTTTTTTGGGCTATTTTGGCTTGTAAATCACTTAATTCCAGAGAAGTGAGCCTGAGTTATTGATTGGGCTAATCTCGGACTAGTATTTCTTGAAGAAAAGCCGCTTAGGTCTATGAACTGAAAAGGCACTGGCTGAAGCTGAAAAGGTGCTGGCTTGAGAGAGGCAGTGTGGTAAGTCCTCGTTTGTCACCCAGCAATGACAGTATAACCCAGTGATGACAGAGCGTGTGAACTTTGTGGCGGATTTTCTATGAGAGAACACTAGAGATGGGACCGGTTTGACGACTCGTCCACTCATCACAAACTTCGTTGGACTTGTGAGGAGCTACCTGTAGTTGGTAAGAACAACCAAGAGAATTTGTCTTGAAAACCTCCCAATGTTTCCAGTTGATTCACTCTTGTACTTCAAGACGAAGGCTGTACTCAACCTTCACCAGCAGGTCTTAGTAAACAATCTCTGGGCGAGCCGCAGAGATCAAAAGGCATTGTGGATGCCATTTGAGCTAATGTCCTTGCTGCCATATTTCTCTTAGCTCTCTCAGAAATAAGGTGTTTGGGTTTCAAAAGCTCACTAATTTGTGGATTCTTGCTCATTTGTTGGGTTATTTTGGCTGTGGAGTATGGTATTTATAGAATGGTGGTCTAGTTAGCCCAGATTCTCCCCATAACTTGAAAGGATGGACCTACCGGTTTCTTTTAGGATAAGAGACTTAGATGAAAAGCTCGATGGAGCAACTAAAGAATTAGATTCTTACAAATCTAAAGGTAAAGGTATAGTGATAATGCAGGATGACAAAGATTGAAAGAAGAAAATCTCTCTTATGCCAAGAGAACAGTTGTATAAGCATGGTTTCTTTGATTTTTCTAATAGAATTTATGAACATTATGATGAGGTCCTAATGATGAAACACAGATTGCATTAGACTTAATTACACAAGAATCTTATGACAAATTAGTAAGTCAAGGTTATACGGTGATGCATTTAGGTATGGTATTATTAGGTATCACTGGAATGCATAGAAAAGGATTAGGCACAAAAGTGATGTTAAGCCTAGTAGACATAAGGCATATAGATTCTGTCTCAAGATCTGCTATTGGATTAGCTGAAGCAGACATGAACAATAATTTTGAAGCAACTTATATGACACCGGATTACATAGTAACTCTGAGTACCTTATTTAAGTTTATAAAGCTGATAGTCAGGACTAGAGGGTATAATATGATAGATACAGAACCGAATATTGCTATTACAAAGGCATTTACAGGGCAGATATCAAAAAATAATACTATTAAGTATACATTGAAAACAAATAGAGTAGAAAATATTACAAATATTTTAGGAAGCAAAGGAATTCAAGCAATTCCAGCTAAATATTATGACTCAGAAACATTGGCAGGACAAGAATGGACTATAGAACCATTACTACCGATGACATTAAGGACAGAAAAATCAGAATTTTATGAGCACTCTGATGGTAGTTTAAGTTTCAGGGTAGCCAAATATAATAAAAGGTTGGCCATAGAAGATCATGTTCCTGAAGGAGAAACTTCAGAGTCATGAAAGATCTAGTTAAAATAGAAGAGTTAGAGGTAGTAATTCAGATGAGAAAACAGTATGGAAATAGATTACAGAAGATGAATCTTGAATCATGCAATGGTAAGATTGTCTTGCAAACATTCCATTGGTTAGCAAGAGTTGAGACATTTTTAGAATATTTCATAGAACAAAGAAGATATTATACTCAAATATTAGAGACAAAAAGATCCTTACAATATTATGCAAGGTTAGGTATAAATATGGAAGAAAGATTGTTAGCAGAACAAGAAGAATTTTTAGAATATGAAGAAACAAAAATTAAAAAGCTAAAAGAAGATTATGATAAAATATCTAGTCACATTACAATTTAGATGAAGAGCTTATTGAAATCCCAAACATTAGCTCCAATAATCGCAAGAAGGCAGTTCTTTAGTAGATTCACCAATAACTTGCCTTACCATATGTTAACATTAAGGCATAAAATTTATTATGAAAAATGGTTATGGTTAATAGAGGTTGAAACATATGTAGAGGAAAAATTAGAAATCATTGCAGATTATGAAGATAGGTTAAGATTATCTCACTTATCTCATATCCAAAGATTTCTCGTTAGAAGAGAGTATAATAAAAAATTGAAACAGTTACGAAAAGAAAAAAAAAGATTAGAAAAAATGTATGATAGAATAGGAAATTTGTACGGATGAAACAATTACTAGAAAAAGGAACAGTAAAAGACGTAGAGGATCACTTAGATTATTTACAAAAGTATGTAGCCAGATCAGGATACTCAGTTCCAGATCAAATACACATGCTTAGGTATGAATGGTTAGAAGAAGTCAAAAGATATCTACTAACCAAGAATGATATGGAAAGAGAACATCGGTACCAAGAATTATTAGCATCAGAAAGAGAAAAAAGGAATAAAGGAAAAGAGATCCTTATAGATGAAGGCGAATCAAGTAGCAAAAGAATAAAGTATGATGAGTGCCTTAGGCCAACTAGAATTCCTATAAAGACTACTGAATTAATTAGGCGGTGGCGCAGACATGACATCCAATTTCTTGAGAATTGGAAATCTGATCTAGAAAAGAAATATCAAAACATAGAAAGTAATTATATATGATGAATTTTGAAGAATTTTATCCAGATTATGACTGGGAAATAGACTTTGAAGAATTCCCAGAAGATATAGATGATATTCATTTCTTAATAGAGTGCAGATACCCTTACGGAAACTGGCCTAGGAAAAGCCAAGAAAAAATAGAAACACATGTAGATGAAATATACATGGAATATACATATGGAGAACTCATCCGACAATTAGATGAGTTAGATATAGAAGCCCTTATGAAAAAGTATGAGCAGCCTTTAATTCCACCTCTAGAAAATGAAATTCAGACCCAAACTCAAGAAAGCTCTATGAGTGAGGCAGGACCGAGTGCACCCGTAGGATTAGCTCTAGCAGGATTCGTTCCAACTAATGTACAAACGACCCAGCCAATGCAATATCCGTCCAAACATGTATTCGGACCAGAAAGGCCCTATCCTAGAGGAAGAGATAAATCAGACCCTTTAGAAGTTATCCTAAAAGCATCTTAATTATTGTACGTAAAGAAGATAAAGAAAGAAAGAGTAGTGGGGGTATACCCCACTTTGAACCTAACTTTGCTTTATTCCCTTACATATCTTAGAGATTTCTCAAACAGTTTTTCCAGTTGTGCTGGTAGTGACTAAAGTTGAGAAGTCTCTATCTTCTTTACATAAAGAGATTCTTTTACCTTACTTTGCTACCCCTCCATCATGTTGATGAGGTTATGCTCTTCCACGTCATCCAAGACGAGGTGCTCTGGCACATGTGCTTCTACTGGTGGTGCCTGTGGTACGGTCATGTCCTCATGCTCATCAGACATCTCCTCCGTCTCTGAGCTGGGTGTGGCGAGATTCTGGTAGTTAAGTCCTACATGTGGAATACTTAGTCTTCCATAATCTCCAAATTTAAATTGCTGGGTCCATGCCAGCACACTCTTGAGATGGTGCTCAACTCGTTCATCTTGCTTTAGCAGATGTGGAAATGGGCTGAACACAGAAAAGAACTGTGGATCGATGTATAACTTAATTACCTTGGTTTCTAAAATTAATGAAACTCTTGTTGGTTCCTCCATCGTAGGACCAACCTTTCTCCAATTGGTGGAGAGGGCGCATGCGGGAAATCCTCCTGATCGTTTTGGGTTTCCACATAATATTGATCAGTCTGTTCAATACTCTTATCTATCATCCACATATGGAGCATTCACTGCATCTTTGGACATTGTCTCTATACCCAAGTGTTGGCAGGTAGCAAAGGAGGACCCAAAGTGGAAGACGGCCATGCAGGAAGAACTAAGGGCTCTTGACAAAAATCGCACATGGGAGTTAGTGTCACTACCATCTGGAAAAAAAGCAGTTGGATGCAAGTGGGTCTTCACTGTAAAGCAGAACCTAGACGGGCAGGTTGAGCGCTACAAAGCACGCTTGGTGGCAAAAGGGTACAGCCAGACCTATGGCATCGACTATGATGAAACCTTTGCACCTGTAGCGAAAATGAGCACCGTCGGGACGTTGGTCTCGCTAGCAGTGAATGGTGGGTGGAAGCTAAACCAGCTAGATGTGAAGAATGCATTCCTTCATGGGAATTTAGAAGATGAGGTGTATATGGATATACCACCAGGATTTGGCACATACCAAATAGTTGGCAAGGTCTGTAGGTTGAAGAAATCTCTTTATGGGCTAAAGCAATCTCCTCGAGCTTGGTTCGATAGGTTCAGGAGAGCTATGATAGGTATGGGATATCAGCAAATCAACGCTGACCACGCTGTGTTCTTTCGACGAAATGGGGGTTGCATTAGTATACTTGCAGTATATGTGGATGACATGATCATCACAGGGGATGATGAGAAGGAGATTGCCCAACTCAAAGCGAGACTAGGCAAAGAATTTGAGGTGAAGGATCTTGGTTTGGTTCGATATTTCCTTGGGATTAAGATAGCTCGAGGAGCGGAGGGAATGGTTCTTTCTCAAAGGAAGTATGCAATTGATCTTCTCACGGAGACAGGTATGTTGGGGTGTAAACCTGCAGTTACACCGATCGACCAAGGATTCAAGATGCGCGCAGAGGCCGGAGAACCAGTTGATCGCGAGAGATACCAGAGATTGGTAGGCAAGTTGATCTATTTGACTCACACGCATCCTGATATCTCTTTTGCAGTGAGCGTGGTGAGTCGCTACATGCATGACCCGAGCAAGAATCATATGGATGCAGTGTACCAGATCCTGAGGTATTTGAAAAATGCTCCTGGAAAGGGACTGATATTAAGGAAGAATGGTCATGTGATCATTGAGGGGTACAGTGACTCTGATTGGACTAGTTGTTCCGATGATAGGAGATCCACCTCGGGTTACTGCATCTTTGTAGGAGGCAACTTGGTCTCTTGGAAGAGTAAGAAGCAGTCTTTGGTGGCGAGATCGACAGCAGAAGCAAAGTACAGAGCTATGGCTTTGGGAGTTGCAGAGTTGTTATGGCTAAAAGGTATGTTGGTGGAGTTGAAACTGGATCAAGGAGTCAAAATGAAGTTATGGTGTGACAACAAGTCAGCCATAAGCATTGCGAACAACCCAGTGCAACATGATAGGACCAAGCATATCGAGATCGATAGGTTCTTCATCAAAGAGAAGTTGAATAGTGGACTACTGGAGCTAGCCCATGTTTCAACCAAAGACCATGCAGCAGATTGTTTAACGAAAGGGCTCAATTCGTCAGACTTAGCTAGAGGATGTGACAAGATGGGCTTAGTGGATATCTTTCGCCTATCTTGAGGGGGAGTGTTGAGATTTATTGTATGTTTATATATATTCAGGGTTTTCAGGGCCTATGGGCAAATAGGTAATTATGAAATAGTCTAGGGTTGCTTTTATAAGAGTGAGGTGTAAGGCTCTATATAAGAAAAAACAAAAGGAAAAAGCTGTTTTTTATGCTAAAAAAGAAGCAATACAGAGAAATGATGCCAGTATTTACAGCTTCTCGAATATAATGACAATCCACTTCAATGTGCTTAGTTCGCTCATGGTAGACTAGATTAGTTGCAATTTGAATAGCACTTGTATTATCAGCATGTAGAGGAGTTGGATCAGCTTGAGAAAATCCTAGTTCTTGTAGCAACCCTCTAAGCCAAGTAATCTCAGAGCATGCAGTAGACATAGCTCGATATTCAGATTCTGTAGAAGATTTGGATACTCGATCTTGTTTCTTACTTTTCCATGATATCAAAGAATCTCCAAGAAACATACACCAATCGGCATCACTAAAAGCACTTAGGTGCATAGAAGACCAAACAGGAAAGAATAAACCACGACATGGAGTACCTTTGAGATATTTTATGATGCGACGTACTGCAGCCAAATGAAGATGACGAGGAGAGTGCATAAATTGACTAACTTGCTGAACAACAAAAGAAATGTCGGGTCTAGTGATAGTGAGGTAGTTTAAGCTGCCCACTAATTGTTGATATAGGGAAGGATCAGAAAGTACCTCTCATTCTTCTATGTGGAACTTGACATTCACTTCTAAAGGAGTATTAACCAAAGAAGAATCCTGAAGACCAGCCAAAGCAACTAAATCTTGAGTATATTTATCCTGATGTAGAAATATACTAGAGGAGTCATAGTGAACTTCCAACCCCAAGAAGTATGTCAAACGACCAAGAGTTTTCATATGAAATGAATCACAAAGGTGCTGCTGAAGTTGAGTAATTAATAAAGAATTTGTCCCTGTTATAACAATATCATCAACATAAACCAGAAGAAGGACAATTCCAGCAGAATTTTTATGGAGAAATAAAAAAGTCATATTGGCTTTGCACAAACTTAAACTGAAGCAAAGTAGATCGGAACTTTTCAAACCATGCACGAGGAGCTTGTTTTAATCCATATAAAGAGCGATTCAATTTACAAACTTCTGAAGTGGAAGAAAAAAATAAACCTGGAGGCGGGGTCATGTAAATATCCTCTTTGAGATCACCATGGAGAAAAGCATTTTTGACATCCATTTGTTGAAGTGGCCAATTGTAAGGGTTGATGACCTTACACTTGGTCAGTGGACGTACATTATCACATAGGCCAAGCCACGAGGGCGCACAGCTGCGTGGATTGGGTAGCGCGCGGTTAGCGCGAGGCGTATGTTGTGTTGTGACCAAAAGCGGGTGGAATATCCCGCACAATCATAGGCTGAGACCGTGAGGTGCGCGCACGCAGACGTTGTTCTTCACGAAGCAATTCACTGAAGCACACATCCAAGGTGGGAGGAGGATGACGATTCATCAAATTAGAACGAGCATTTTCAAAATATGATCGTAGTTTCCTCAAAAACTGATCGCGCTTGCTAATCCCATGAACCGCCAATACATCAATAAGAGAATCTTTGGGCACTGCTGTACAAACTATATCAGAAAAATCAGCCCATAAATTTTGAAAACCAGAAAAGTAATCCTGAATAGATAGGCTCCCCTGTGTATAACTTGCAATCTCACACTCTAACTGAAATCTCCTGGCTGAATTGGTTTGATTGTAAAGCTTTTTCAAGTATTCCCACATTGTTTGAGCAGTTTTATAAGGACGTAAATTAAGAATTATTTAAGAATCACATGAACCAATAATTCAAGACATCACCCTAGCATCTTTTATTTTCCATTGAGCCAACTAAATAGCATCTGTTGGGGCCGGATCAGTGCCATCAATATGGCCCTATAACTCTTTTCCAGTAACATATAGCCGAAATTGAAATTCCCACGTTGAATAATTCTTTCCCATGAATTTAACACAAAATTCAGAATTGTTAGCAGCCATTATCAATAAAAGCAATCCATAATTAACACCATGAAAGGAGATAAGCACCCAAATATAACTGAAAAAGAAGATTACTAGAATATACTAGCTTACTCTCCACTTAAACTTGATATGCAAGCTTAACACAAATGAAACTTAAAATCTGCGGTGGCTTGCAACTCCATTGACACCAAGAACAACCAAGAATTCCAAAACTCTAGAACCTGAGCTCTGATACCATGATAAAATTTGCTTTGATTGAATGATTCCCTTTCTTTTCTAATTTGCATCAATAAATAGATGAATATACAGTAATTACAGGCTTATTTTTTAGTGATCTATGGCTGATTTCTCTCTAACTACAGCTATACAATCTAATTATGTAAAGATAGGCTGTGCAAATTTGTTATATATGGTAACAATACTTGCTATAGATAGTAACATTAACATTCTACACATTATTAAGCATCAAATTTTATTACCAATTGCTTAACGAAGACCAATCTTAAGTAGGTATTTTATACTTGAGAGCCTCTCTCTCTCTCTTTCCCCCCACCCTTCTTCTAAAAGGAAATTGCAGTTTAAATAAAAGTTAAGCTAATACTTGCGATGCATATCCAACTCATTCATTTGCATAATAACATTATTATCTAGGCAATAAAGTATTCAGTGTTACTCATTCATCACAATTTAGTATTCAGTATTAAGAGGTATTTTATACTTTAGAGCCTCTCTCTCTCACACACACACACACACCCTAAAAAGAAATTGCAGTTTAAATAAAAGTTAAGCTAATACTTGCGATGCATATCCAACTCATTCATTTGCATAATAACATTATTATCTAGGCAATAAAGTATTCAGTGTTACTCATTCATCACAATTTAGTATTCAGTATTAAGAGGTATTTTATACTTTAGAGCCTCTCTCTCTCACACACACACACACACCCTAAAAAGAAATTGCAGTTCAAATAAAAGTTAAGCTAATACTTGCGATGCGCATCCAACTCATTCATTTACATAGTAACAATAATATCTAGGCAATAAAGTATTAAGTATTACTCTGTTTACCTTTTCATTTTCAAACAAAGTTACAACTCAAAGGAAGATTTGGATAATAATGCCAGTTTCTATATGTTTTTCTCATTTGAGGATCAGTGAGAAAAGATAAGCTAAGTAAGATCCTATATTGTTTTTAAAAAACATACAATGCAATCCCAGTTTCCATATATTTTTCCCATTTGAGGATTGGTGAGAAAATACAAGCTACCTAAGATATATTACTGTTTTCAAAAAACATACTATGTAATGCCGAAGGAGGTGATACAATTTGCTATTGAAGAGCAAAACAGAAATCAATAGAAAGTATTTTAGAGCAATTATATCTATATATAAAATTCAAGAACTAAGACATGCCGAATGATTTACTAAATAAAAGATTGATGCACCAAGATTAGTATTATATCATTTTGTACAAAAAATGAATTCCTGTCTTAATTCTCTTACCCAATTAAGTTGATAAAATGAGAAGAGTAAATAAGAATCCAGAACAAGATGGCACATGCTATGACATTGGTATATTAAATTGAGGTCTAACTAAGGATAAGGTTAATAAGCTCAGTAAAATTACGACCAAAGATCACCCAAGGGACTATTTTAAGTATCCTGAATGTTAATCCTCCCAATTGCATTGAAAGATTGAGGAGATTGAATGCATAATGCTATTTGAACTAAATGGATTTACCAAATTGATTTCACAAATTAATAATAGCAACCAAAATCACCTTGGGGTGTTATAGATTCCAAGAAAAAACTCACTGATTAGGAAAGTCAAGAATGCTATCTGGTATTAAACACCATCAATAGCACTACTCAGGTTGAACACATGAAATAAAAGAAGGCCAAGAGTTTTGATGGGCAATAGTAAGAATAGCTTCAATAGAATTGACGGCAAAATCACAGTGACTTGGAAGAATAAACTGATGGCAAACCGATTGGATTGAGTTAACTACTAAAATTTTGAGATTTCATTTGTCAGTAGTATTCAACACTGATGGCGGAATTTGAAGGGTTTCAAGAACTGCACACGTATTCACAAGGGCACATGTCCATCCAATTGCACATTTTCAGGAAAGAGGCATGAATATAATGTGCTTCATTAAACTGCTAGTCAGTACAAGACACAGGACTATATTTCATCTACAAAGAGAAGGAAATTTGAAAAGATAGTCTGACCATTGTTTCATAAGAATCACAGACCCACCAAGCTATATGCAAACCAGCAGTTAGAACACACCAAATATATCCAAGCACAAATATCCTGCAAAATAACTGAGATTATAATTCATGGTTTGTAATAGAAAAACAAAAGTGACAATGAGTAATAATGCTTATTAAAGATTTATTGAATTGTAAGATGTAGGAAAAAACCTTTCCATATCCTCAGATGCACACAGAGCTAAGATGATGTCTCTACTCTTCATGATTGAAGTTACAGAAACACTCTCAGAGCTTCGACAACTTTCTCAGGCCTATTCATAAATTAAAGCATGTTCATAGGAAGAAGTGCAAGTAATAAGAATTTTAGTGCTACAAGATATTGTGAACAAAAATTGTGATAAGTTATCTGTTACCAGTCTTCCTGTGGCATATGACCAGCACCTTCTAGAATATTAAGTTTGACAACATCAGGATTTCTCTTCTGGAATTCCTCTGCTTCAGCTTTGGGCAGGTACTTGTCAGCTATGCCCCATGCAACAAGTAAAGGCTTTTCCCAACTGTAATCCCAACAAGAAGATAAGCATTTATCTTGCGAGAAATAGCTTCAACTTCACAATAAAAGCAGACAGAAACAGCAACCAATCTTATGTAGAATTTTCTAGAGTACACTATATTACATTATAGCCTTGTGCCTTGCACAATGATGCCATTTTGGTGACTCCAAAAAATTTAAGGAAATTAAAAGATGCTACAAAAGGATTGTGCTTACTTAAATTTATATATACTTAATCACAAAACAACTGGATATTGAACTTAAAATAAATATCTATTATGAAAATTATACGCCAACAATATTTGGATGATACTGTAAGAGGCAAAAGAATCTGGAATGGGTAAAAGATACCCTTTTTTTTGTTGGTAATTTGGATTGCACATATATGCTGTTCTTAATATTAGGTGTTGGGGTAATCAAGATGCGAAACCAAAACTTTACATTAATGGGAAAAGCATATCTACCTAATTTCAAACAAGATGAGATTTATTTAAGATAAGTGAACAGATAAATCTAAATGCTCATGTTACAGCTCTTGAATAGAGAGAATAGCTCCATAGTGAACTCTACAATTTAACTTATGTGGGTACCAAACCAAATGAAAAACCCACAAGAAGATAATCTATTTCTTTCATGAAGCAAGAAATCAACATGTATGGTAGAAAGAGTTTTTTAAAGGAGCAATCATGAGCTTCCAGAAAATGATAGAAGTATCACTATGTTAGTGCCTATGATCAAAGACAATTTTACTTGATGCCAGATGGGAGATGAGAGAAAATTTCAATTTGTGATTATAAAGCTTTTCTCGGATTTTGGTTTAGATTTTATGTTAGCAAATAGTGATTATAACATGCAATTAATAGTTTAATCAAATGTAATTGAAGAGAATTACAATATCCATTCTAGGATTAGGGGCATGCTAAACACTGGACTAAGACGGATTTCACCCACTCATTGTAGGGTATTCCAGCATCTCTCTAGTTGTTAGGGTACAACTAAATTAGTGGATACTCCTTGCGCCCACATGTCTCTGCAAGGAGTGAGCCAAATACCACCCAAGTCTAGAGAAGCATGATGGAGAATGATCATGTTGGAAGAAATAATTAGGTCTTTTTTTCTTAATGAAAGAATAGGATAACTAGCAACCAGAGATAGCCAAGGATGTATATAAATGGATGATCAGCCAACAGTCCAAAATATATCCATTAAGGTTAAATCACCCAGTGGCTATAAAAGAAGCAATTAGTAGATGAGCAAAAACAAAAACAAAAGAAAAAAAAAAAAAGCTAAGCCCAGTGAACTAGGAACCACCACTACATGCACCGCCACCTGTCAGCCAGTCGATGAGTCAGGCAGGCAGTGCACACGTTCTTGTGTGGTAGAGAGTGTTATGGCCCCAACAAAAGCCTGAAAGGGAATTTAAAGGAATAAAAACAAAAGCATTATGTATAAGAACACAAGTCTTTACATCTGGAGTGGACCTAAGCTTTGTAAGCAAAAGGAAAAAAGGTTTTGGTTTGGTATTACAAGAAGCTGGATCCAGCCCAGTTCCAATAATTTAGAGAAAGATACCTTAGGATAATAGACGTCCTGACCAAACTGGTGAATTTAGAGACATCCAAGATATTATTGCCGAAATATGTTTAGATTTTACAATTTCATTTTCTAAGTTGAGCGGTGAATGTAATTTGCTTTTATTATCATTTCAGTGAGGATCATATCCACTAACTCATTTGTGATGTTTTTATCAATTTGCAAGGATTGTATTTACAATCTAAACCAAGCAAGATCTAGAAGAGTCACATGATTATTAGCACCTGAATCCATTAATCGACTAGTAGGAACATTACTTTAATTGCTATTTTAGTTGGATTGGCAATGATGCAAACTTTTAGACAATAGGAATTGATCGAGTTGATTGAATAAACAAGATTCGATTTCTTCTTCAGATAAGGGGTGGATGTGGATTGGTTAGAATAGTTAAACAGTCCTTAGATTATTATTAACTGCTCCATTCAATTTGATCAACTGTTTTTTCATTTTTTTTATAAAGATAATGTTAATCACAAAAAAAGGACATCATCTTTTTTTAAATTTATTATATTAATCATTTGATTCAAAATTTTAGTCTAAAAATGTTTAAATAAAAAAACATACATGATTGCAGGTTTTTCCTTTTCATATGATAAGCGTTAAGAATTTGTAAATATGATTAGTGGCAGCAAGTGGCAAACGACTAAAAGAAGGAATCAGGGCATAAACATGAGATATAGTTGAATAGGGAGAAAGAGTAACAGTTGGAGTTTTGGAGAAATAAAGAATGATTGGAGACTCAACCTCTACTTCTAGCTCTATTTCCTTAGAAGGAAAGAGATATTTAGTCACTGAGAAGGTTACACAAGATTGAGATTAAAATGCATGAATGGAATTAAAGATGGGGATGTGCGTATATTCAAAAACAAATGACACTAGGGAGCAAAAGATAAAACTGAAAGAGGATGGAAAAAAAGAGTGATAAAGTAAAGATTAAAGAATCCAATTACAGGGGCCAAAAGAGATTTGAGTGGATGGTTGGACTTGCACATAGGAATGGGCAAGAGGTAGGGTTCTTGGTCCCTTTCCCCCTAAGGAATGACGATAGGGATAAACAATCATCGGATCCAACAGTATGGTGGGGCCAAAAAAAAGCACCCCCTTCCCTAAGGGAGCACTCCTAGGTCTAAGTTGAAATTTAACTTATTTATAAATATAATATAAACTTTATAACTTATAAAAGGTTAAAAGAAAAAAAAAATCCAGAAATCTCAATTTCTCCCTTGTTGCCCCGCCTCTTCCAGTAACTGGCATTTGTGGCACGGTTTGTTCCGACTCCAGTCTAGTATTTTGTTTTTCCCAATTACACTTTTTGGGAACAATATCAAATTTGAAAATGAAAAAGATCTAATCTGACGAACATAAAAGCCTTTTTTTGTGGAAAAAGTCACATAGACCCGCTACCAATATATTCCCTATTTTCAGCTTTCTTTTATGCAAACATTAACCACAAATGTTAGCGCCTAATTACACATACATTATTTAGGTAATTATCTTTCATATTTATAAAAGTTCTCTATTTTGAAAATCTGTTCAATTCTCCAATCCTATGATAACTGATAATGGTGATTTTGATGGTAAAAGGGAAATATAACCAACTTGAGGATGAGCATGAGAAGATTATTGTTGCAAAGATAACAACAACAGTAAATGCGAAAGCTTGATAGATGATTTTGATCTTTCGTATATGAAAACTACATATTTGTGATCATGCATTTAGTGCATTTTCCTAGCACTTGTAGTAAATTCTTCACTTTTTTTTGCGCAAGTTACTTCTTTCGTAATTCTGGTGTGTAGAAGGGCGAAATTAGGTCCCAACTCTATGCCAAATGAGAGTATTTTAGAGAAAAAAAGAAAGATGACATAACTCAACAGATGGACCAGGGCCAGCTCTTCAAGATACAGAGCCCTTCAAGCCAGCTGGCACACCTATGGCCTGTAAAGGTAGCTGGGGCCCAATCCTTACCACTAAGTATAAAAGACTTTAAAAGAGGTTTTTCAGCAGGGGAGAGGGCAGGAGATGGAAGGGTGGCGGCTGAGGAAGAAGAAGAATTTCTGAAAGCTCTGAGAAGAGTGAAAGTAGAAGGAAAAAGTCTGAAAATTGATGATCAAGCCAGCAGTTTCTTTTTGTGTGAAGCATAGGGAGTCTTTAATTTTTGAACCCGGTGGTTGCTTGAGTTGTGTCTAGGCTTATGTCTTTTATTTGCTGTAATCCAAACATGAGTGTAAAACTCAACTCTAGGTTTGAGATTAGCCTAAAGTTGTGGATGATTTTGTTAGTGTTTTGTAAGAATCTTTTATGATTAATGTAAATTATTTTAAGTTGGCTTTATGACTTGCAGTTGCACAGTGAAAACATTTTACTTGCATCACCACAAAGACCAAGGTGAACTTAGTCTTGGAAATCTTTAAGGCCAACCTTGAAATTCCTAACTAGGGTTTCTTGAGGGTTTATTATTGTCTTTAGGCTTAATGGTCTTTGAGAGGGCTTAACCACCACAAAAGTAGGGGTTAGCACAATCAAAACAACTTGTTATTTCTTGAAAGAGAGTGACAAGTATTCAATGACAATTGCCCTTCAAAATGACTTGCCTAGGGCTAATAGAAACCTAGCACCTTTTTCACTACTCTTTGTGGTGAACTTCCAAGCTTAGAATTTCTTATAATTGAATTTCAGTCCCCGCCCCCGCTTCTTCACATTCTTAGCTCCTAGGATTTGTAGTTTTATTATTTTAGTTCATCCACATCTAAATTGCTCATTAGCCTAGATAGTCTATGGTTGCAATTGATTCGTATTACACACTTGGTCTCCGAGGAATCGACATCTTAATTACTATTTGGCACAAACCGTGCACTTGTGGTTACCAAGCACTAAGATGTGATTTCATTGATCAAGCATATGGTGCTGTTTTAACTGTATTTTGAGTTTTATCATGTTATCTGCATGTAAAACTTACTTTCATGGAGTTTATGACAAATATGATTTCCGCTCAGTAATATTGCCATTTTGTCTTTGATATCATTTAGTTAATTTGATTTTCCTTTTTTCTTTTTGAAACAATATCATGAATCCATGATTTTAGTTTATTGATTTCTTTTTTATTTTTTGGATTCGGGGTCGGGGATCCCCACAACATGGGGAATGCGGTCTTTCTTGCAGGTTACCCACTTAGAGGAAGGGACGGGGTACCCCTGCCTGGTTGAAGCGGGTGAGAAGGAAGTCCCTTTTCCTGCCCAAACGCTTGCTCATTCCTACTTGCATAATTGCACATAGTCAAGTAGATGGAGATTTAGGTATTAGTCTTACTAGAATTAGACCAAGTGGGCTGTTGACTGTTAGAATTGGGCCAAGTGGCCACTTAGGGTGCTTGGACTTGTGTGTAGTGGCTAATCAGTGTGTCCTAATTGATTCAAATTCAATCCAAGTGTGTCCTAATTGTTGTATAGTGTTTTGAAGAGTAAATTAAAAATGGGTCCACATTGTTGATCTACATAAAGAGATAAAGAGATGCAGGTTCAATCTAAATGGTTTCATTGGTTAAAAATGGTGTCTATATCATTACTTTCAAGCAAGTTCACGGGTTAGTGGTTACTGGGCTTAATTAATTGGCGTCAATGAAGTTGGTTCAATGACAAATTATTTGGATTCAATGACAAATTATTTGGACAATGTCACTTTTGCTGGTTAAAGAAGCAGTAAAGATTCAATAAGAATATCAAAGACTACTTTGGCTCTCATTTACCAAATCAAGTTTTAAACCATAGCAAATAGACTACATTGAATTATATATTACCTCAAAGACGAAAATCCAGTCTCTATACGGGTCAGGACATCTTTGAAATTTGCTTTTCGCGCAGCTTCAAGAATTGCTACAAAAAGCATGGATCTATCAGTACATTTATTTCACAAAAGGGAGCATCAACAAAATTCATTTCGGTAAAAAAGTAGAAAGACAAACCTAATTCAAAATAATAATAAGTGACAAGCTAGGATAAAAATTACATCATAGTTATCAGTAGTTAGTCCCTTTGACATAAAAAACAGTGGTTAAAATAGGTCATTCACATGAGAGGTTGATATCATAGATGCAATATAATTATCAAAGAAACAAAGAATGAACGAACTCTAGTGCTACCATATGTATCATTGTTTGTACTAGGTATTCATTAAACTTAAAGAGAAAAATCAAAAAGGAACAATAAGAAAAAAATTTTGAGAAAGTTTTAAAAATAAATGTGAAATAAAACTATGAAGAAGCGATAATGTGTAGGAGAAGTTTTGTGGGCTCATTAATATGTAAACTTGGAGATTAGAGAGCAATGCTTGATATTGCATTGTAGCTATTTGAAAGTTGGTGATTTGCCTCAAATGATTGTTGATATGGGATCCATAAGCCCATTTGGTCAGGTCAGGTTTTGGGTGAAATGAAATAACCAACTTGAGGAATATTACCTGTGGAGTTACAACCACTGATTTTTAATCCTCACCTCACCCTCAGATTGAGTAAGATCTAATGGTCGAAAAAACGAGAGTTGCGAAGCAAAGAAAGAAAAGAAAATTAAAGAAAATAAAAGAAAGATAAGCAAGAGAAATTGGAGTTGGGAAACAAGAAAGAAAAAAAGGGCCTTTTTGGTGCCTTGATAATAGTTTCTTCTTGCTAGGATTAGGGAACAATTCCTGAGACCTTACCTGTGTTCTATCTACTCCAATGGTAAAAGCCTTGTATGTTTTCTCTTGCTTGTGCTGCTATGCATTGTTATGTTTGAGGTAGCATCTTTCCTCTGGCATTTGCAATCTTTCCAAGTGGTAATGGAGCAAAACTTGCATTGTTCCTCCATGGATATATGCCTAGACTTGCCCAAACCACATAAATTTGTTGTCATTATGGTATGTATTCATTGTGTCAACTGAAACCCTAGGCCTAATTGTGCACTTATTTGGCCATGGTGTGAAGTCATCTAAAGAACCTCTTAATTATTATCAATAGGTTATGCTTATGATCCAACTTAAAGTGTATATTTAGCTTAAGTTTTGTGTTATCTTTTTTCCTCAAATTCTGAAATCCAGCATAAGCCTACTTAAAATAAAATTGAAGTAAAACATGAAACTCACACTCTTACATGAGCTACCAGATTTAACTTCAATTTTGGCAACAGCATTTCCAAATCCAATCCACCCATTAATTATAGTCATTTGATGACAACATCTTACCTAACCATCAAATAAACTCTCTAAAAAGCATAGTTGGCCAAGTCAGCTAACCCACGACATCCTTAGACCAAGCCACATGTTCAATGGATCTATTTGGGTCCAAAGTTAGATTTGAAAGGGTCAAGTTAAATCCAAGTCCAATGATTAAATAACATTAAAGACCCTCACCTCTCTTGAAGTACACCAACCTCACCTCATCATCTGTCCTTCCTGGCTAGTTTCTTTCTTTTCAACAATTTCTAAGTCTTTTGATTTTAAAATTTATGCTAGGGAATTAAGGCAGAAATAAATGCTTGCAATTTATAAAATGCCATCTATCATATTTATAGAAACCAAATTATCATGTTCTTCTAAGAGGAACATGCCCAGAATAAAGACATAACAGAAAATTTATTCAAGGCGAGGGAAACAAGGCATGCTGCTAGCATTAGGATTACATGCATATAGAAAATGCATAAAGATCAAACTCTCAATATACATTTAATTCAGATGATAAAGTCAGAACACGAACCAAATCCAGGGCCACTACTTGCCAAGTATGGTAGTCTGTATACATCAGCTTTTTCTGACTTCAGTACATATCTGTTGAATGGTGCAACTTGTAATGTTCTCATATGTAAATTCAATACTAAGTTATTTACAACTAAATCTTAAAAATAGAAATTGATAAAAACAATATATTTAGCAACCTACAACTTTTGGAAAATCTAACACAAAATCCATCACAGAAAAACTTAAATAATCAATGGTGCTAATTACAACACCAATACATTATCCAAAATTAAATTACCTCTTGTGATGATGATATACTAACTTAAAGAAGTAAATAAAACTGAGTTTGAATAAAAAACATCATGCCATGGAAATGAAAAATCTCTATTGGTTAGCCCAATGCTTCAATTTTACCACAGCCAACCTGTTTCCATTATTTTCACTCTCACTTTCCAGTTGCTACTGCTTAATCCTTTTATGACAAGACTTTCTTTAGGGTAATTGTCATTCTTAAAGAAAGGATAGCTATCCTATATGTAACAATCAAGTTGTAAAACAGCATCCATAAAAATAAATTCTACCAAGGAACAATCAAATTAAGAAAAAGAGACACATTCTATGAGAAGAGAAATGTAGACAAAAAGGTCTTCACCTTTAGCCCGTTTCATCGAGGGGGGTTATAGTATACTACATTTGCAATATAAGGTGCATCCATTAGCCATGCCTAGGATACCACACATCTGTCTCAAGCAACTTCATATTAGCCTTCAACATTAACCAGAGTTTCCTATTAAAGATAATGGTTCAAACAGTGTTGCTTTTTCTGATTTCTAGACTATTCAAACATAGAAAATGTAAAAAAAACATAGAAAAATGTTTAAATAATATGAAACTTTAGAAATTTAAAACCCAATAAAAATATGCATTATTACTTAGTGACAAAAATAATTTACCAAAAATTCACATTTTTTAACAATAAAATATTGCACATTTATACTATCCTTTTTAACAAACAATTAACAATATATGAAAACATAAACTTGAACCCAAGCCTGTTTAAACTTTAAACAATATATCAAATTAGCTATAAATCTTTTTTTTTTTGTGATAAACATTAAATTTGGCTAACTACATTCCAATATTGATCTATCTCTGCAATTTGACGACCAAATTAATTATCCCACTAAACTTAATCATTGTATTATCTTCTAAGATACTATGTAACATTTATATATTTTCATAATTTATAATTTGATTGAAATACCTTGGTTTTAGAACATATATGGGTCAGCATAGTCCATACCTCTTTACTAGACATTTACCAGTTAAATGTTCTATCACATTTCAAAATACTGATTATTACAAACTTTAGATTGATTCCATAAAATTTGTTGTCTAGTTAAACTATTGTGTTCTACATTGGTTCTTATAAATTAATATGGTCAAAGTTGTCATGATATATTGTTGATCATATATTTCTTAGCTTGAAATGATGGACCATAAGACACTCAGTTTTTTAGAATCTCATCAAGGCCCAACACAAGATGAACATTTTACAATGCATCAACAAGCAAAATTACTCTCCTTGCTGCTTATACAATCTTGAGCCTTATGCTTTTATGCACTAAATGTCAAAGCGAATTATCTCCGTAACAAGTGATACTTTCTCTATCAAAACAAGACTTCCTTACTGTTTTAGTTATCTCTTCAACATTTTAACTGATTATTAATGTTTATCGTGCATTTTTTGTGAATTTCAATCCTTCTTCCAAAGCCAGAAAATTGATTTAACTTTCAAGATTCATGAGCTTGCATCTTTATGCCTTGAGAATATGGAATGACAATGGGCTAAATAAGGTAATTAGAATTTATTGCTTGTTAAAGATGTGCGACGTCCAACACTTTTAACTCGACAATGCATTCATGTTATGAATAACACTTTACTTTTATTTGCTATACTATGGAATTGAACAGATCTTCTAAATCTAAACATTCAGAGTGTCTAATGCATTTAAGAGGACTTTTAGATATCACTGGAATGCAATAATTTTATCAATATATGACTAGGAAATTCTATCTTGAGACTGTCTATAATAGATATTTTAGAATAAGAAATATATTTAGGAGGGTATATTTCTTAGAATTCTGAACAAGTATGATGTTTAATAAGCAAAAGAAATTCAGTTTTATTAGACTTCAGGCAATTAAGATGCCTTTGATGTGCTTTTGTATAATGACAGCAATGCAGATTAATTTGACTCTCGGTTCAAATATAAAGCAAGATACAAAAGAAAATTCACAAATTGAGCAGTAGATGAAGGATACATACGGGCTACCTGCTTCAATAAAACGCTCAGCCATAATTGCATTTTGGCAAGTAAATTCACCATAAAGGGGGATTCTGAAAGGAAAGAAAATGTATTACACATAATTAGACAAGTTGATAGCCACTTCTTTTAGAAAGAGCTAACAAAATATAGTTAGGATTTCAAGTTAGAAAAATACAGTAAAAGAAAACTACCTTAAGGCAAAGAAAAAATTTTGATCGCCAAGGCTATTTTTACGCTCAAAAGGCATATTTATTATTTTTTCTTATTTATCTTTCACTTTTGTTATTTAATTTTGCTAGAAAGGTTGAGACTGCCCTGAAAGGTAAGTACTGCATTGTAATATACCTTTTACAGTTACCACAAAAACTATAATTGAATCAGATATACGAAGGAAGGATCCGATTTTATTACACATGGTAAATGTTATAAAGGATGTGAGGGTGTATACATATGTACAGATATATACATATCTCCCCTCATATAACATATGCATGTTTATACATAGATACAATAAAAACAGACCACGATTAATTACATCAAGTTATCAATAAAAAAGCAATAATTAGTTTCTAAACTAGATTCTGATGCAGTAAATGAAATGGTAGATTCTAACCTCAACTTCTGAAAAAGCCCAGGAAGCTGAGATGAAACAGTTAATGGCATATTCAGAATGGCAACTTTCAAAACTTTATCTGAGTTTTTCAAAGCCCAGGTTAATCCATATGAACCTACAAGAAAACCCTAGAGATTGATAGAAGATATTAGTTTGTACAAACCACACACATTGCTCCAAATATTCTATACAATCTCAAGTAACAAAGTACATGAATGGTTTAGGCTAAAAAGACAGATTATTATCTTGTTATATGATATTTCAAGCAAAATGATGTTCATAAAGATAAGTTTGCGGTACCTGGGTTACTAAGAAGAAAGGTGAGTTGACACCAAGCACAGAAAGAAGCCTGTCAAATTCTACATGGAACTCTTTTTCTGGATGCCAAAATATAAGAAAATCAAATCACAGAAGTTTAGTTTATAATTGCTGTGAAACTGATAATCAAGCTCTTCATACCAGTGTAAGAAAATCCATATCCTGGTTGGGGTTTATCGCTAAATCCAAAACCTATCCAGTCAGGTGCAAAACAGTGGTAGCCAGCCTCTGCCATCTGACAGATAGATCACTACATAGGATTGAGATATGCAAACCTCAATATGACAAGGGTATTATAAATAGATTAAGAAATTGTGCCATCTTTAATAACAGACATGCTATGCACACTAATAGCTGTCCATAGTGGTGCACATTCGAAAATAACCATTTTTCATGCTTGCGATGGAATGAGTTATAACTTGTATTTGAAAAACAGACACAATGTTTAAAAACTTGTTTGAGGCATACGCCTTGAGGCGGGCCTCGAGGCAAGGCAGAAAAAACTGCCTTGAGGTGTATGCCTTTCCTTCAATATTTGATGCATATGCCTTTTCTATATGAGGTGGTGTACGTCAAGGTGTTGCACCTCAAGACGCAAGAAGTGTAAGCCTTAAATAGTTGGGTTATCAAATATCCCAGATTTAGAAAAAAAAAAAACATACAGGTTTTAGGGTTTTTTTGTTTAAAAAAAATTCATACTCCGTGGGCATTTTTGGAAAATAGAAGCAATTAATATAAAAAAGGCAAAAAAAAGAAAAAGAAACCCCAATGAAGCAGCATATGCCAAGAGACACTCTCCTCAGTCTCACATTCGTCCTACTAAGCATCTTCAATACATCTCCACGGCTGTGAGAACACCAACGTTTGGGCTAGTGATCACCGACGCTTGCCGCGCAAACCACAAAGTCAGCTATTTTCTCCGAGCCGTGTGTGGATGAACCCATACGCTCTACATCTCTGCAAGCTAAACCAGTCACCCGATATACTACCCTCACCCCAACTCTTGTAGTTCCATCTCTCCAATATCCCCCATCGTGACCGCCAGTTGATGGTTGCAAGTGGGTTTTTTTCTATTTTCTTTACTCATTTTTGCCTTGTTGCTCTTGTTGCCGATTATAAAGTTATGATTTTCATTTTATTCAAATTAAGCATAAGTAAGATTGAAGACATCTAAGAATAAAGCCAGAGATGGAAATCTTGTGGGCGGTTCATCTAGTTGTATAAAAGGTAAAAGAAGCGAACCAACTTGGAAATATGACACAGAGATGGAGATTCCTGGAGGTGCAAAAAAGATATGTATATATGGGATAAAGTTTTTGTAATAAGGTTGTTAAAGGTGTAAAAAGATTGAAGAAGCACCTTGCTTGTATTCGTAAGAATGTTGCCATAGGTCCTTAAGTTCCTCAAGAAGTTAGCAAAAGATGAATGCATATTTGAAAAAAAGTGAAGTAGCTAAGCAAATGGCACAACAAAGATTTGGTGATATGGTTCATTCGGGATCTTAATTTGGAAGTCAGTTATCCTTAGAAGATGCTAATTCTTGTCCTGATCCATTTGATGCTTCAAGTGGTGATCCTTCAAGAGTAGTTAAAGGACTAATGGATAGATTGATTGTTAATTCGGGAGATGGTAGATAAGGTCATCAAGAGGATCTAAAACCAATGAATCCTACAAGAGCAAAGTGAGAGCTTCAATTGAAACGTGATTTGCATGCTGCGACATATTTCTTGAATCCATATTACCATTACGATGACAATAGATTAACCCAGCCTGAGATCAAAAAAGGTTTGTTCAATTGTAAGCATAAGTTTGTTAAACAAGAAAACATAGTAAAGGTGGACCTTCAAATGGATGATTTCCGAAACAAATGGGGGTTTTTTGGTCTTTATCAAGATAGACCAACTTCCAAAAGACGTGCTCCAGGTATGTTATAAGGTATATTGTAAGTTTTGAATTTAAAGTTAGTTTGTCATGTTATTGACTCGTTGTTACTTATTATGCTTTTATTTTCATATAGCTGATTGGTGGATTCAATATGGAGAAGAAATCCCTAAACTTCAAAGCCTTGTTGTGAGAATATTGATGCTCTCTTGTTCAACATATAGATAGGAGAGAATTGGAATTATTTTGATCAGGTTTTAAAAGTTTATTAAACATAATTATGACATAATCATATAAATTTTAATGTTTGCCAGCATTTTTACTTTGTTTCTAATCTTAATAAGTGTATTCAAAGAAATGGAATTGTTTGACCACCAAGAAAATTAATTCCCTACAATATGTTAAGTACAACACGCGATTAAAAGATAGACATTTAAAGTTAAAGTCACTCAAAGAAGATGATGATTCATTAATTGTTGATAATATGCCATCAGATGATGAGTGGATTGTTCAACAAGAAGACATTGATGACGAGGATGAAAATGCATCAACATTTAATAGAGAGCATTTTGATGTTAATGATGATTTATTTAAGCATGACAATGACCAAGGAAAGAGAGAGAAAATCACATTCAAAAGGTAAGAGCCACAAGAAAAGCAAGGCAAACCAAAGTCAGTTTAATTTCCTTTTAATACTTGGATTACTTATCAAATATTCATTTATTATTTCGTTTCGAGTAATACTCATGATAATTTTTATCATATTACAAAGATTTTCAAGGTAACGGAAAAGGACCAATAGCATTGGTGGATGAAGAAGAATCCGAATGGGAAAAGGATGTTGATGTTGAAGATGAAAAAGAAAATAAAGATTTTGTGGAATAGTGATTAGTGAGTGATGGTGGAATCGATTTTACGTTTTTAGGGGCAAGTACAAGATAATTAGTTAGAGTGAAATAAGTTTAAATTAAAAACTGCAAAATTAAAGATAACTAATCCTTTTATTATAAAAAATTAATAACTTAATATTTATTTTCTCTTTTATATTTCTATACATATATTTTTTAATTTAAGTCAAGGATTATGCCTCAATCAACCTCAAAACTTATGCCTGGCTTCACAAAGGCAAAACACCTCAGGTACGTCTTTCGCCTTTTTGAACATTGAACATAAGTGAACTGAAATTTTGTTTTTCATTCATAAAAATATGAGTATAGCTAAGAATCTGCTCCACCAGTTAGCCTAATTAGCAATCCAGTAATCAAGGTTAATTATAGTACAAAATTGTTAGATGTATATTACTCTTATATGTATATATATACATCCATGTATACTTGTATATATATATAGTACCGTATATGGTACTATATTTGCCTATATGTATTCACTTTCTTCATGAGTAATGCAAGCTGTGAGGTTTACACCAAATCCCTCTATCTAACATGGTATCAGACAGCTGATCCTTCCCCACTTAGGCCAACTCCGGCCATCTCTCCAACCCTTCCCCACTTCTTTTTCCTTTCGTGCTGCGACCGCCGAATCCTACTCCAGCCTTTCCCAACTTACTCTAACCGACCATCTCCCTCCTCCTCCTCAAGCCTGCAGCTTTTCCGGCCTCTCTCTCTTCTCTTCCGACCTTCACTCCACCACCGCTTCCACTCCCTTCCCTCTCCTTTAACCTCCGATCGTCCTCCTCCTATCTCGTCCCGAGTGTCATCCCAAGCTGGCCACAGTCGCCCACCACCAGCAGTTCTTCTCCCCATCTAACACCCGACACTCATCCGACAATCAACCAACATTCACCCGTGAAGCTTCCTTTTCCCTTAACTTTCTTACTATTTATTTTATCTGAATGCTATGCATGCCAGCTGCATAGCATTTGGTTAATTATTATTTAAAAAAAAACATGGATATTTATGATTTCAGTGGCGTTCATCCGGAGACTTGTCATAGAAATTTCCGACACTCTGATGTCATTCTTGGCGACTCACACTCAAACGGATCCCTGACGGCATACGTGTTCTTCCCCATGTTGACGATACTTCTACTGCTCCCGTTGCTCCAAAAGTCTCCGACACTCCAGGCTCATCTTTGGAGGCATCCGAACTTCTCTCAGTTTTCGAACAGAAACTGGAGAAATGGGCCGCTGAAGATTCCACTGCCAAGATGATCATATGCCAGACAATGACTCTTGAGATACGTACCCAGATCGCAGATCTTCCCACTGCTCAAGACATGTGGGAGCATCTAGAACATTGCTATTGTCGCTCCAGTCAGGCCCAACTGTATACTTTATACTAGGCTCTTAGTAATCTCCAGCAGGGGGAGAATACTGTTGATCGTTTTTACAGTCGGTACTGTGGTCTCTGGCGTCAAATCAACACTCTTACACCTTCTTACTGCACTACTCATTCTACTCAGATTCTGGCTTGTTATGAGTCGTGTGCACGTCGTCATCGTCATGATGATACTCGTCGAATGTATGAGTTCATGCACCTACGACCTGAGTTCGAGTCGACACGGGCCCAGCTTCTTCATGCTCCATCTGCCTATTCTTTGGATGAAGCTTTTGCTTTTGTACGTGCCGAAGAAACTCGTCTCCGGGCTTCCATCCACGCAGGGGTAGTGCACTTGCTGCCCTCGTCCTGTCTCTGCCTTCCCAGCACCATCACAGGCACTCCCCTCAGTTTTCTCTCGATCTCACCCACGGTCAAAGCGGATAATCACTTGTCACTGCTGTGACATTACGGGCCATTACGGGCGTGACTGTAGGAAGAATCAGCGTGGACTTTCGCATACTGGCACTTCTTCCCAGACTCCACCTCTTCTTCTCACGCCTACATCTCCTCAGGTGCATTCTGTTCAGACTTCAACTATCCCTCTCACGCCTACCGATAAGCAAATCTTGGCGATGTTTCAGCAATTTCAGTAGTCCAATTTAGCAGATGCCTCCTCTGGTCATGCACGCACTGCTCAGGTTACTCCACCTGCTCCAAGTAGTTCTTATCCTCTCTGGCTTCTTGATTCTGATGCTTCTTTTCATATGACTCATGATGCTTCCAATCTTAATAATCCTCGATCCAATCTCTTGTCCAGCATGTTCGTATTGCGGATGGTACACACCTTCCTGTTTCTTCTACTAGTCATCTTTCCTCTAGTACTTTTTCCGTACCTTCTGTCTCGCATGTTCCCCACCTTTCCATCAACCTTATGTCTGTTAGTCAGTTCACTGATTATGATTGTTAAGTCATTTTTTACCGTACCTCGTGTCGTGTGCAGGATCACAGTGGAATGGTGATTGGAGCTGGCCGTCGTCATAAAGGAGTGTATGCGTTGGATTCTCTACGCCTTCCTACTCCAGTCGATCGGGTATCTTATTATAATACTGCTATTCACCCTTATCATATGTGGCATCATCGTCTTGGTCATTTGTGTCCGTCTTGTATGTCCTCTCTTCTTCGTCATGGTGTTTTAGGAGCTGCCTCTCCCTCTTCTGATGTTGTTTGTCTTGGGGCCGTAAGCTCGTGCTTGACTACGGCGTCCTTATCCATTAAGTAAGTCTCAAACTAATGCTTCTTTTGAACTTATTCATTCCGATATTTGGGGTCCAATTTTTTTTGTGTCTAAAGGCGGAAATCATTATTATGTTATTTTTATTAATATGACTACACTCGCTTTATCTGGCTTTACTTTATGCATCATCGTAGTCAGTTATTATCTATCTATCGTTCTTTCACCACTATGGTTCACACCCAATTTTCAGCCTCTATCAAAACCTTTCGGTCTGATTCTGCCGGTGAATACACTTCTCATGCCTTTCGTGCCTTTTTGGCTTCTGATGGCACTTTTTCTCAATTCTCTTGTCCTGGTGCTCATCCACAGAATGCGGTAGCTGAGCGTAAGCATCGTCGCATCTTACAGACTACTCGTGCTCTACTACTTGCTGCTTTCCTTTCTCCTCACTTCTGGGCCGACGCAGTTAATACTGCTGTTTATCTTATTAACCTCCAACCCTCCTCTCACCTTCAGGATCGTAGCCCCGGTGAATGTCTATATGGCACTCCACCCCGCTATGACCACCTACGTGTTTTTTGTTGTCGGTGTTTTGTCCTACTTTCCCCTAGCGAGCGGACAAAACTCACTGCCCAGTCTATTCCTTGTGTTTTCTTGGGATATAGCCTTGAGCATAAAGGCTATCATTGTTATGATCCTGTCACTCGTCGTATTCGTATATCTCGTGATGTTACTTTTGATGAGTCCACACCCTTCTATGATTCTCCTACTTTTACAGAGTCTTCCCTTCCTACAGTCCCTCTGTCTTTTCTCTTTCCTCATCCCCCTACTAAGGCCACTCTTTTAGTTTCTTCTTCTTGCCCTCTTCCCCCTTCTCCAAAACTTCTATCTCCTTCTCCTCTTCCCACTACTGATTCCTCATCTAAAATTCCTTTTCTTGATTCTCCCATCCTTTCCTCATGCTCATCCGCCTGTCCGTTTCTCTTATCAGCGTAGGGAACCTGTTGCATCTCCTCCTCGGCCAACCTACTCCAATACCATTCCTACTACTGATTCCGCATCAGAGATACCATCTCATTCTTATTCTTTACGTGATCGCTCATCTTTACATCCTCTTGACAGTTATGCCTCTGCTAACACCAGTGTCTCACCTTTTCATGAGCCAGGAACTTACAGAGAGGCAATTCAGTCACCTGAGTGGCAGCATGCCATGACCGAGGAGCTTGATGCCTTATCTCGGACTCACACTTGGGATCTAGTTCCTTTCCCTTCTCATGTTGTTCCCATCACCTGTCGCTGGATCTATCGGGTGAAAACTCATTCTGATGGGTCTTTTGAGCACTATAAAGCGCGTCTGGTAGCTCGTGGTTTCCAGCAGGAGCACGGTCATGATTATGAGGAGACCTTTGCTCCAGTGGCTCATATGCACACAGTTCGCACTTTGATTGTTGTTGCCGCAGTTCGTGAATGGTTTCTTCATCAGCTTGATGTGAAGAATGTTTTTCTTCACGGGGACTTAAAGGAAGAGGTCTACATGACTCCTCCTCCCGGTCTTCAAGTGCCTCCAGGATCTGTTTGTCGTCTACATCGTGCTCTTTATAGTCTCAAACAGGCTCCACGGGCCTGGTTTGAGAAATTTAGCATAGTAATTAAGGTTGCTGGTTTCACTGCTAGCATTCATGATCCAGCAGTATTTGTTCATACCTCTCCTCGGCGACGTACCATCCTTCTTCTATATGTGGATGACATGATTTTTACTAGGGATAACTCTGCTCACATTACCTTTGTGAAACAGAAACTGTGTGACACTTACTTGATGACTGATTTGGGGCCACTTCGTTACATTCTGGGTATTGAGATAACTTCTCACTCTGATGGTTTCTGACTCTCTCAGCAGCGTTACACTCTTGATCTCCTTGCCTGTTCTGGTTTGACAGATACTCGTACAGCCGCTACACCGATGAAGTTACATTTGCAGCTACGAGCTTCTGATGGCTCTCCCTTATCTGACCCCTCGCGCTATCGACATCTGGTCAGTAGTTTGGTCTACTTCATTGTCACTCATCCTAATATTGCTCACGCAGTTCATATCCTCAGCCAGTTTATTGCAGCTCCTACTTCTACTCATTATGCTCATCTTCTTCAGGTATTACGATATCTTCGGGGGAATGCATCTCGCAGTTTGTTCTATTCTCGCCTATCCACACTTCAACTGCATGGATACTCTGATGCTACTTGAGCCAGTTCCCTTGATGATCGAGTCTCTGTTACTGGTTACTGTGTTTTTCTTGGGTCTTCTCTTATTGTTTGGAAGACAAAGAAACAGGCTACTGTTGCTAAGTCTAGTGCTGAGGTCGAGGTTCCCGCCCTGGCTTCCACTATTCAGGAGGTCCTCTGGCTTCGTACCATTCTTCAGGATTTTGGTGTATTGATTTCTACTCCCACTCCTATTCACTGTAACAGTACTGGTGCCCTTCAAATTGCTATTGATCCGATCAAACATGAGCTGACCAAACACATTGGTGTCGATGCTCATTTTACTCGATGTCATGTACGCACTCAGTCTGTGTCTCTTCATTATCTTCCCAAAGAGGTCCAAGTTGCTGATTTCTTCACCAAGTCACAGACGCGTGATCAGCATATTTTTCTGTTACCAAACTCAAGACGATGATCCGACTTGAGTTTGAGGGAGGGGGGGTGTTAGATGTATATTACTCTTATATGTATATATATATACATCCATGTATACTTGTATATATATACAGTACCATATATGGTACTATATTTGCCTAGATGTATTCACTTTCTTCATGAGTAATGCAAGCTTTACACCAAATCCCTCTATCTAACAAAAATATCCTTAATTACATGTGAGATTCCAACCGAGTAATATGATAATTCCAGCTCATTCCAACTCTATGATCTTCCTCTAATTTCCTCGATGATTACGACACTCCCCCCTAACTTGCCAATAAGATCATTGAATTTCCAATGGGGTAAACCTTTGGTGAAGACGTCACCCATTTGCGCCTTTGTGGGAATGTATGCCAAGCATATAATCCCATTCTCAACTTTCTCTTTAATGAAGTGCCTATCTACTTCCACATGTTTGGTTCGGTCATGTTGAACTAGATAGAGGAATATACTAATTACTGCTTGATTATCACAACAGAGTTTAACTAGAAGCTCTATTGTGATTCTAGTTCCTACAAAAGCTTTTTTAACCAGTCCTTCACACATTCCTTACGCAATAGCCCTGAATTTTGGTTTTGCACTACTATTCACTACAACATTTTGTTTCTTGTTCTTTTATGTTGCCAAGTTTTCCCGTACATGAGTACAATACCCAGAAATAGACTTCCTATTCTTCAATTGGTCCAACCCAGTCAGGATCAGTAAACACTTGCACCATTCTATCTTCACTATTCTTGAAAAGTAGCCCTTGTCGTAGGGATCCTTTGAGGTACCTTAAAATCTAATAAACATTCTCTAAGTGTGCCTCTTTTGATGAGTGATGTCTAACATTTACGTTATTAGATAAGATCATGGACATCAAAGAAGTAGATTAGACGGAACCATAGCACTGTAGTGAAACTTGACAAGGTTTAACAAAGTGATGAACGGTATTTAGAAAGATATTTATAAGCATTATTGCTTGCAATATAGGATTCCCGACTAGGTGCAAGCGATTCCTAGGCCTAGATGGATGTCATCTAAAAGGCAAGTTCAAAGGAGTCATGTTAGCTGAAACTACAATTAATGATGCCACAAGTTGTTGCCAATAGCCTCCAGGATTGCAGAATCAGGAAATATTGAACCCTGATTATGGTTTCTCAAGGGGGTGTATCAAGCAATTGTAATGCCATATAAATTGGTTCTGGCTTCAGACAGGCAAAAAAAATCAAGCAATTATTTTTTTAGTACCCTAGAAACCAATCACATGCACAGTGCTATGGATTTTTGTTACATTGTCATTTCTTATCTATTGTTACATTCATTATTTCACATGCTTAAGAAGCAATCTGAAGTACAGAGGACAGCATGAATTTTCGGCAACAATTGAGAGCCATGATGAGAACGTGCCAATGAGATCTCAATACATTGTAATTCAAATCAATGTATCATCAAAAGAGGTTAATAATATCAATTAAATTGCCACATTCCACACATACCTATACAAAAGGCATAATTTATCTCACAATTATTTGTAGGGCAATACTAATGTAAGAATGTGGTGATCATCAAGAAAAGATGAGTTCACATAACTGATCCAAAGTGAAATTGTTGTCGAACATTCTGGCTCGCCAATCAAGCACTTACCTAACGAATGCATGGAAGTAAAGAAAAAAAAGAAAAAAAAAAACTGACTTAAGGACTTACGGTTGATTGTGGTTTAATCATTTTCTTCTCTTGCCTATATAGACACATGAAGGAAGTGGGGTGAGAGAAAAGTGGGAGAGATAAATAATAAAAACAAAAAAATTATAATTAGAGAGTTGGTGGTTCTCCTAGTATAATAGAGAATACTAGTTTTTCTCCTCCTTATTAGAGAGTTTGTAACATTTTTCCCACTTAGTGAAATTCTTTTATCTTTGCCAATAGTTTTTACCCTGATTTATTTAGGGGTTTTCCACATAAAATTTGTCTTTCATTTTAGTTATTATTTTTCAATTACTTTTGCGGTGACCTTACTCTATTCAGTCCTACATTCTTATAACAAGTTGTACCATAGCCAGATTTAGGTGTGTATCGTATGCTCTATGGTTGCCACTATAAGTGGATCCTCCACATCTAGAAAATAAGTTAAATTATTATTCACCCATCAAAGGAACTGATTACTGTTAGAATGAAGAATGAAGAGAAATAATAATCCATTTGATATTCTTCACATTGTTTACAAGTATAAATATATATACACTATAGTAGTGAATAGTAATGGGCTTTAACAACCCCCCCCCCCCCTCAAACTCAAGAAGGATCCGGAGGATCTGAGACACAGAGTTTGAGAAAATGGAACCGATGTTGTTCTCGGGTCTGCGCCTTGGTGAAGAAGTTAGCGACTTAAGACTCAGACGGCACGTACTGAAGAGCAATGGTCGACTGCTAACAGAGTGAAAGTGTCAAAGACGCACCCACACGAATATGTTTGGTCAATTCATGCTTCAAGGGGTCATTGGCAATCTGTATAGCACCGGTGTTATCACAGAGAAGAGGTGTAGGAGTATTACATGAAACATCAAATTCAGCCAACAACCAACGAAGCCATACAATTTTAGATGTGATCGTGGCAAGGGCCCGAAGTTCCGCCTCAGTGCTAGAACGTGACACTGCAGCCTGTTTCTTGGATTTCCATACAAGGAGATAAGTACCAAGAAATATGCAATAACCAGTGATGGATCGGCGGTCAACAGGGTCACTCGCCCAGGTGGAATCCGAGTAAGCGTGAAGCTGAAGCGGACTAGAATGGGCATAGAACAAACGTCGAGATGCTATCCCCCTCAAATAACGCAACACACGAAGTAAATGACCATAGTGAACTGAACTAGGAGCACAAACGAACTTGCTCAACACATGAACAGCATAAGCAATATCAAGCCTAGTGACTGTAAGATAGACAAGACTGCCCACAAGATGACGATAGCGACAAAGATCCTCTAGTGGTATGCCATCGGTGGGACAAAGCTGAACATGAAACTCCATAGGCGTAGGCTCGTAGCGGCAGTCCGTGAATAAGTAATGCCAAAGCGTACAATGAGATCCCGAATATATCGATGCTGAAAAAGAAAGCAACCATCATCTGTGGAAGTCACCTCGATCCCCAAAAAATAGCTAAGAGGTCCTAAATCAGACATCATAAATTGTTGGCTGAGACACTTCTTAACAAAAGCAATATACTCCATATCATCACTAGTACTCAACATATCATCCACATAGAGCAGAAGCAAAATGCGACCACGCTGAGAAGTATGGATGAATAATGCGGGATCATAATCGCTTGGTGAAAAGCCAACGGCACGCACCACAGAACTAAACACTCAAACCAAGCACGTCGAGCTTGCTTGAAACCATAGAAAGCACGACGAAGGCGACAAACATAGCCTTCAAATGTCTCAATGCAAAGGGGCGGATGCATATATACCTCTTCATATAAATCACCATGAAGAAACGTATTTTTTACATTCATCTAAGAGGTAGCCCAACAGCGAACAACAGCCACAACAATCAGAGTGTGAACTATAGTCAGATGAGCCACAAGAGCAAAAGTCTCATTATAATCACGATTATGTGTCTGTTAAAAACCACGAGCCACAAGACGAGCCTTATAGCGCTCCACTGAACCATCAGACTTTGTCTTGAGCTTATACATCCACTTACATGTAATAGGAATGGCTTACGTGGGTAAAGGAACAAGATCCTAAGTGTCTGTCTTCTCTAAAGCTAAAAGCTCCTCAGACATAGCCAACTGTCACTCGGGGATACTAGCTGCCTCCTGATAAGTGGACTCATATACAGCACTAACAGTAGAAAAACCATATCTGTTAGGTGCAGAGATAGTAGTATGATCACGAAGGTCATACCGAGACGTCGAGGCAGGCAATAGACCATCGGATGCTGGATCAGTGGTACTGGTCGGAGCATTGAAAGGAGCAGGAATGGAGAACTAGGGATCATAAGGAGCTTTAGGCCGACGATGATAGTGAAAAGGATAAGCGTCAAAAACTGAAGGTGGAGATGAAGAAGGAATAACAGATTACCCTATGGTAGGAACCAATTTCAAAAGAGGAATAAGAGGAACATGAAGAAACGAAATAGACTCTGTGGAAAGAGAGGAAGAGGGGTTGAGTAGCATGAGAATACAAATAAGGACGACTCTCATCACAAGTTACATCATGAGAAATGCGAATGCGACGTGCAGAAAGATCATAGCAACGATAGCTCTTATGCACAAGACTATACCCAAAAAAAACACACTCAATCGACTGGCCTTTTAACTTTGTACGTTTATGAGCTGCGAGTAAGACATAGCAAACACAACCAAAGACTCGAAGATGATCATAACAAAGAGGAAAACCGAACAAGATTTCCCCAAGACATTTACCCTGAAGAGAAGATGATGGTTGCATGTTGGTGAGATAAACCGCCATGCAAACTGCCTCAGCCCAGAAATGAGCAAGAACAAAAAACAAAGCCAGAAAAGTCCAAGCAGTTTCAATTATGTGACGATGCTTATGTTCAGCGATCCCATTTTGCTAATGAGCACCAGAACAAGAAAGTTGAGGAAGAGTACCCTCAGATAAGAGAACTTGATGAAAAAACAGTGAACAGATACTCTCCCCCAGAATCAAAACGAAAGACACGAATGACAGTAGAAAACTGACTGCGAACTATGCTAGCAAACGATTGATAGATAGATAACAACTGAGATCGATGTTTCATGAAATAGACCCATCTATGTCTAGAGTAATCATTAATGAAAAAGACATAATACTTGTGACCATCCTTCGAAGTTAAGGACGGAGGACCCCATACATCATAATACTTGTGACCATCCTTGTGTTTGTCTTCATGATGGTGAGTGTCACGGCCTCAACCGATCACCTTCGGCTGTGCGGCACCTGTCATAAACCATAGCGACAGGTCAGCCTTCCTTGCAAGAACAGTTAGTGAATTCCTGTTTGCAGTACAAGCACAGCGAAAATAAGCGGGCAAAACCGGAAAACATCCGCGGTACGAGAAACATGACACATGAAACCTATTTTGAGAGAAACATAAATCCAAGGTTGATTGAGCCCCATGCCCAATAGAGGTCTGGCGTGAATTCCATGACTTCACTTAGCTTGCAGTGTCCTCTGACGCAACTATAGCTTTAACCAGCCACCCTTGGTCACAGCGCGCAGTAGTACCGGTCACACGCGGTAATACCGCATGCCATCCTCGCCCCTGGCTCGGCAACGCTCCCGACCACGTGCCCACTTGCATACGCCTGCGTAAAACCTTATCAAATCCGGAATCAGCTCTCGGTCTCCCGGCCTGATCAAGTGTACCGCCCCGCCTGGACTTGCTAGAGATCCAACACTCTACATGATGAAGTCTTGCAACACTTGACTCTTGGTCACGCGCACGCCCACTGTCCAGCGCGAGCGCCTCACGGTCTCAGCCTATGATCGTGCGGGATATTCCACCCGTTTTTTGTCACGACACAACACACACCTCGCACTAACCGCGCGCTACCCAATCCACGCAGCTGTGCGCCCTCGTGGCTTGGCCTATGTGATAATGTACGCCCGCTGACCAAGTGTAAGGTCATCAACCCTTACAGTGGGATTCTTCATGATGGTGAGATTCTTCATGATAGCCGGTGAAGATGAAGATGTGGCTGGAAAAGATGACCAGCAAGGAAGATCTAATGACCGATAATTGAGAGATGGCCGGAGACGATCACCGGTGATGACAACTTGAGGAAGAAAAGATTACTGGCAAGGAAGATCTGATGGCCGAAGATTGAGAGATGGTCGGAGACGATCACCGGCGATGACTTGAGTTAAGATTTCTCAACCCTCTCTTATACCATGTTAGAATGAAGAATGAAGAATGAAGAGGAAATGATAATCCATTTGATATCCTTCACATTGTTTCCAAGCATGTAGTGAATAGTAATGGGCTTTAACAATTACTACCTTTAAAGCAAGATTGTTATAGAAACAAAGGTGACAAGGCATGAAAGCGAGAAATTCAACGCGATTAATTTCTTGTTGCGGAAATGGAAGATGAAGGCTATCCTGAGGAAGGATGATTGTTTAGCGACTATCAATTAAAGGCCAACTGAGATTAAAGACAACAAGTGGGCAAGACCACGGGAACGCCATTGCAAATCTTTATCTCACTTGCTGATGGAGTTCTATCAAGTATAAAGAAGAACAAGATAGCAAAGGAGATCTGTGATTCCCTCATTAAGTCGTACGAGGCTGAATCACTCCGCAACAAGATTTTCTTTAAGAGGAAACTCTATACTTGAGGAATGGTTGAATCACATCTATGACAGAGCACCTAAATACACTGAATACTTTATTTTGCCAACTCACATCATTGGAGCATAAAATAAAGTTAGGCGAACACGCAGATCTTCTACTCCAAAGTTGGTCAGATTTTTATAATAACTCGTTATTAACTTGACAAACAATGTCCCCACGGACATTCTAACCTTCGACAATATTGTAACCCTTATTCCAAAGGAAAATAGTCAGCACAAGAAAAGGAAAACAAGTTGGCAAGTTCACAACAAGCAAAGGCCTTGACGGTGACGAGAGGAAGATCAACAAGAATGTGGCCTCACTAAGAGCCATAATCATGGGAGATCAAAATCAAAATGTAAAAAGACTTTCAAATTATTACAACTGTAGGAAAGATGATAGATTTCTATTGGGCCTAGGCAAGCCATTTTTAAGGGCAATTATCCTCGAATGCTTGTCACTCTCTTCCAACAAATACCAACTTGTTTTCATCGGGCTAAACCCCTACTTTCATGGTCGTTAAACCCTCTCAAAAACCATTAAGCTTAAAATCAATTTAATAAACCCTCAAGAAACCCTAATTGGGAATTTCAAGGTTGGTCTTAAAAGTTTCCAAGATTCAGGTTCACATTTCAGCTCACCTCGGTCTCTATGATGATGCAAATAAAATGCTTTCACACTAACAAGCTGTGCAAATGCAAGTCATAAAGCCAACTCAAAATGATTTACCATTTAATCACAAAGGATTCTTATAAAAAACTAACATAATCATCCACCACAACTTTGGGCTAACCCCAAACCTAGAGTTAAGTTTTCCACCATATCGTGTCTCAATTACAACAAGAGAAAAGTGTAAATCTAGACATAAATCATGCAATTACAGGTGCAAAAATGAAAGACTCCCTATGTTTCACACAAAAAGGCACCACTGACTTGATCATCGATTTTCAGACTTTTTCCCTTTACTCTCACCTTTTCAGAGCCTCCAAAAATTCTTCTTCTTTAGCCTCCACCTTTTTATCTCCTGCCCTCCTCTGAAAACCGCTCTTTTGATGCATTTTATACTTAGTAATAAGGACTGGGCCCCAACTACCTTTACATACCACAGGTGTGGCAACTGACTTAAAGTGTTTTGTGTATCTTGAAGAGTTAGCCCATCTGTTGAGTCATGTTATCTTCCTTCTTTTCTCTGTAACACCCACATTTGGCATATATTTGGGGCCCAGTTCCACCCTAATACACACCAAAATTACTCAAAGATATAACTTGCACAAAAAATGAGAAGAATTTACTACAAGTGCTAGAAAATACATGATTAATCAACAATAAACAACTAAATGAATGCTCAGAATTATGCAGTGTTTATCTACAACATCCATCAGCAAGTGCAAAACGAAGATTTGCAATGGCATTCCCATCGTTCTCGCTCCACTTGTCGTCTTTAACCTCAATTGACCTTTAATTGATCGCTGCTAAGCAATCATTCTTCCTCAAGATAGCCTTCATCCTCTGCTTCCAAAACAAGAAATTAATCCCATTGAATTTCTCGATTTCATACCTTGTCACCATTAATAAACTACTTTAAGGGTAGTAATCAGTCCCTTCAATAGGTGAATAATAACCTAGCTTATTTTCCCATGTGGTGGATCCACTTATAGTGACAACCACATAGCATACGATAAGTACATATACACACCCAAATCTAGCTCCGGACCACTTGTTATAAAAATGCAGGACTGGATAGAGCAAGATAGCCGCAAAAGTAATTGAAAAATAATAACAAAAATGAAAGACGGATTTTACGTGGAAACCCCTAAATAAATTAGTGTAAAAAGCACAGGCAACAATAGAAGAATTTAAAAAAGTAGGTAAAAGACAAACCCTAATAATAAGGAGAAAAACTACTGTTTTGTCTCATACTAGAACCACCAACTCTATAATTATAAAAAACAATTTTATTATTTTTCTCCCCCACTTCTCTCACTTTCACTTCTTTCTCTCATTGGGAGCAATGAACAATTCCTCTTTTATGCAAGGCAAGAGAAGAAAATGATTAACCCACAATTAACCTTTAATCCCTCATTAGGAAGCCATCCTTTTTTTACTTCCATGAAGTTGCCAGGTAAGTGCATGATTGGTGAGCCAGAATGTTTGACAACAAAAATGTCCAATAAAACCTTACATGTTTATCAGTGGTTTATTCTCAAATGGAAGAAAACAAACAATCCCTAGCTAAGGGATCATTGTAGTTATCTCATCTTTGACAAAATTTGTTTTGGTGCATGTCAAACCAATGTTCAAAGGATCATGGATAATATAAACCAGACATAGTATAATACATATGAGGATAATGACTGATCAACAAGGGGTCTAACGCTTCTAGCAATAGATGAGAATGTGGTCCATTACAATACCGAGATGAGTTTAAAAGACTAATAAGTTTCCATACTTAATACTTATCTGGAATGTTTTACATTAGACAGATATAATAGTACTTCCATAGAAAGATGTTCGCTATTCCGTCAATATTCCATGTCTAGTGATATCATAATGCGTTGCTTAGCGTGAATCATGGTTTATAGGTTAAAAATAAAATATAGTGTTTTTTACAAACATGGAAATACAGGAATACATACCATATACGCATGTTAGCATATATGTGCATTATTACTAAAGATTCATTAAAAAAAGGTTATAATTAATATTACTTTACATAAATGTAAAAGAAACCAACACTAATTAAATAGTCACAAACTTCCAAAGCTGGGTTGGGCCCAATCAGCACCTGAATGGGTGATATATATATACACGTGCTGACTACTAGGTCTCCTGGACTCACTCTCTTGTTCATTCACTTTCTTAAAGCAACCACCTTTAGTCTAAAACCCCATGAAAACTCGAGGATAAGCTGAAGGGAATGACAAGCTAGAATATTCCAACTGTCTTGGCTTATCCAACTATCTTGGCTTATCCAACTTTGGTGCAGACTATCAATAGAGGAGCACCAACTTGATTCCTCAAGAAAAACTCTTCACCAAATTATTCAGTAATTATAAAAGTCATATGCATAACTCATAATCTAATTCATCATAACCGAAAGCATGTGGAAGTTGATAGTCATTTCATTAAAAGCAAAATTGAAGATGGGATCATATGCATAATGTATATGCCAACAAAACAGTGTTCAACAGAACTTGTTGACTACAAGACTCCCCAAACCAGCATTTGAAGCTCTTGTTGGAATGCTCAAGACGATTGAAATTTAACTACCAGCATGAGGAGAGTGTTGGCATGTAGAAAATGCAGGATCAAGCTGGTTTGGATATCTTTGATTTTGTTTAGATATTAATGTTTCTTAAGGGTGTTTCCTGTTTAATTGAAAAGCAACTCTTTATTTTAGGAGTTGTCACTTTTTTCATGGGATTATACTAAATATATGAATTTAGATATGACTCCTTATGTTCTATAAATAGCCTATTAGATGAATGAATAAAGTAGCTTAGAATTTTATCTTTCCTCCCTTCCTTATTTTATTTTCTTTACTCTTTTCCTTATTTCAATAAATCGCCCATTCCCAACATCTAATGATTAAACCTTATTTAAGAAGAAAAAAACACTGACAAGAGACTTTGGTTGCTGTATTGCTATAATCCTCTGAAAATATTATATTAGTTAAAGCAAATTTAGGATGGTTTATTACAAGACCTGAAAGTCAGCTTTGTAGATTCGCAACTTCGTAAGTTAATACAGTATAATCAAACCTCCAAGTGATGAAAGGATATGATAGCATATAAATTCAGAGAGAAAATGGAAATAAAAAGGATTAAAGGAAGAAATATAATGTGGCTAAATCTTCATAATAGAAGTTTCAATTTCAAGTAATCAGAAATTTTGACGAATGGTGAATATGAAGTTCAAGTTCAATTCAAAACATTATGATGCCATCTCTGACATTCAAGATCTATGATGATGTTTTAAAGAAGCAGTAAAGCAAGTGATCCATATATATCTCATCAAATTAAGTGTTGTGAATAACAATACTAGCATTTAGCATTGTTTACCAATAAAGTAGAAATTAATTAGTGAAGTGCAAAGAAAAAGATGACAGGCAAATGCAAACCTGAGACATAACTACTCGATAACTATATGATTGAGTTGGAGCACCATGGATGAATACAATAGTCCCATTGCAGCTATTCGATGTTCCTTAACAAAAAGCAAACATACCAAAATTAATAGAATTCTTCATAGGACAAAAATACTCCATACAGACAAGGACAATGGTGCTAAAGCACACACCAAAGATCTTTCATCATTAAAAAATAAAATAAAATAAAATAAAATAATAATAATAATAATAATCACAATGATGATGATAATAACAAACCTTCCTTTACAAAAAAGATAGAAAACATTATAGCTTAACTTTTTTTGTAGATATTTCAATATATCTGCATTACGAAGTTTATAATGTAGTAAAATGGTAACAATACGTGGACTCATCTGGGTTGGTAAGAACTAGAACCACACAAGGGGGCCAAAAGGTTTGCTTGTGTTCTTTTGTTATTCAGGATGCATTTCCAGTAGCAAATAATTCTCGATATGATACATGAGACAAAAGGCTCAACTAAGGTACTAGAATGACTCTACAAAACGACAATTTCTGGAAATGCCTTTTCGTGTATATGTGGGAATGATGCAAGCTACACCCAAACAATGGATCACTCACCTATGTTTCTTTCTTGCAAATTCTTTGTGGTTGGCCTTAGGAAGAAAATTTTTCGATTTGACAACTATTGGCTTGAATATGATAAGTGACATCAAAATGTTTTTAATGCTTGGAAGTCTAATCCTAATGGTTCCCCCGTGCATGCTTTTAGTCATCTTATTTCCCACACTAGAAAAATATTTCAAGTTGGAAATCTGCTGATTTAACTCCTCTTGACGCTGCTATTGCTAGAACTGAACACGATATTACTCTTCTCAAATCTAGAGAGGCTTCTATTAATTATTCCGACTAACTATATCACTGTTAGGGCTCTCTATAATAAGTATTCGGCTCTTCTTAGGCAGAATGCCAATCGTTGGGCCCAAAGAGCAAAAATGCTTTGGCTTAAAAATGGGGCTTTTAACACTTGTTTTTTTTATAAACATGCGAAAGTCAAAATTCATAGAAATAAAATTTCGTCTATCACTGATGAAATGGGCAACATTCCCACTAATTTCCATGCTATTGCCTCTGTCCTCTCTTATTTTTATACTAAGTTATGGACTTCTTCCAACAATGCTTCTGTCAACGATTTGGTTAATAGGTTGCCAAATAATCTCCCCTCATTAAATGATGAAGATAGAAGCACTCTCATTAGACCTGTGACTCTTTCTGAAATTTTTAGAACCCTCAAAGCAATGCTAAGAAGAAAGAGTCCAGGACCTGATCGGTTGAATGTAGAATTTTATCTCTTTTATTGGGAAATAGTGCAAAGGCCTTTCTTTGAAGCCATTAATCATGTTTTCCAAACGGCTAAGATTCCTAAATCCTGGGGACTGACCTTTGTTTGTTTGATTCCTAAAAAGGACTCCAAACAAGGTTAATGATTACAGGCCGATTTCTTTATGCAATGTTTGTTATAAGATTATTGTAAAAAAGATTAGTGAAAGATTAAAACTGGTGATTCATAAGCTTATTGGGTAGGAGCAAAGTGGATTTATGGCTGGGAAATCCACTTTTGATAACATTATTGTTATACAAGAGATTGTGCATTCCTTAGAATTTGATTCTCATTCTCCTCCTAGGATGTTTCTTAAGATTGATGTTGAAAAGGTTTATGATGCCTTGGAGTGGAATGTCATCCTTGCCACCACCCTTAGAATTATGATGTTCCCAGAAGTTTGGATTTCTTGGATTCACTCTTGTATCATTTCTACTTCTTTCTCTTTTTGATCAATGGTCAACCTTCCAATAGGATTACTAACCAAATAGGAGTAAGATAGGGAGAACCCCTGTCCCCTTTTCTGTTTCTTTTGGTTTCTCAAAACCTCTCAACTATTTTGAATTTTGCACTGAAACAGAACTTAATTCCAGAGTTTGATATTAGACTGGCTAAGGACCTTAACCATTTAATGTTTGCGGATGATCTAATTGCCATCACCAAAACCACTCGGAATGCTGTCAAGAATTGTAAGCTAAGTTTTGATATTTATAGAAGCCTTATTGGGCAGCAGATTAATCCCAACAAATCTGAAATCTATCTGCCCAACTGGTGCAACAGGAGAATTAAGGCCAAAATTGAAACAATTTTAAATATGAGATCTGGTTCCTTCCCTTTCAAATATCATGCTGCTTTAATCTCCCCCAAAAGATTACCTGTTAGTCAATTTCAAAATCTAATAGATAGAACTTAACTGAGCCTAAATTCCTGGAACCCCTCTGCTATCTCTCTTGCTAGTAAGGCAGTTCTAATCAATAGTTCTCTCATGTCCATCCCTATATACTACCTTTCATGCTACCATGTACCTGATACAACTTTGGATTTAATTTCCAAACTTGCTAGAAATTTTCTTTGGGGGCATGGCATTGCTGGAGGTAGATTCCACTCCATGAACTGGATTATTACTACAATTGACAAAGCTGAGGGGAGTTGGGAATTAAAAATTTAAGGAATACAAAAACAGCTTTCATGGCCAAAAATGTACTTGCGGTTATCAATCAGGAAAATAAGATTTGGATCCAAATTATGTCTCTTAAATATGGTGATTTTAATCTCTGGGACAAGCCTAATCTAGGCAGAGGCTCCTGGTTTTACAAAAGCCTTCAGAAAACGGCTGTAGTCATTAGACATAATGTTGCTCTCAAATCTTGTAATCCTGTTTGTACTGATTTCTTTATTCATGCTTGGATTTTTGATAATCCCATTTCATTAAAACCTACTTTTTTTTATGTGAATATGACTAGGGATAATCTTAATATTACCGATTTTATTGATGGGAGGGCTTTGAATAGGGATGCCATTCATCATGTTTTTGGGGATCTTATTGACTGGGATCTCCTCAATAGTATCACTTTTGATGCCAATAACCATAATCAGTGGAGCTAGACCGCTAATTCTTCTAATGGGAAAATCTCCAATCTTATTTATAAATTTCTCAATCGAGAACATACTCAAGATGGGGAATGTTGGAATGGATGCCATAAAATATGGAAATTGCAGACAACTCCTAAGATCAAAACATTCTCATGGAGGGTTTTTCATGGCATACTTCGCACATTTGAATTTCTTTACAATATAGACATTGGCCCTCAAACTTTAGGCCCCCTATGTGGGTTAGATAGAGAAACTCTGTAGCATATTGTGAATAACTATCGAGTGATCAGAAGATGTTGGCAATTACTCTCTGATTACACAGGGATAAATTGTTATATCCTGGATAATTTTCTGGAGGATAATTGGCTTACATTTGAAGTGAAAAAGGATAAAAACAAACAGTAATTCTTTAAAGCTCTGGTGGCAACCTGTGTTTGGAAAGCTAGGTGTGACTTGGTTTTTAGGAACAAGAGGCTGCATCCACACCAAATTTTCTTACAGGCTCTACGATCGACATAGGAATACGCTAGGATAATCCAAGGAAAAGTCATGGAGTATCTACAAAACTGAGTCTTTGATAACTCAATTAATGTTTTTTGTGATGCTTCATAAATTCCTAACACAGGCAATGATGGTGCAGACTTTGTACTGACAAAGGGAAAGAATTCAATCATCTTGGCAGGAGCAAGTGGAGTGGTAGCAGAATCAAGCGAGCATGCTGAACTCACAGCAATCAGGATAGCCTTGGAGCAATGCAAGATACAAGGGTTGAAATTGGATATAATATCCACAGACTGCATCACAGCCTTGAAACTCATTGAAGGAAATTATACAAGTCATAGCGGAGCTACTATGAGGGAAACTCAAATAATTAGGAGGATGCTGCAACAAGACAATGTAATCGACATCAACTACTGTCCACGGGAGATGAACGTGGTTGCTGATTTGATGGCAGATTTTGGACGAAAAAACCCTGGACTTCCCTTGTTTCATCAGGGAATTGACCGCCCACGGTGGTTGGAAGAAGCTGCAGACTTAGCTTAGCTGGATTAACCTTTTGATTCAGTTTGTTGTTTTGTTTTATCCTTGTTGTATTTGCTCTTTTGAGCTCCTCCCAACAAAAAAAAAAGCTGCACCCAAACAATCTAGCCAACATATGGACCAATATGACCCAAAAAGAATGTGCAAAGCTCCAACACTAATTCATGTGATGAAGCATGTGATTATCCTAATATGGTTGGTGAACTTAGCAAAATGATTTTAATTGTTGTATCAAATGCATATGCTTAACAGGATATCTAAATGTATGAGTTAGTTTAATAGAATTAGACATAAAAAATTATTCACACAATATAATGGAGCATAAGCACAATCAACTTTCTTTAAAAAAAAGGAAGGCAGAAATTAGACAAGCGGAATAAGCATAAAGAAGAATGCTAGCTACAAATGTACATGATTGCAAGCAAACATTTATCCAATACAAAATATCTCTCAGTAAGCTAGTAAAACAAATTAATGCCAATTTATGTCAATAATGACACCTCATTCCTACAAAGCCTTTGAGAAGGAAACAATAACTAGAAATTGGAAAACCAAGAGTAAAAATATAAGAAAAAGAAAAATTAATAATAAAAGCTTTCAAAACAGGAATTTTTTTTCCTTTCAATCTCTGCACTAATTTTGAACAATATACTTTAAAAAATTAGGTAAAATCCATAAATGAAAAAATAGCTGCAGTCATTCAACAATAAATACATAACAAAGGCAACAAGCCACTTAGCTATATGATAGAATGAACAATGAAGCAACAATAAATTTGCAAACCAAAAAAATAATTGTAGAAATTGATCAAAAGAGGTTTTTGAGATGAATTTATTTCAAGCATTTAAATACCTTTGGCACTAAATGAGTACAAATCAGCTAAATATATGTTTAGTTTCCAAAACAAATTAAAGGTGCATTCTACTATCATGTCTAATTTTCTTGTCACTAGAAATTTCTTACTGTCCAAATCTAGTGAGAAAGTTATTCACAATAACATGCTAGAATTCATCAAGTTTCCAAGGTGAAACAAGGTCTTGCAAGAAGAGATAGTTCAAAGCTATAACACAATGTCAAGAAACAGTTGAAAGCTTATGGCTGAATATAATTCAACTTGAATCAGCCTTATTACACCCTATGTATGAAAACAAAAATTTAATTCAATTATAAAGGCCTCTACTGCTAATCAGAGGAAACTTCATTCAAAGCCTCAAATAAATTTTATAATTGTAATCCAACAACCAAAGCAGGCATAGTAAAATAAATCCTACCTGTTTCTCGCACAAACCACCGAAATTTACCAGCTTTAACATAAGTGCCATAATCTTTACCCTTGTCTTCTATCCTCTGCATCATATATAAGTTGTTTACAAAATATTGCACTAATATAGACGCATGAATATGCATAAACAAGTATATAACCGTGAAAAACAACTTCCAAATATGACAAATGTGAAAAACTAATTGAGGCTATAAACCCAAATTCCAAAATCAAAACTGAAAATTAAATGTTTGCTTTCAAGATATTAGAGATGTTAGTATCCTCATGAGTGGCTACAAATGAAAGATTAGCTTCCTTACGTTTCCATCACTTCCTTGAATTTGAACCTGTTCAACCTTAGGGAGGTTGACACTTAATTGTTAATATAGGAAAAGAAAAGTCACAAGAACAATTTGCAAGCTGTTCAAGGTCAGGGTTAAAGTCTACCTGCTATCCTCTTCAAAATTGAAGATAACACTACACCGGGAAAAATTCTCACTATTGCTTATAAGCAAGTAATGGGCATCTGATGATGTGATAAGGAAATAACTTGATATCATGAAATTATTTCTTGTGCACAAACCATGCTTGACAAGCAAACCCTAGTTTGGAAAGTTTGAATTATTTGCTTGAGATATTACCGAGATCCTAGGAGCTTTTCTAGTTGTAGTTTGGTAACAATAGGATTCGTATATACTACACGTTAGTATGGCTTAAAATAGAACAGTTGTATTAGTTATTTTACTCCTAATTTTACGCTTTGTACAGTCTATAAGAAGAAGACTGCAAACCAGCATTTGTCATAACAAGGACATGTTCATTTCAAAGCAAGTAATGGGGAAGTCAAAGAGTAGCTAGACTTTCAAAAGTTCATTTGTTTCCTTGTAAGTGTCACTTCCCCTACTTTCCACTTCAACCAAATTATACTACACCCACTTGCGACCATTATTGGGCTTGATATTAAAAAAAATAAATGGCTTCCCCATTTTCCAACCATCAAGAAAAGTGGAAATCTTAGGGTCTAGCCATTGCAAATCTGCTTTCCATACACCAACGCACGCTTAAGACCCAAATACCATCACTAACACAAGATGCGAGAAAATTGATGCTGTCTTCCAACCCAATGCATCATCCCCATCTATATTGCGGCTACCTTAGGAGCGGAATCAATAGTAGAAAAGGCGTCAAAGAAGACGGGCCAAGGTGGAGATGCTAGGGGTTCTCGACGATGACAAAAAAAAGGGTCAGGCGAGTGAACAGGAGTAAGCGAGGAAGAATCAATACATAAAAAAAGAGACGGGACAATAGAAGAATGAGAGAGAAGCTCTGGAGAAAGAGCGAGTGACGCAGAAAAAAAAGACACTGAAAGAGCATCCTTAATAGGAGGAGTAGCAAAAAAAAAGACAAAGGGACTATAGGAGAGGGAGACATAGTAGGAGTAAAATCATAGGAATGGGTGGACTCATCAAACTTGACATCACGAGAGATGCGAATACAACGAGTGACGGGATTATAGCAACGATAACCTTTATGCTCAAGGATATACCCTAGGAAAACACCAGGAACAGACTGGACTGTGAGTTTTGTCCACTCACGAGGTGAAAGCAAGACAAAACAACGACAACCAGATACACGGAAAAGACCATAGCGAGGAGGTGTGCCATGTAGGCATTCGCCTAGGCTACGGTTCAGAATGTGAGAAGAGGGTTGTACGTTAATAAGATAAACAACGGTATTAAGCGCTTTAGCCCAGAAATGAGGACGGAGGAAGGCACCAAGCAGTAGAGAACGGGCTGTCTCTAAGATGTGACGGTGTTTGCGCTCAGCGACACCATTCTGATGATGAGCCCCATGACAAGATAACTGAGGCAAAGGTGACCTCAGAAGACAAAAAGACATGAAAGGACTAAGAAGTGTATTCACCGCCAGAGTCAGGCCGAAAGGTCTTGATAGAGGCAGATAACCGGGTGTGCACCATAGTAGTAAAAGAGCGATAGATAGACAATAACTGACTACGTTGATGCATAAGATAAAGCTAAGTGAAGCGAGTGTCGTCATCAATAAAAACACTATAATAGCGATTTTCATTTTTAGATACAAAGGGAGTATGACCCCAAACATCATAATGAATAAGCTCAACAAGAGCAGCAGTTTGAGACACTCAAATGGTAAGGACGCTGTAAACGATTACCTAGCTTACAGTCAAAACAAACCACATCTGAAGGAGGAGAGACGGCTCCTAAGACACCATGACGAACAAGGGATGACATACGAGGACACAAATGACCAAGACGATGGTGATACATATGTTGAAATAAAACAACGGCATGACAATAAGGTACGTGTTCGACTGAAGAGGGAAGACGAAGGGAATCCAATGCATAAACTCCACTACGACGGGGGCTAGCTCTAATCAGCGTTCCACTGCGATCCTGCACACAACATGAGGTACGGTCAAAAATTACCTGACAGCCATAATTAGTAATAAAAAATTACGAGGTAATGTCACATAGTGCAGAAGCAACGAGATCAGTGGAGATGCCGTCAATATGTCCAAGAACACGGATGTTGTTGAGGATTCGCTTGACAGTGAGCCGCCAGAGAATGTAATTGGTGTCGTCAAGCATTACATCAGAATGTTGGAAGTTTCGGTGACGAACTACTGCTGGTACTCCCTTGAAGCCATAATGTGGTGCTTGACGACACCAATTGCATTCCCTGGCGTCTCACTGTCAAGCGAATCCTCAACAACATCCGTGTTCGTGGACATATTGACGGCATCTCCACTGCTCTCGTTGCTCCTGCACTATGTGACACTACCTCGCAATTTTTTATTACTAATTATGGTTGTCAGGTAATTTTTGACCGTACATCATGTCGTGTGCAGGATCGGAGTGGAACGCTGATTAGAGCTAGCCGCCGTCGTAGTGGAGTTTATGCATTGGATTCCCTTCGTCTTCCTTCTTCAGTCGAACACATACCTTACTGTCATGCTGTTGTTTTATTTCAACATATGTATCACCATCGTCTTGGTCATTTGTGTCCTCGTATGTCATCCCTTGTTCGTCATGGTGTCTTAGGAGCCGTCTCTCCTCCTTCAGATGTGGTTTGTTTTGACTGTAAGCTATGTAATCATTTACAACGTCCTTACCATTTGAGTGTGTCTCAAACTACTGCTCTTGTTGAGCTTATTCATTATGATGTTTGGGGTCATACTCCCTTTGTATCTAAAAAGGAAAAGATCTATTATAGTGTTTTTATTGATGACTACACTCGCTTCACTTGGCTTTATCTTATGCATCATCGTAGTCAGTTATTGTCTATCTATCGCTCTTTTACTACTATGGTGCACACCCGATTATCTGCCTCTATCAAGACCTTTCGGCCTGACTCTGGCGGTGAATACACTTCTCAGTCCTTTCATGTCTTTTTGTCTTCTGAGGTCATCTTTGCCTCAGTTATCTTGTCATGGGGCTCATCATCAGAATGGTGTCGCTGAGCGCAAACACCGTCACATCTTAGAGACAGCCCGTTCTCTACTGCTTGGTGCCTTCCTCCGTCCTCATTTCTGGGCTAAAGCGCTTAATACCGTTGTTTATCTTATTAACGTACAACCCTCTTCTCACATTCTGAACCGTAGCCTAGGCGAATGCCTACATGGCACACCTCCTCGCTATGGTCATTTCCGTGTATCTGGTTGTCGTTGTTTTGTCTTGCTTTCACCTCGTGAGTGGACAAAACTCATAGTCCAGTCTGTTCCTGGTGTTTTCCTAGGGTATATCCTTGAGCATAAAGGTTATCATTGATATGTTCCTGGTGTTTTCCCAGGGTTTGTCATACGCGTCGTGTTTTTTATGGTCTCAAACAAGCTCCACGGACCTGGTTTGCGAGGATCAGCATAGTTGTTGAGACTATTGGTTTCACTGCCAACATTCTTGATCCAGCAGCATTCAATCATACTTCCTCTCAAGACCGTACCATTCTTCTTTTGTATGTAGATGACATGATTTTTACTCAGATGATTATGCTCACATTAAGTTTATGAAGCAGAAACTGTGTGAGACCTTTTTGATGACTGATCTGGGTCCGCTTTGTTACTTCCTAGGTATCATGATCACTTCCCATCCTAATGGTTATCGTTTCTCTCAGCAGCAATACACTCGCGATTTGCTTACTCAATCTGGTTTGACTAATACATGTACAGCTGCTACATTTACTGCTCCGAGCTTCGAATGGTATTCCTCTATCAAACCCATCGCGTTATTGACACCTGGTTGGCAGTCTGACCTACTTGGCTGTCACTCATCCTGACATTTCCCATGTTCACATTCTCAATCAGTTCGTTACAGCCCCTATTTTTGTTCATGATGGTCATCTCCTCAAGGTGCTGTGGTATATTCGTGGCACTGTATCCCGTGGTCTGTTCTACCATCATCTATCCACTCTTCAGCTGCAAGCATACTATGATGCTACTTGGGCAAGTTCTCTTGATGATCGGGTATCTGTTACTGGTTATTGTATTTTTCTTGGGTCTTCTCTTGTTGTTTGGAAGACCAATAAACAGGCGACTGTTGCCATGTCCAGTGCTTTGGCTTCTACCGTCCAGGAGGTACTCCAGCTTCGTTCTATCCTACAAGATTTTGGTGTACCGTTTCCTGCCCCCACTCTTTTTCACTGTGACAGTACTGGTGCTCTTCAGATTGTTGCCAATCCGATCAAGCATGAGCTGGCCAAACACAATGGTGTGGATGCTCATTTCACCAGATGTCATGTACGCGCCTAGGCAGTGCCTCTTCACTATCTTCTCACAAAGGTCCAGATGGTTGATTTCTTCACCAAAGCACAGACGCTTGATCAGCATCTTTTTATGTTATCGAAGCTCAAGACAGATCGTCTTAAGTTTGAGGGGCATGTTAGATGTATATGTATACTTATATGTATATGTTAGTTATACATGTATACTTGTACATATATGGTATCTATTTCTTCCTATATGTAAACATATTCATGATCAATAATTAATGTTCAGGATTATTAACTTAAGCCATCTCTTTCTCTCCTTTCTCTATTATGATATTAGTTAATTTAATATTTTGTTAGTATCATCTTATTTAGAATTTATAGCTACATATATATGTAGTCCCTAAATATGTTTGGAGAAATGGCCTATAGAATTAAATCTTCTACGAACCTATACACACGCCCAACGAGAGGAGCGTGATGAGAAAATATTTGGATTATTAAGTAATGTTTCAAGATTACGTACATTACAACACCTTACAATATTTAACACAAAGCGACATTGTCTAGGAATGCATTTTGAACAACTTCATTGGTAGACACTTGTCACAACCCATACTGACCCTCCGGTAGCTTTGTGCCGCACTTGGCTATCCTAAGGCACCAAGTCAGCCTTTAAACACAGCCTAGTTGGAAACGCTCACAGAATCACAACGCAAGTAATTGAAAACCAAGCCCAACCAAGCAACCATGCAAGGAAGCGAAGTTTAAGAAAGAAAAACTAACTCGCTATTGAATAAGAATAGTTTAATTCCAAACACATGGGATGCCCAAGGATAAGCATCATCCTAGGGCTCACATGCACTCAAAGGTCATGTCAAGAAAAACACAATAGACACAACTTGCTACAGTGTACAGTGTTGCACCATGTTCACATGTTTTATCTCCTTATTACAGCCTTATTACAATATCTTGCCCTGTGCTCATCCTCATCTCCGTGCTACAATGCCGTCCATTGTCATTGTGCATCTACCTGGCCAAGCTTTGGTCATGTCACACTCCGCGCACATCCAGCCTCAGTCACGCCGACACACTTTGATGTTGCGGGCGTGTCCTTCGGTCATACTCGCCCCCCTCGACCATGTGTGCATACCTCTCGTTTCTGAGGCTACCGAACAACCCATATCTGCCCGTTATAACTGCATGCTCACTAGCCCACGCACATCATTCCCCGCACATGAAAAATCAACTAAGTGTTGGCTGACAACCTCCGTCCGCGCCAACTTAGTCTTGGTCGAGCATGTGTTTGCCACACCCATGCGCACGCGCCGTCGAGTCTTGGCCATAATCTAGCGGGTTGCCACGCCCGCTCTTGGTCATGCACCCACGGAAATGCGCCCACACGCATTACCTTATTGGCACGGTTGAGCGCTTGCACGTGCCTGCCTCACTCGCCACACTCACTTGGCTAGGTTGCCCCGACCATGCGCAGCACAAGCCCGTGTATCACTAGCCAATCGGGTCTCGATCACTTGGGTAGAAATCTCAGTCATGGTCGCACGTAAAGGTCACAACCCTTACAGACACCTCAGTAGGGATGAAGCTTTTAATGTTATGCTTGAATGTGCCACACACCAAGATTGTCAAATAGGTAAGACAATACAAGATATCATTACTTTAGTTCTATGGTGAAGAGTACAATCATAACATAAGCATGTATCATATTGCAATGATCCCTTGATAACTCATGCGTCATTATGGCACTCATCTATTTTAATTTCACAGTTAGTTTTCTTAGGAAGTATAAAATGAAGGCTCATTTGATTTGTGTTGGAAGTTTGATGTGTACGCTTCCATTTTCTTTTCAATAAGACAAGATATTGGATAAAAGTGCCCTAATACTTAAATCAATTTTGCACTAATGGAAAGATAAGCTAACTATATATGTGATCTCTATGTTTGCTTTCGTAAAATTGTTAGGATGCCGGCCAAAATATCTTAGAGAATATCAAAAGTGTTGTTTAAACCCAGACAAAAGCAAAAGAGCTCCTTAAAATTTCTTTGGTGGCCTAATGGCTATTTAAGACTAAACAAAGAGTTCAATTTATATGTACTCAAAATCTGTTACTCAAGAAGTTGTTTAAATGGAGACACTGACTACTCCTTTAAACTAACAAAAGGTGTTAAATCATCATTGGTGAGTATTGGTAAAGCCATGAATGTGTGAGGGCCAATTCGTCTTTACATAGTGAAAAGCAAAACAATTCATTTGTTAGATAAAAAATCGATTAATTGCTAAAGCAAAAACTTACCTATATATTAAAATTTAACCCTTTTAAATTAACGCCAAGGTGTTTGGGTGGTGTGTAAGGATAACTTGGGTTAATGCAAGGCTACTCTAACAAGACAACCTAAGTATGTCATGCTTCCAAGAGAAGTTAGGATACTTAGGTGTCAATGAAATAAATTGCCATGCACATAAAAAAGAAGACAGAAAACCCCAAAAATTTCACAGGTGCTCCATCTAAAGCAAATTGCCATGAACTAGAAAATCCAGCAACTACCAGAACATGAAAAGTTGAAAAAAGGTTCATAGATAACGGCCAATACACCCTAAATCACCAATACTCAAATGAATAGCACTTTTAAGATATTTGTAATCAATAGAATATCTCTAGAATCAAAGAGTCCCTATAAGAAATATAAACTTTTATGCTAACAAATTCAACTTTGGCTATGTTAGCACCTTTACCCTTGTCATCACTAGAAAATTCCCTAGAAATTCTGAAGGTGCTCCGCTAAAGTTCTCTTTCCCAAGAAAGTCTTATTTATAGTTTTTCATATCATGATTAATGCTAACCAAATTATTATGTCATGATTTCAAAAGAATTAGGACACTTAGTTAGCAAAAAGACCTATCAAAAGTGTTCATTTCGCAACTGCAAACAAACTAAGTAGACTAAAATAACCAAACAAAATCCTCAAATTGCTTTCTTCAACCCAAATTGCCATGAACTAGAAAACAAAAAAAATGACATAAAAGGCAAATTTGGCAAAAGGTTGAGAGAACGTGGTCAACACATAAGTAACTAGCAGGAATACCCAAGAAATTACACAAATGCTCCAATCAATGTCCCATTCTTAAGAAATCCTTGATTGTAGTTGCTAGATAAGTAGTAATCGCAGCCAACCTCTTATACGTCATAAGATATCATTGCAACATACAAGCTTGCACTTGCAAACAAACTAAGAAGACCAAACAAAACCAAGAGATTCTAATGGTGTTCATTTTAAGCCAATTTCAAGGAAACAGAAAATTAAAATAAATTAACTAATAGAGCGAATTTGACAAAAGATTGAGAGGTGATATGCAACACACATGGCAAATGATTGGCATTCCTAGAAAACTTCTGCAAGTGTACCATTCAAAATCCCATTCCAAAGAAATTCCTATTTGTAGATGTAAGGTCAGCATTAATGGCAACTGTAAGGGGGCTCAGCTCCAAGGCGGGCAAGGGCGTCCGCAAGATCATGGCCAAGACCTAATAGCGTGTGCGAGGCCGTGGGCACGCGCAAGACCAAGCACAACGTGGGTGTGCGCTACCGAGGCTGCAGCTCAACACTTAGTCATTTTCAGGCTGAGTGGGGGATGGGCTATGATAACCTCGGAATGACATATGTCTGATCCATGCAAGCTGATCCGGAATCAAGCAGGCTGATCCGGAACCAGGCAGGCTGATTCGGATCTGATCCAAGCGTGGCTGGGTGGGCTGCGTGCCAAGACAGATATCAAACTCGACTTAACCTCAGAAGCCAACAGTGCGGATCAGCGGGTTGATTCAGAGGGCAGCACTGTAGCCAGAGGATAAGGGTTGGAACAGTGGTCGATTACTGTAGCTAGCCCTGTGGTGCTAGTTCTGATTTGACCGTTGACCTCTCCTCCACCGTTAGATTGAGTCATGGGAATGATATCCCTTGCATGGGATTGACTATATATGCCTTGTAGCTTCCCTTTAGGAGGGACTTTGGACCCTTAGCTTGGGAGGAGCTTGGGAGGCTTGCCAAAGCTTAGTATTGAGCTTTGGACCTGAGCTTTGAGAGCTTGGGAGCTTGGTTGTAGGCCTTAGCCATGATGTATTTCTTCTCATTTATAGAGAGTTTCTGATTTCTCTCTTATTCTTTGTTGCTCTTGTATGGTGTGTGCTTGTATGCTTGCTTTGATGCTTGTATAGCAGGCTGTCGCTGCGTGAAATCCGGATTTGGATTGTCCGGTAATGGGAGAGGCTGGCTTGTTGCCCGGGGTGACCAGTGCCGCACAGCCGCGCGAGACGATTCCGGATTTGGAAGCTGATTTCTGAAATCTAGGGCTGTGACAGCAACCAACTAATAAAGTATGCCAAGCTTCCAACATAAATTAGGATGCTTAGTCCTCATAAGGTCTCATTGCATTAAATAGCATAGCAAACAAAATCTCCTTGCAAAATATTGTCAGGGACTTGGTCCTTCACCAACAACCCATCCTGCCAAGGACCTGTACTGAGCAGTCTCAGCTCTTACATATATAGCCTTGCAGCCAAACTAAGAAAACCAAGACAACCCAATAAATTCTAGAAGTGCTCCATTCAAGGTCTCATTCCCAAGAAATTCCCATATGCAATTATCATATCAGTATTAACGCTAGCCAACCTCTAAAGAATATCATGCTTCAAAAAGAATCTAGGATTCACTTAGTCCTAATGAGACCTCATAGGAATACATATAGCCTTGTAAATAAACAAAGAAGACAAACTTGTAAAAGTATTCTTCACTGCACCTGCCCAACCAAGTATGTCATATTTCCAACAGAATTAGAATGCTTAGTCCTCATAAAGTCTCATTGCAATATACTTCAGTTGCAAAGAGTCTAAGAAAACCCAAAAAAGAAAAAAGAAAATTCTGAAATTTCTCCATTCAAGGTCCCATTCCCGAGAAATTCTTATTTGTGGTTATCATATCAATATTAACACCATGCAACCTCTAAAGAATGTCATGCTTCCAACAAAAACTAGGATTTCCTTAGTCCTCATAATGCCGCCTGGCAATATACATAGCCTTTCCAACAAAGAAAGAAGGCAAACAAAACCTTAGAAAATCCAAAGGTGCACCATTCAAACCAGAATACCAAGAACTAGAAATTCCGAGCAATTAACAAAAGAAAAAAAAAAGGCCATGATGAAGGGTTTGAGAATAGACATACATCAAGCATCTGGCCAACATTCCCGGCCTCGGCAGGGGTCTCGGATAGTTGGATGGCGCTGCGGCTAGAAGGGTTATCAGTGACGAAACCAAAGGGATTGAAAGAAGGCTTGTCATCAGCTCCTCCACTCTGCTTCTTGCTCTCGCCAGAGCCCTCAGTGCTGCTGCTGCTGCTAGCAACGAAAGATGCCCTCCTTGGTCTCTTCTTCAGGGAGATGGAATGATAGGGTTTGGAAGGAAGAATGGAAGGGAAGGAGGAGGAAAAGAGCACGCCGGTGGCCATGAGGATGGAGTAGCCGTGGTTTGAGAGAGAGAAAGAGAGAGAGACTTTAGACGAATTTGTGGATTCAAATGAGATGGGCTTCTCTGCGTTACTGGTTATAAACAAAGCTGAACATTTTTTGTGGCTTGTTACGGGAAACTTATGGACTAGTCCCTGTATTGTTTTTTTACATTATCAATAGTCCTTATAGGTTGTTCCCTTTATCTAAATAATCTATTTCTTTTATTTTATTTTTTTACTTTTTTTTTGTTCTTATCCTTCTTCTCTGGGTTTTTTTTCTATAATCACACTATTTTTTTAAAAGAAAATGTTGAGAAGAGGGAAACAAGTATGTGAACTGTTATTTTGAGACTAAAAAGTTTTTAAAAATAAATTGGAGAACTCTGTAACAACTATCAAGGATTTAAAAACCAAACCGGACCGGACCGGCCTGTTCAACCGGGAACCGGCCGCCAGTCCGGTTCAATTGTATATATTGAACCGGGTTCTAATTGAACGGGCCATGAACCGTTATCGGACCGGGAACAGGTGAACCGGTTCAACCGGACCGACCGGTTTAAAAAAAATTCTCACAAATAATTGATTTATTTCACTCAAATACTCAATCACTCTCACAAATCCAATAATTAATACAAATCAAATAATCAATAGATTCAATACAATAATAATTGATTCTTCAGTGATTCACACGTCACACTTCACATGTTCAGAGTCTTCAAACTTTGACTTACAGTGACATTAATAATCAATATAATAATAATTGAATTAGTATTCACTATTCAATAATCACTAATCACTAATTAGTCACTGATTTGTATTAAGTTTTAAGTTTTAACTTTTTAATTTCTAATTCTAATCTCTCACAGATCACAAAGCACAAGCTGCACAAGCAGCACAACTTACGGAACACTGTGACTCACGGGACTTCATCTTCAATCTTCATCCAAGTCCAAGGTTGCCAATGCCATCACCGGAACCCTAAAGCAAGTCACACAATCCTCCACGGCGGCGGAGTCTTTCCCCTTCCTCTCCCGAGTCTCTTCTCCTCCTTCCCTACACTTTTGACTCCTATGAAACCCCTGCGCCAGTGAACCAGAAAATTAGGACATCTTCCTTCGATTCGACGGCCTCGACTGACTGGATCTTGCCTCGTCTCCTCAGGAGGTTGTTCAGATTGGGCTGCAGGTGATCTGTAACCTTGTGTTTGCCGGAGAGGAGCATTAAGGGTTAGGCTGGTTAGCAACTTAGCATTTTTTTTTTTTTTAGTTTGATGAATACTTGACTAGTTGACTATAATAATGTATGTCTATATGTTGAATGAAATTCATGGCATGGATCCTTGCAAGCTTGCACCACTAATGATTTTATTTTTATGATTGTTATCATTTTATCATGCTATCCAATTTCCAATATAGTGAAATGAATCAAATCAAAGGATTCATGAATCATCTTATCATATATGTCCAAAATATGTCCAAAATTTTGAATAAATTATTTGATTTAAATCATTTGATGAATTTGATCTAATCACTTATCAATTATCATATATGTTTTGGAGTAAATGAGATATGTTGTAGAGTAAATGAGAAACTCATATTGTTGTGATTGGTTTTATGATCTAATCTTTGTATTAGCATTGATTTATTAATTTTATTTAGAGTAATCTGATTACTTACTACTACCAGCATGAACATGTCCTCAATTTTTTTTTTTTGGCTTTTATAAGTTTGATTATGAATCACTGAATTGTTATCCAACATATTATTTGGTTTGTTAATGGAAGAAGGTAGCTCAAACCCGGCAAGAGCGACACCATCATCAACATCGGCCCCACCTAGTCAGTCTTCATTTGAGCAATCTTCCCGATCAGTCCGTTCAAAAACAGATTTAGCATGGAATTATATCAGTGAATCAAGAAGCAATGATGGGAAAAAAATGTTCATTTGTAATTTTTGCTCTAAAGTGGTGAAAGGTGGAGGCATTCATAAAATGAAATTGCATCTTGCCGGGCAAAGGGGTGATGTAGGGCCATGTAAAAAAGTTCCTACAGAAGTTCGTTATAGATTGCAAGAAAATTTAAGGGAATTTCATGAACAAAAAGTGGCTAATGAGAGGGAACCGGTGAATCCATTTGGGTGTAGTGGGCCTAGTGACATGAATGAAGACCCGGATAATGAAAGTCTTCAAGATAGTGGGCCTAGTGACTTATCAAGAAAAAGAAAAAAACCGGGCATTGCATCTTATTTTCCAAGTGGTAACAAACATGGATCACAACCCACTATTAGAGCGGCATTGCAAAGCAAAGAAAGATGGCATGAAGTGGATTTGGCTATTGCCCGGTTTTTCTATGATGCTTGTATCCCAATGAATGCTTCAAATTCATTTTATTTTCAACCAATGATAGATGCTATAGCATGTATGGGTTTGGGATACAAAGGTCCTACGTATCATGCTTTGCAAACTAACTTGTTAGAAGAGTCAAAGAAAGAATTGCAATTACTTGTTGACACCTATCGCAGTAGTTGGGTAGATTGTGGATGCACAATAATGGCCGATGGTTGGAATGATATTCGTCAAAGGTCTTTGATCAATTTTCTTGTGTATTCCCCAAAAGGAACATCATTCATCAAATCTGTTGATGCCTCAGACATGATTTCGGATGCTTCTACCCTTTGTAATTTATTTGCAGAGATTGTGGAGATTGTTGGGTGGAAAAATGTGGTTCATGTTGTTACAGATAATGCCGCCAATTATAAAGCCACGGGAGGATTGCTTAATGACAAGTATCCCAGTATTTTGTGGACACCATGTGCAGCTCATTGTTTGAATTTGATGCTCAAAGATATTGCTAAAATTCCTCACATAGAGACTTTAGCGCATCGTGCCTCTTCAATTTCTGTTTTTGTGTACAACCACAAGTGAACTTTGAGTTGGCTAAGAAATATAAAAGGTTGGACAGAGATTCTTCGACCTGGTGATACTCGATTTGCAACGACTTTCATTGCTTTGAAGAGTCTTCATAATTATAAGTCTGACTTGCAAGCTATGATTACTTCTAGAGACTTTCTTGGTTGGAATGGGTCTAAGACAAAAAAAAGCAAAATATGTTTGCAATATTGTCTTGGATAATCAATTTTGGAATGATTGCTTGGTAGTAGTCAAAATAGCTTCTCCACTTGTGCGATTGTTATGCATTGTTGATTCCGATGAAAGACCTTCTTTGGGTTATGTTTATGAAGGAATGATTAGAGCAAGCAAAGCTATAAAAGAGACATTTAAGTATGTAAGGAGATTGTACCAATCTTATATCTCAATTTTGGAGGAAAGATGGGAGCGGCAAATGCGTCAAGATATTCATGCGGCCGCATTTTGGTTGAATCCAACATTTCAATATGATAAAGACACGGTTCAAATTTTCCATTCACCGGATGTTATGGATGGATTTATAACTATAATTAGCAACCCTAATATTGCTCCAAACCATAACAAAATGATAGTTGAATCTTCAACTTTTCGAGAGCGATTGGGTAGCTTTGGAAATACCTTGACCCAATCTTCTAGCAAAAATACAAGGCCAGGTATGATAATAAATAAATAACTTGTATTTTCTTTTTAACTAGAGTTTTACAATTTACATATTCAATTATTCATCAATAACATAAATGTTTTTTTTTTATTTAGATGAATGGTGGAGGTTCTTTGGGCATAGTGCTCCTAATTTACAAAAACTAGCTCTCAAAATTCTTAGTCAAACATCTTCTTCCTCGGGGTGTGAAAGAAATTGGAATGCATTCGAGAGGATACACACAAAACGGGGAAATAGGTTGGATCATCAAAGGTTAAACGATCTTGTCTATATACATTATAATCTTCGTTTGAAGAATAGGTATGTGATTTATTCATTTATTTAATTAATGTGAGACTTTATCTATTATAAATTTTGATAAATTGTTTTCCATTTGTAGGAACTTTAACAAGAGCAACAATTTAGATCCGATAGATTACGAGTGTATTGACAAAATTGACACTTGGGTCGTTGAGAATGAGCCTCCACGAGAACCCGAACTTAATCTTGAGGATTTGGAAAATATAGTTGCTCAAGTTGAAGGAGAAGGAGAAGGACATGGACATGAACAAAGAGAAGGAGGGCAAAATGAATTTGACCATAATATTCATGGTTAGTACTAAGTTACTAAAGTGACTACTATGATTGCAAGTTAAAGTTTATATTCTACTTAACATTAATTACTTATAATTTATAAAATACTCTTTTTTATAGGTTCAACAAATTATAATGATGATGATGTTTTGGCGGTTCAAGAGGAGGATGTTTTGATTGTTCAAGATGGAATTAATTTCTCATCCTTTGATGTCAACCAAGGCAATGAAGAAGATGAAATTTGTGGGAATAATGATAATTAATGAATCATGAATGAGACAAGATGAAAAACTTGAGTTTTTACTTTTTGTGGTGGTGTTATATTTTATGATTTGAATCTTATTCCTTATGATTTTGGACTTGTTTGAATTTGAATGTTGTATTTTGAAACAATGAATTTTATTATGTAGGAGTTTGAACTTTGAATTCCTAATGCTTGTGAATTTATTTGGTGGTTCATGGTTATATTAATATTGGAAAATTTGAATTTTATTATGTCGAAGTTGTGAATTGAATCAATTGATGCTATTGCTTGTGGACTTGTTTGGTGCTTTGTTATTTGTACTTTGTAAACTTGTAGTATTTTTGTATATAACTATGTATGTTCATGTTGAGAAATTAAATTTTATGTAGAAGTGAAAGTTGTGAATTCTTCAACTTGTGCCTTGTGGTTGTGATGGGCTTATTTGTTTCTTGTTAGTCTTGTTTTGAGTCATGTGGAGTCTAGACTTGTGGTTGTATACTTATATTTTAAAAATAAAATTTATGTAGGAACTAGGAAGTGTGATTTGTGGCTTGTGAGCTAATAAAAGAAATAAAATTTTAATTTTGATAGTTATATTTATTAAATTTCTATTTTTTTTCCGATTTTTTTGGATTTTTTTCATAATTTTATGAAATTTCTTTTTTTTTCTAATTTATTTATTTTAAAAATTAAAAAAAGATAGAAATCATTGAACTGGGCCGGTCGAACCGGTTGGACCGGTTGAACCACGAACCGGTTGGCCAACCGGTTCATCAACCGGTCCGGTTTTTAAATCCTTGACAACTATCAAGCATAGTCTTGCTCAACAAGTGTTTAATAATTAAATTTTTCATAAAAGAGTGTTTGTTACTATTGAACGTTTGGTGGTACACTCAATTTATGAAGCCCATTCATATTTTTTTCAAATGAGAACAGCATTGCATCCACATTTTTCTTCAAATGAGAAAATTGGTGTAACCCTTACAATGATGAAATACTATTTATTTTTTAGTTTTTGGCTATAAATACATGATTCATCAATAACCTCTTGGCCTAGTGATATGGGATCTTTTGTGTAGAGTTTTTGTTTTGGAAAAAAATCCAAAATTAAATTCTATAGCCCATGCAAGATGAAAATGCAAGTGTTTATTAAACTTGTTTTACATCTGTGCACACGTTCTTAACATTTTTTAAGTGGGAGGGGCACTTATCGCCTATTAATCAAAAAATAAATAAATACGTAATTCATTGTTATCCACTTCACTCTCTTCCAAATAATTTTCAAAATTATTTAAAAAAATGCAAAATTTTCAATATCCAAAATTCACATTCTTCTCTGTCTTCACAAACTCTAATTCAAATAGTCTTTAAAAAAATAAAATATTATTTTATGGAAATATGAATATTTTTAAAATATTTTAATAATATATTTTAAAAAAATATAACTTTGGTATATATTAACTAATTATGTTCATTAAATAATAAAATATTTTTATTAGATACATATCTTTATTATAAAATATGTCTCGAGAATAATTGAAATGATTGCGGTTCTTATGTTATGTGTAACTATTATAAAAAATAGTTTTATAAATAACAGTTTAATTAATTAATAAAGTAGTATGCGTATCAAACTATAAAAGCCTCTAGGGCTATATTTTTCATTACAATTTATGTCATCAAAGACAGAAGATTCTTTTACATGTCGCTCATACTTTTTTAATGGTGCTTCACCCCAATTTTACCTCGCGGATTGTGGCCTCAGTTCATTCCTAGTTTTTGCATATTTTGTTTTTTTTTTCCTTTGTTTTGATGTTCATCTCCCATTGTCACATCAGGGTTTTACTTAACATTTTTAAAAAGCTTGTAGTTTTCTCTATTTTATAATGAAAAATAAGTACTTTTTGATAAAGTTAACAAACCATATTAGAGACATGCACTAATACCTTCACCTTTATGTGTTGAGGTTCAAACCTACATTCTCAACAAAAACAATAACATCTTCCAAATGGAACTGATGCTGATAAACCAAGAGGTCATTAGTTGAAAAAAAATCCATTTGTCAATCCTACTAAAGCAGAAATTAATAATATATTTAATGATAGTAATTTTACTCATTTTTTTTATCATGATGAATGGACAAATATTTTAGTTTTTGTTTAGGTGGGCTTAGCAATTAATTGAGTTATTGGAGTGTAGTGTGCTAGAATTTGTGTGGGAAGTTAATAAAAAAATTCTGGATTTAATTGATACAATTAAAATATTTATTTCAAAGTTCAAAGAGTTTGATTGACGGAATGAGATGGGAATGAAAATTATATTTGATTAAAACAATATTTTATTGAGAATAAAAAAAAAGAAGGAATATGATAAAATTACTTTTACTTAATACAAATAATTGATTATAAAATAGTGAGTAATATTTAATAATAGATATTTTTTATTATAAAATTTTGAATATTATTTTTTAAAATGATTATTATAATTAAAATCTTAATTTAAAATCAATCATATTACCTATTGCTCTCTTCAATTAATATAATTAAATATTTAAATTACATAGTTCATGTTAATTATTCATTTTGTTTATTATAATTTAATATTTAAATTAACTAATTCATATTAAATATTATTTTAATTTAATTATTATAATTAATTATCTAAATTAATCACTTTTATAATTATAGGGTAAATAGATACCTTACCTTTCATCCCCTCCCATTTTCTCCTACTCCCCCCAAAATTGGGGACTACTGAAATTCCCCCCTTCATGCCCCATATTCACTCTCATTTTTTTTGTGAACCCGAACATGTGTATACCACTACTAAGGTATCGTTATTATGAGCTTTGACTAAGTGGTTGTGCCCGCAAATGCATGTCATACAAAATAATAAAGTGGTGAACGGAGTTGTCGTAAAACCAAGGGAATACGAATACTACAACTAATCCCTCTTGTTATCTAGCCTAACAATCGAAGTGGAATGAGATCAAAATAAAGATTGTGAAACCTACGAATGAAGAAAACAAAATGTGAGAAGTAAATTTGGAGCATAAACTAAACAATGAAATGAGGTATTTTAACTTGGTTCCACCTATGACTGCAGTTGCAATTGAAAATTTATATTAGATTAGGGGTTGGGATGGTTGCACCGTGAAGATTCCAAAAGCACCCCGCTAAGTCTCTCAAGTTTACTGACGACTAATCCCTTACAAAAATTCTAACAAGATTCTCTATTTCCTTGAGCCTTATATAATTGCATTACACTCAAGAATCTCTTAGGATAAGTGTGAGATTCTTTCTCTAGCATTAGTAGTGGGAGAATGACAACAACCTATCGCAAGGAGTGTTGTTGATTCTCATCACTCGCGTTATGTCCCATATGTCGAAGTCTTTCTGGCCAATCGACATGTGACAAGAATTAGATTCTACCTCTAGCTCTAATGAATCCCATACATTAACAAAAATACAAGTGAGCCACAACCAAAGTTCAAATACCAAACAGTTTACGCTATCATGTTTAATGTGTTCACAATATAAAATATTAAAACAACTCAAGAAGATAAAACATATTCAAACTCCCTCAATGATGTGGATTGGGTGTCTAATGCCTTTTCTTCTCTTAAAAAGATTGCTCCTCCATGCTCCACCGTTGACCTAATCTCTTTATAAAAATTAGGGGAAAATCCCATTCTCATTCTATAGTCACCCAAAAGAGTTGTCGGGTCTAACTCACTCAAAGGTTTCCCCAAAAATCACATGTTTTTTTGCCTTTTATACCCAAACTCTCAAGGAACACCCCACGGGGTACCCACATTCGTGGATGTAAGCGTTGATCACTCTGAAAATTACGGTTCGGATCTCGAAGATATGGTCTCCAAATGGCTTACACCCGAGTAACATGGTGTGGGTTTCCACCCATGGGTGGGTATCCCAAATGTGGGTTTTCACCCATTTTCATGTCTGTGGGGAAATGACCCATGGCCGAGTACCCACGCTATGGGTTCCCACCTACTGTCGTGGGTCTTTCTGTCTGCTACTCAAAAACTCTTGTTTGATGTAGATTGGTTGAGAGACTACTGCACCCACATTGGCACCAACGGGGCGTGGGATGTCGTGTGAGTGAGGGGGTTAGAACCTCTGAAAAACTTTTGTTTTTGGTGCAAAATAATTCCATATTGCTTTGCATTCTCTCTTTTTAGTTTTTACTTTAGATCGAGTTGCTACCATTGAGATACAAATGAAACAATTAAGCCATGATACGGGATCCCAACGGAAATCTATGCAAAGTTGGAAATTGGGTAAAAATCACATTCTCCTCCCAATCTGGAATCCAAATGGTCCCTAAATTATATTTTTATTAATTATATTTCTATAGTAATTAATAATTTTATTTATTGGTTTTTTAAAACTTTTTAAAAAAAATCCTTGAGTATCCTATATTTGAGAAATTCAATTAAATCATCATCTAGATCTTTATGATCTATATAATTAGTGTTTAGAAGGGGCCATGTACTTAAAAAGATAATAATAATAAAATAAAAAACCCACCATATTCCAATTTTCATTAGTGATCCAGTCCCGAGTGACTAGTCTCATAAGACCAACCTCATTAAAAGACGTCAGCCTATAAAAGAAACTACTCCCTCCATTGTGAAATAAAAGTTGTTTTAGGGAAAAAAAATTGTTCCAAATTAATTGTCGTTTTATAATACTAAGATAATTTTTATTTGTGCTTTCCAATGTTACTTTTCTTTAATTTTTATAAATGAATAGAGTTATATTTATAGTTTCAAAAAAAAATTATAGTTCCAAAAAAAAGTATTTCAGACATTTGATTTCTTTTTATTCAAAAATTAAAGAAATTTAATTATATTCATAATTCTTCTGCAAAAACCTTTTATTTGAGAACGGAAAAGTAGTCTACATTCATGCGTTCACTGTCTGATGTCCGATCTAAACCCCATAATTTGACTTTGCATAAAGGTGTATTGATAAAATTAAAGAGTTTCACCTGCCACAAAATGTAATAATAAAATAATTTCACCAGTAAATTAATGTAGATCATCGCTATTAAGGTATCGATGAAACAATCCATGCATCTCTCAAACTTTCAACCTCTATAAAAGATTACTTCATTTAATACATTCCTCTGCCTGAATTTCTATACAAAAGCTTACCATTATCTTCGGTCATCTGACTAAAAGAAAGAAAGGAAAAGACGATGAATTACATATATAACATAAACTCCACCCAAGATTTCCTAAGATGAAAAAGATACAAACTCTAACGATCTGCGAACCACCAAAGTACAAAATGCGGCTGGTCTTGTTTCCTGCAATGTTTGTTCCTTCAGCTTCTTGGTAAGTCTACAAATTCTCTCCTTAGCAGTTGGTATGCGCTCGCGAAATGATCAAAATAGTTTTGTAAACAAACTGAAATTAATGTTATGAAATTGTATCATAATTTAAGATTCAAATGCCAGACAACCCCATGTCTCGTCTCCGCATTGGGCTGAGCATTTTCAAGCAGTCCTAATCTTCTTCTTCCTCACTGATCCAACCATAGCATGGCTCCCTTCTTTTCTTCGGATCTTGCATCTCCTTTGCTGGTAAAGGATCCTGAGCCCTTTCTGGACAAATCCTGATGGTCAAAAGTTATATATGAAGTATTGAGGGGGCTTTTGGAAAGCATCGTTACCAGAGTTATCCGCATGCTGTTCCACATGAAGATTCGAGCTTGACTCGCCTACTTCTTTTCCACCCTGTTCATGATTAATTTTAGCATCAATTGCATTAAAAACATTAAGAAAAAAATACAAGCTCTTAGTTGATGGCTTTCATTTCATTGCAGGTTTAAATGTAGAACCATGAAAAGTAAGAAGATTGACTTAATTTGTTTCAGACTACAATGTGGAGTTAAAGATGCAACTTGTGATGGAACAACTTTTTACTCAAATGTGAACAGAGAATATTCATGCTATGGTGAGTTCCACATCTCTAAATTCTTACTTGCCAAACTAGTTCCATATGGTTACTATATTTGCCACAGAATGATATCAGAAATAGGATTTTTACAATCAGTGATGGTCTTCTTCTGCTTTATTGTTCTTCTACTATAACATACGGGTATACAGCTCAAATCACAATAAAGATGCATACGAACTGTTCATCTTAATATTCGCAAACACATGGCACAAATGCAACGGTTGTGGTGCAAAGCACGTGTCTAGCTAAGGATTTTCCAACACAAAAAAAAGTGCCGTTTAAAATAGGTATATGATAAAAAGATTACTGTTTAAGAACAGGATTGGGATTATTCAGTGTAGATTTAATATAGGACTTTTTAAAATAACGACCTCAAAAGCTAAACTTTTTTTATTAATCTACGCATAAGATGTTTCTAAAATATGGTAAATTATTTTGCCTGCTAATCTTGGCTAAAATCATTAACGAATACATTAAAAGAATGAGGTGGCCGAAGATGATTCTGTAGAAATACTAATACATTAAAAGAATGAGATGGTTGAAGGCAATGCTGTAGAAACAGATGCAACAAACACTTGTAGCTGCATTAATGTTAAGTTATATAAATGCAGAGACTAAGGAAATCAAAGAGATAAATTTGAACATAGAAGGTATATGTTCAAGGAACCGAATTACAATGCACTGTGCAAATGTAGGAAGTCAGAAGTTGACAACAGTCCACAAGGAAGTAAGATATTGAGAAAAGCGAGGCCTGCAATACATTTTTAATGCCAAGCTTCAATGACAGAGAGAATGACTAACAGAACAAACAACAAATTAAGTTACCTTCTTTTGTTCACAAATCTGTTTGTCCAAGATTGAGTCCACCACAACCTGGTAACCATTATCCTCAATAAAAACCCATCCATCCTCTCCGCCATATGCCTGCAGAAAAAGAAAAAAATTCTTTCCCAATTAAGAAAGAAATGAATGCCCACAGCACAGATAAAAAAAAAAAAAGTAATTATGGGAATTGAGAGCAAAACCACAATAAGGTCCTTGATGGTCCTGACAATGTCATCCTTTTTAAAGCCAAATTGGGTCAAGACCTTCAAGGCTGCACGCATCTTCTTCGATACCACCTGAATGCAAATTCATTGAAAACAATGGAGCAATAGAAGCAACTGCAGCCTTGAGAGGTACCTTTTTAGATCTTACTCTAGGAGCCATTAACAATAATAATGGCGAGTAGTTGAAAGGAAAACTAAGGTAAGAAAAGAAGCTGTCTCCCTGCAGCAATCCCTACTTTGGTTCTGGAAACCACAAATAAGTAATGTTTTAAGTTCTATTCCGCATGTCCATCTCGGATAAACAGAATCACAAGTAAAAGAAAGACATTTCGATTATTCTACTCCCCAAAGCAATTCACTCCATCTTACCAATAGGGCACCATGGCCCGAATAGGACAATAAAGCATAACTAAAGCTATCAAGCACAAGCCCATGTTCTGCAAGCAGAATCAGGAGAATAAACCCTACCATGGCACACTCCAACCAAAACACATCACATCTTCATAAACGAAGAATTTAACCTACAAACCCTTTAAGAGCCACATTTGTTTCTTAGCCATGCACGGGATTATATTTTATTTAAAAAAGCACATAGAAAGAAATAAGAAAGAACCAAAAATAGGTTTAATATAAGTGTTAGTTCAATAAATAGTCAATGGCACTCCAAACCTGGAAACCCATGACATTTCCATAAACTTAACACTCTAAAGACACATGAGAAAACTTAAAAGAACAACATTTTCTTCCATAATTCTACAAGATTCACAGGATCCTTTTCGATCAAAGATGAGAAGAACAAGGTGAACCCCAGAATTGGTTTAAAATGTGCATTAAATTGAAAAACAACCTATGACACACTCAAACTAAAACCCCATCTTATCTTCATAAACCCAAAAATATAAAAACCCCAAGTGAAACAATTAAAAAATGACATTTTCTCTCATCTCCTAGCAAATTCACAGGGTCAAAAGATATAAGAAGAAGAAGAAATGATTTAAAATGAGAATCAATTTGAAAAACAATCCATGACACACCCCAACCAAAACAAGTCATATTTTCAGAATCTAAAAACCTCAAGAGAAACAATTAAAGAAAAACTACATTTGCTCTCATAATTCTACAAAACGTGCAGGATCCTATCAAAGGCAAGAAGAACAAGATGAAACCAAGAATCAATTTAAAAGAATCATTAATTGAAAAAATAATCCATGACATACTAGAACTAAAACCCATTTATGAACCCAACAATCCAAGAACACCAAGAGAAACAATTAAAACACACACACACACACGCACGCACACACATTTTCTTTCATAATTATACGACACCGCAGGACTGTATCAAAGACGAGAAGAACAGGATGAACCCAAAAATCAATTGAAAACAAGCATTAATGAGAAAAATAATCCATAGCATTAAACCCATCATATCTTCTTAAACCCAACAATCGAAAAACCCCAAGACACACAATTAAAAAAACCACATTTTCCCTCGTAATTCTACAAAACCACCAAAATTAAATCAAAGACAAGAAGAACAAGATGAAACCACGAATCAATTCAAAACAAGCATCACTTCAAACAACAACAGGCTAAAGAAAAACAAGAAAATCCATCAAAAATCGAAACAGGATGTAGAAACAAGTATATATCTTGTGAAGAAACGAGGGCACTGGGAGCTATACCCAAGTTGGATGCCAAGACGCTGAACGATTGAGACGAACTCTTCTCTTGGTATGATCATAATGAAGTTCTCGTCGAACTACGACCTAAATAACAATATTATTATGAGTGTTTTTGTAATTATTTTTAATTTTTACCAACTTACTTTTGTTTAATTTTAATTTTCTTTTTTAAAAAGAAATCTTCAAATTAATTTTTTTGAAATAATATTTGGAATTTGAAAGGAGAGGGAGCAACCTTTACTCACAAAAATATTCTTAAAAAAGAAATAAGTTTCTAATTTTTAAAAAAGAAATATATATATATATATATATACTTTTAAAAAAGAATATACATTTCTAATTTTTCCCCCACACATATTTTGAAAATTTATTTTAAAAAAAAAGTGACGAAATGTAATTTTGTTCTTCTAAATATAATTATTAATATTTTTTTTGAATTTATTATTTTTAAAGGTTAACAACTCTTGATCATCATCCTGTGTAGAGTGAATTTTGAACTTGTCTTCTTAATAAAATATGAACATCTTACACATATAATGAGATACTAATAAACCAAATGACAGTTGGCGATAATACGATAATCATAAATAATTGTTCAGATAAATAAAATCTCATTTTTTGAAGGAGAAAATTTGAGTGCATTTTGGGAGTAATGACAAACTAATTGTTAATTGAAAAATAACTCACTTTTCAAAGAGACAATAAATTGAAGAAAACTTTTAATTCGAATTAAAAGCCTGAGATTGGTATCTAATTTCGAATCAGTGTATAAACAACAATGTTTGTTACTGTAAGAGTTGATGACCTTACACTTGGTCAGCGGGCATACAGTATCACATAGGCCAAGCCACGAGGGCGCACAGCTGTGTGGATTTGGTAGCGCGCGCGGTTAGCACGACGTGTGTGTTGTGTCGGGACCAAGGGTGGGTGGAATATCCCGCATGATCATAGGCTGAGACCGTGAGGCGCGCGCGCGCTGGACCGTGGGCGTGCGCGTGACCGATGAGCGCGTGGGGCAGGCGCGCCCATACCAAGAGTCAAGTGTCACAGGGCTTCATCATGTAGAGTGTTGGATCTCTAGCAAGTCTAGGCGGGGCGGGACACTTGATCAGGCCGGGTGACCGAGAGCTAATTCCGGATCTAACAAGGTTTTACGTAGGCGTATGCAAGTGGGCACGTGGTCGGGAGCGTTGCCGAGCCAGGGGCGATTATGGCACACGGTATTATCGCGCGTGATCGGTACTGCTCAAACCCAAACCACATGAAGGGAATGGATGAGTGGTTGGGATCCATGAATGGTAAATATGGTAATTAAGGAGTCCTCGTACCATTGGGTTCCATAAATCAAGATTAGGAAGATGAGATGAGTTGAGGAGAAAGATCAAGGAGAAAGGGTGAGAAATCAAAGAAGAGAGCACCCACTTCCTTTGGTTGTTAAGGAAGCAAAGGAAGTGAGCTTTTATACTACTCATTTCCCCCACTTCAGAGATAAATTACAAAGTTATTTATAAAGTTATTTTTTGTAAGCGTCGGAAAGTGCTAAAATAGGCCAAATCCATAATAACTTGCGTCATGATATACCTTACAAACAATTACATCAAGTAGAATTACTTTTTTTTTCTTTTTAAATCCATGTATCTTGGCTTCATGGTCTTATAATGGTTCTCTTCATTTTTATGTATAAAAAGGCCCACATTCATCTTAAGGTTGCTTACACAATAGCCTCTCTTACTCCTTAGAGTGCAATATATGTATTTATTCCTAATTGGATGCAAGAATTATCTTGAAGGCCACGCATACCTTATTGTCTTAGTAGCATGCATGCATTTCTTTTAGGAATAGTGGAGCGATGATGACAACTTCATAAGTACTAAATTTATAGTAAATTTTGATATAAATTTAGTTTTTTTTTATCAATTGATTATGTATGTTTCTTCACGTTTTTAATTGAAAATTTGCTTTTTTAGTTCAAGCTATTGCGCTTCAATTGTTTTTCTGCAGATAAGTGGAGTTAGACTTTTTTTGAGGAGAAAGAAAAGAGAAAAGCTATTGAACGATGAAAGAATACAAATAAGATCCAACAAGAAATGTCAGTAACCCGTGAAAGCTACCACACCCATGAATCGCGGTGCAAAAATTCAAACAACTCAAACTCTAAAAGAGTCATGATCCACCCATGGTAGCTAACATGGCCAGAGATCTTTACAGCCATTTCAACTCCAATTTAACTCTCCTCTATATAAGGTCAACAAGAGATTCTTTTGAAGAGAGGAGCTTACTGTGGCAAGAGTAAGAAAAGTCAATCTTCTCTAAGACTTCAAAGATTGGAAAACAAAAGGCCGGAAAATGTTAGATTAAAGATCAAGAAGAGTTTTCATCGCTCGATAAGAGAGACAACAACTCTTTTGTGAAGGACTTAGATTTTCTTCTTTTCCTTTTTATTATGTTTGTTTTTTAATGATTATGCTGAATGTTATGGTTGGACTTTTGTTTTGACTTATTTCTCTTTTTTTTTGTTTAAGTTTTGTTTGATTTAATCTTTTGGTACTTAATACTTGTGATGTGAAGGATTCCATATTTGTGTGATATTAGCCACCAAAAGGACTAAAAGGTGAATTGTGGTGCTAGAAACCCCAGTATTTAGCATGAAACCCTAAATTAAGATTTCTTGAAAATTAATGATTATCACGAGAACTAAAAAGGTCTAATTAGATTCGATTACCACGAAAGTATGGGTTATTTTAAGTTAGATAACTTGCTATATTTTAAAAGAAAAATAGTGAGTACCTTAGGACAAATCACCTTTAAACTATTGAGTATAACAGAAAAGAAGTCAATATATGATTTTTTGTTTATTAATGTGGTGAAACCCTTATCCTATAAACCCTTGAACGTTGAAGTCTCCCTTTCTTACCATTAGCCATAATTTGATATTTTTTATTAGTTTTAGTTTTTGTTAATCTCGTTCAAGATTCGTCTAGATAATTTATAGTTGCAAGAAACTGGTACTTGACAATATAGTTCTTGTGGGAGTGATATTTTTATATTACCAAACGATCCGTGCGCTCATGATTAGCATCACAACTATAATGAGTGTGATAGCAACCGGCCTCCCTTTCTCATCCATTTGCCAAGTATCTATCTGCATAATGAATGAATCAATTTAATCCTATTAAATTCATACTATACTTAGCTTACTACACAAACTTTTAATAATTTAAGTCATCAAAGCAAGTGGACTACAATTTACATTTCATTTCGTACGAAATAGAGTGCATGTTATGAAGGAAACTTCAACATAAACCCTATTGAATTTTGCTCTAAAAAAAATCCACAACATTGAACAGTATCATATCACTATTTCAAACACATTCTATGTAGAAGAAGACAACCAAAGGGAGAATAAATCATAACCCTATATAAAATAAGAAAACATAGAGCCTAGATGTGACCATTTTGAACGAAACAGTGGAACCGAACCGAAACTAGACCCAAAAAAACCACCCCGAAACTGGTAAAACGCGTATCCGCTCTCGAAACCGGAACCTAAACCTTCATATAATGTCTGGTTCAAGTTCTAAAATTCCAAAACAGTTGAATTGCCAGTTCAACGGTTTAAAAAACCAATGAAAAAGGCCATGTATACAACCTTCCAGTTCCAACTCTTTTGATGATGAAACTTGTAATTGGCCATTTCAAAAATGTAGGAAATATGTATAATAAAAATAAAAGAACTACATGGTCTTTGATTCCTCTATACCCCGAGAGGATACGTAGACAACTTAATATAATTAAATTCAACCCTTTTATTTTTTTTATTTCGTCTCCTATTGTACGTTTTATGTAAATTATTGTTTTGAATTAATACTTTTATTTTTTTCATAAAATATTATATTAAATTAATATTTTTATTTTTGTAAAAAATATTGTACCCTTTTCTACTTATTGCATGATTCATGTTCATTTTAATTTCAAATATTGAAATAATAAAAAAACTGAAATTCCAAAAAGAAAAAAAAAAGAACCGAACCATATAAACCATCAAACCAAACCGCCGGAACCGGAATCAAACCGCCATGAAACTTTCCTAAACAGTTAGGTTCTGGTTCAAGATTTCTTTGGACCGGAACAGGTGGTTCTTGAACCGTGGTCACGTTTAATAGAGCTTACAATGTTATATGAAACCTGAGTAAAAAAACCACTCATGCAATTAAGTTTCAAAACCAAAAGGACATGAGAAATCGAGGAAAAAAATTATACTCGGAGAGGAACACCCTCACATTTAATTAGTTATTAACAATTGAGAGGGGTTGCAGCATTTAAAAACATAAGCAAAGGGAAAAATCACGAAGTCAAAGAAGAATTTGCCCACGTTATTTAATAATGATACTTAAGATGGGTTTTAGCATGAACAAAAGAGAAAAAACTAACGAGAAAAATTCACAACTTAAACATAATATAAAGAAGAAAAAATAAAACATTTGAACATAACAGAAGATAAGGTAGGTAAAGAAAAAGCATAAAAATCATAGAATTATGCATTTACTCTATCTAATTAACATGCAACATTAGACTTATGTCATTATCATAACACCAAATTTAAGAATAATATATCCAAACAAAAATAGGATAGATAAAGAAGCAAAAGGGAACATGCCATAAAATGCTATCAACTTTACCCAAAAAAAGATTAGGCAAAGAAAAGTAAGCTTCAAATCAAACAAGAATGGATGAGGATTCTAGCATTATGACAGAGAACAATACATAATATCAGATAACCATAAATGTGCTTTGAGTAATTAACATGTAATATTAGTAGTATAAATATTGACAGGAAAAAAAATCCGAAAAACGGGCATGATATAGAATAGAAAATAATATGCTATTGACTTTGAAGCTATAGAAGACAAATTAAAGAAAAAGTAAAAAATTAGAAAAGAATGGCTTAATTAACAAGAAAAAGTAGAGTTCTGGAATTTACAAAAGAAAAAACCAAAGAAAAAAGTTATATATATAAATCCCAAAAAATATGCTATTAGTGATTGAACACATAACAAGGCGAGGCAGACAAAGAGGAAAGCTTAAAAATCATGAAGGCATCAGCTATTTGAATTAATTAACTTGCAACTAATAAAGTAATGACATGAAATCAAGAAAAAATTAAAATAAGTTTGACACGGAGACAAGGCAAGACAAATTAAGAAATAAAGCATTAAATCAGAGAAATATAAACATGCAACTAAGTGTAAGAGAACTAACCAAAGAAATGTATGGGAAACTGTAGAGCCAAAACAAATATAACCATGAATCCAAAAACATTAATGGCGTTCATTTCGGTGCAAATGGGAGAAGTGAACTGATTTCCTCCACTTCTGATATTTTTTTTCTCTGAAATAAGAGAAGAGGCATTTATTTCGGTGTAAGTGGGGGAAAGTGGACTTACTTCTTCCACTTCTGAAGTTCTTTTCCTCTGAAATGGGGAAAGCGGTCACTTGACCGCTTTCCCCACTTAAGCTTGAAGTCGGTTTTAGTGAAAACACACTTCAGTATTTTTTACACCAAAGTGAGGGAAGTGAACCCCTATAAAAGCTCACTTTTCGCCACTTCCCAAGACTCATTTGAAGTCTTTGAAAGAAAAAATAAACACTTGAAGTGGAAAAATAAGCACTTCACAAAAGTGATATTTTCTATAAAATGAACATAGTAGTGGTGGAAGCCATATCACTTCCACCACTTCAAAGAAGTGACACTTCTCCAACTTTCTGACTTCTCCATACTTACACCCCAAATGAACGCCCTAGTGGAGCTGTTTTAATTGAACTAAAAAATAAACATGTCACAATACATCATGTATATTTAAGGAATGCCATAATCTCCAAGGCTTACATGGAAAACAAGATCATAATGAAACACAAAAGTTTTGGTTGCCTCATGACAAGACTAGAGTAAGAAAGAATAGTTTCATCTACTAAGAAGAAAGGAAGAAAAGATAGTGATAGGTCTAGAATTTACATGAAATTCCAATATGAATTTGGTCTTATTTGTTTTTTAATCACCTAATTCTACATCATTTCTATATGGATTTCTTTCTCCTTACTCAAAGTATTGATTTTTATTGTTTTTTATGCTAATAAATAGAATTGAACCCAAATCTACATATGTTTGATGCATTTTAGAAAGTAAAACAAGGAGCTAGCTATCAAGGATTATAGAGTAAGGAGGGGATGTAAAATAAAGATCTAGATATAAACACGACTAGCCTTGTGTTAGTTAGCATGGGTGTGTTTATTGTTGATGAAGAAATTCATAAATCCAGTTTAGAAAGAAACACTAACAGTGATGTTACCCAACATTACCCGTGTTTCTTGATATAAAAATAAACCCCAACATATCTCTTGGGAGAAAAAAAAACAAGAGAAACAAAGGAAGAGAAGATAAGGACAGCTGAGGGAGGAGGGAAGTTGAAAAGAAAACATCTCCAAAGGCAAGAGAAGGGATCAAAGGAGCAACTAAAAGCAGAGAAAAGAAAACATCTAGCGTGGATCCTCTTTGATCTGTTAATCGGAGAGCAACTACTCAAACTTTTGCATGAAGGATAAGAAGTTTCTTTGCTTTTAAAATTTTGTATTTTCTTATCAAATGTTCATATCAATGTCCATGGGTTGTGTGTTGAATATGCAGGTGTAGAACCTTTATTTTTAGAATTGGGATTAACCCAAGGATTAAAGAAGATATTATGTTATGAATTTTTCTTCTTTATTGATTCTTGATTGATTTTGATTTGTTTTTCAAGCATTTAATGTGTGTGATTTTGAATTCTTTCAATTGCATGAACATAGGTAACAAAGGAAGAAATGAGAGGTGAACTTTGATACGAATCTTAAACCTAAACCTTGAATCTAGAATTGAAATTTCTTGAGGATCTATTAGATTGTCATAAAGCTTAAAGAGTTTAATTATGTCACGCCCCGACCCTCGGGTCCCGGCCCATACCACTACCGCCACGACAACCCAGGGGAGGTCAGACACCTGCTTCAACCCTAGATCACCGTAAGGCTAACTGTTACCTGTACAATATCAATATCACAACAATAATATTATAAATCTAAAAGTATTCAACCACAACATTGTATAAGATCAACATACTCACACCAAGTATATATCCCTGGAAATCACATCAGTAATGATCAAGAACACAATCATAGTCTTCCCCATACACTGGGTGTAAAGCTCATACAACCTAAGGTCCTGACTGAACCAATCAAGATTATTCAAGACCAAAATGGAAATACGAAAACATAGGTCCTAGTGGATCCATCTTATGCATGACAACAATGTTTATGAATCATACACTACTCAAAGGTAAATGCAGGATTAGCTTTGCCAAGCACTATCACGTCTCAAGCCCTGCTGCCGTGCTAACACTTGTAAAGAAGAGAAGAAGAATGGGTGAGTAACTAAGTTACTCAGTGAGGGGTTGAACATGGAGCTATAACTCATACAAGTGTAAACAAATGATATGCCGAAAATATATGTATATTTTTAATAACTAATAACTTACAAAATGCTTTAAATACACATTTCAATATAAGAAGCTTTCCAACTTTCTCGAAGAAAGGCATCAATAAAACTCTGAAAAGCATTCATAATGAGATTCAATACTGAAAATTCAAGTTAAGAATACTCGTTAAAAGATCAAACCCATCGAATCAAGGATTTATAGTGCAACACATGCGGAAATCCTCTATCGATAGCATTATCAACAGCTTATGAAAACTCTCCATCACTAACCATGGCCGTGGCTAGGTCAGGAGCCACCAAGATGCACGTATCTTGGTGTTGGCTGTTGGGAATCCCGTGTTGTGACTCCGGGAACCCAACATAGCACATTCAGGTTCTCTATGCACCTCCTCTTGGCCACTTGAAAACTCTTTTCTTTCAAAGCACCTCTTGATTCACCTTGAAACTAAACAACAAACTACCTGCACACCACTTAGATAGATGGATGTGAAGTTCATAAGCTTAGATCTAACAACCTTGAAAAAGAAGATATAATGAGAACTAAGAAGGGCAAAGGTGAGGATGGCGGCTAGGATTTTTCAAGGCTTAATCTCACCACCTTTTTCCTTACATTATGCCCCATTTTTATATAGCAATGGTTAGGGCAACTCTTTGTGCAATTTACACAAATGCCACCAACCCTATTTAGCCATTTTAAGCTCTCATTAATTTCTCTTATTATTGGCTTAATAAATAAACTTATGAACAAATAATATCAACTATACTATTTGTTTATGCAATGTCTCTATTATTCTTATAATGCTTTCAAGCATTACAACAAATAATATTTGCATAACTTCATAAATTTGATTATTTATTGTCTAAGCTCGTCATATTATGACATTTTATTTTAGTATTTCACCTATTGCACATTATTTTGTACATTCGTATGAAACACAAAATAATTGTTGTTTTTCTTCAGTTGGTGTGACCGTATAGAGGATCTATGTCACTTTGGCAATAATATAAAACTTTATATTATTGACTAGAAGAGGTTCTATCATTACATTATAGTTATCCAAGTGATATAGAATTCAATCGCTTGATCCACTAATTTTGTGTCTATCCTTGTCTCATGATATTATGAATAATATGCAAAATAGGATCGTGTCATTTTTGCATTATATTCATGTTCTTGGTCTCTCAAGTGAATTATTATTATAACTACATCAGTTATATTGCATGCGATATAATTCCATTTTACCAAGGGGGCCAACAATATCATCGCTCAAAGTCGAGGGACAATGATAAGATTAACATATTGATTTCTCCCACACAAGTTGTATACAACGAACTACTATTTCACCCCCATCATAGGATAGTATTTAAACGGGTAATCATATCGTATACTTCTCACGTGAAAAAAAACTACAAGTCTCATATCCAAGATTCTAAAGACACAATGAAACATCAATAACACAAAACACAATCCATATAATGTTCCAACTACTTAGGTCATGTTCAATATATAAAATACATATTTTATATATTCATGTCATCAAATGATAATCCTTTATCAACATTTATAGAACTACAATGTACTTTTAATTGACATGACAATCTTTCCACGGTAATTAACGTTCCTCTTTAATTACCACGATTGTAAACTTATTTAGAGATCACATGTTTCGATTCTAGGAGTTCTATGGTTCATGACCCGAGTGCATCTTCTGAACACTTCCTAAATATAACACGTTAACCTCAAGAAACATGAATAACAATATTCAAAATCATGAACAATAGATAAATCTTTGTCAAAGTAACAACTTTTAAAACACACATCCTTCGAAACTACTCTGTCTTACCTCCTTCACCACTTAGGCGGGAGGTAACTTCAAGAGATGAGCTTGGTTATGAGGATTAACTTTATGCCCAAGATTATCTTTAGTAAATAAGCCCTATGTTTCAAGTTTGAGGAAAGATTTAACCTCAATATCCGAGAGAACATAGCAAGTACTAGGACATGGAGTTTCAAAGAAGTAGTCTAGTTGGCTATGAGGATTGAAATAGAGCTATGAGGACAAAGAAGATAGTGGCGGCAAGGAGATAATACCTAAAAAGGAACCCAAAAGGGAAATGAGAATGCTCACAAAGGATAGAAGTAGGGGTGATTCAAACCCCCCATTATGAGGTTGAAGTAGGAGGTTTGCTCATATAAGAAAAAATGCGAGATGCCCCATTTTGTTTTTCTTCATTTTACTCAAAAGTTATTTCAAGGAAGGGGCTGATTTCAAAACTTTGGCTTTCAACTTCAACTTATTAGGGGGTTCATTTCGGTGTAAGTGGGAGAAAATCAAGAAATGGGGGAAGTGCCACTTCCCGAAGTGGTGGAAGCCGATGGAAGTGATATGACTTCCACCACTTTCTGTATTCATTTTGCAAGAAGTGTCTCTTACATGAAGTGTTCATTTTCCCATATCTAATGTTCATTTCGGTGTAAGTGGTGTCACTTCTGAAAAGTCTTTGGAAGTGGAGGGAAGTGAGCTTTATAAGGGACTCACTTCCCCCACTTTTGTGTAAAAAATACTAAAGTGTGTTTTAACTAAAACCCACTTTAGTCCGAAGTGGAAGAGGCTACTTCCCCACTTCGAAGAAAAAAATCGAAGTAGAGGAAGTCGGTCCACTTCCCCCTTCTCCTCACTTAGGGGAAGTTTGTTTCACTTGAAGTGGGCACTCAAGTGGGCGAGGTGAGGGAAATCCGGCTCACTTCGGTGTGTTTGTTTCACTGAAAATGGGTTAGAAGTGGTGAAGTGGCCGGTTCGAACCCCCTATTTCAGCATTTGACTTCATATTAAAAAGCCTTGAAGCCACCACTTTCCTTCCTCACTTCGGTGCACGTGGACTTCACGTGCGAGCTATGGTTACCCCTTCGCGACGCCGTTGGAACTCCACTCTTTGAAGTCCCATTCGTTCGACCTAGGGTTCGCACATCATCGCCTCTCCTCGCGCATCGCCGGTGACACCTCACCCCTCCCGCCCTTGGCGTCCTCCGTCCTTCCCTCTCTTCACCGTTGTTTTTACTGCTGCGAAGTTACACCATCTGCTCGCGTCGCCATCGGCTCTGAACGGGGGTTCCTCCAAGGATTTTCGCCGTTGTCCACTGATCTACTAGTCCCCTTCGGTTCACTTGGGTGTGGGGTTTCTTTTTTTTGTTGAATTTTTCTCCCCTACTCCTTTCTTAATTAATTTGCATACAAACTACTGCGAGGTTGCGCAGTTTGCTGTAGTTTTCTATTGTGTTTTTCCCTGGTTTTGAGTAAGTATTTCCATACCATTTTCTCTCTACGACCGTGACTTGGTTAGAAGTGGAATAAGCTTTTAATCCTAGTTTCCCCATGTTTGGTTTATAAAATCAATCTTCAATTTTTGCCTGTGAGATGTGCGCTACCTAAAATGTTCTGCTTATAAAATTGATCTTCAATTTTCCTGTCTTTCATTTTGTTCACCTGATTTCTACCGGGTTTGTTGCTATATGGGTTTATTTTGTGAAGCCGGTTTTCTGCTGAATTGTTTCATATATATAGCCACTCTTTGTTTTCTAGCTTTACGTTTAAAATCCTAGTTTCCGCACATTTCTCCCTTGTGTTATTTGTTCATTTTCTTCAACTGTTTCTACTGCCTAAGTGTTCTAAATATGCCCACTTTAGCATGTTATGAGCCCTAGTTGTCTATGTACTTAACTACTAGCATCTCATGTCTGCCATGTCCTGCATTTATCTGGTGTTTTATGTTGCTCTTTCTATTTTTGTGTAGTTTACATGCTCACTAATGGAATTCATGTTTGTTGGTCTTCACTTGCTTATCTTTGTTTTCGGCTTTCTTTTTGTGAACCTGGTTTTCTGCCCATTTTTTCCTTGTGTTATTTGTTCATTTTCTTCAACTGTTTCCTGCCTAAGTGTTCTAAATATGCCCACTTTAGCATGTTATGAGCCCTAGTTGTCTATGTACTTAACTACTAGCATCTCATGTATGCCATGTCCTACATTTATCTGGTGTTTTATGTTGCTATTTCTGCTTCGTGTAGTTTACATGCTCACTACTGGAATTCATTTTTGTTGGTCTTCACTTGCTTAACTTTGCTTTTTGGCTTTCTTTTTTAAAATCCTGGTTTTTGTCCATTTTTTCTTGTGTTATTTGTTCATTTTCCTCAATTGTTCACTGCTTAAGTTTTTTCCTGGGTTGCTTTTTTTTGACACGGAATTCATTTTTGTTGATGTTTCTTGTTATGAGATTTTGTTTTGATGATGGTTATGGGTGGGCATTTACAGTTTTTGTTGTGGGGTTTGTGTGCCTTTTTTATTTTCTGTGTTTTATGGGTTGTTCATTTCCTAGTTTATTTTTATGCTGCAAGATTGGCTGCCATTTTTGGGGGCCACAGGGTGATGCTGCCTTTCTTTTGTAAGTTTGTGTGTTTTTATATCCCCATGTTGAGCAACATTTGTCTGTATGGTTTATGCAAATGGTTTTATGTGTTTCATAATTCTGTGGAGCTTATGATGGGCTTGATTTCTCCATTGTTTTGTTTCTAACTTGATTTGAATGATTTTGTGTGTTTTAGAGTAGCAGTGTACCTATTTATATGATTCGAGTGGATCATAATTTCTTGTGTATTCTGGAAGCTTTTATGCTTGTGCATTTGGTATGTCCTGTTTGTTGGTGCGCTTGCTGTAGCGTGTGATATAGTTTCTTATGTTGTTTAAGCCTGTGGGATGGTTTTTCCCAAGTAGGCAAAAACTATTCACTTCTTGTTGCTCCTTGTTTTTCTGGTTTTTTTTTTTCTTGTCCCAGTGTTTTCCCGATGTTTTCCCACCTTGATGCCGCACAATATTCTGTTTTGGAACTGAAAAAGCCGATGAAATGGACAAGCAACTGAGCCATTCCAAAGTCAATCCGCATCTTTCGTGTTAACAAGGATGGAGCATGCAATATTGTGGTAAAATGGTAAGATATATCAGTTTTTTTTTTTGTGGTTATCCGGGAAAACATTCATATTTTTACTTTTCTCTCTATGTGTCACCAGATGGGAGCTAGTGTGGAAGACAACTTGAATCCAGAAACCTTTCATATTTTTACTTTTTCTTTATATGTGTCACCATGTGGGAGCTAGTGTGGAAGACAACTTGAATCTTTTTTGCTGTATTGTTGGTGTAACACATTTTTTGTGTGGGTGGAGTAACCACATCATATTCATATATTTTGTTATCATGTAATTGTGCAAACTATCTTAAGTTGTACATGGTTTTAGGATTTGTAAACATCTTATGATGGGTACAATGTCTGGATTGTTGCCCAGTGTCTTTAAATAATAGCAGGTCTGCATTATTGACGTTAATCTTGATTCTAATGGACTGCACAGGTTACTCATTAATTGATTTGGTAGTTGATGAGTTGGTCATCTCTAATTGAAATAATGTGTCAAATGATCACTGTTTTAGTTCAGCTGAAATATATAAGACAGGATCATTAAATTGATTAAAGATCTTATAATTTGATTCAATTTCATCTCAATTAAACTAAGATGAAGAAAAAACTAAAGAAATGTGGCTTACCTTTGGTAAAAGTAGGATTTCTATTGCCTTCTTTGTTTCCATTGGATTTCTTCTTGTATTATTTCTTTGCATTAAAAACATGTAAACCCTGTTTGGAAACAAACAACATTGTTTATTATTGGAGCATTCAAGGTAAACAAACCAAAAAACAAAAAGATCAATTTAATTAATAATTTATTATATTTAAAATTAAAATAATGTTGTTCACCATATCTTTGTATATTTTTAATTTTTGCGATGGCGATTTTTTCAATATATGTTGTATGCTTGTATCTTTGTGTATTTGTACTTTGAGAAATTCAATCGGCCGTAAAGTATACACTATCGACCTTATGAAGCCAATGTAACTTTGCTATATGTGGTTTTGTTTTATTTTCATTTTCTTCGTAAGTAGTTTTTTTACCATTTTTTTACTTTTTACTTTGTGAAACTTATTTATTTGAAAATTATTAAATCGGGTTAAGCCGGCTGTTTAGCTTGGTTGGACCATGAACCATTTGCCTAAAAGACTTGGCAACCGGTCCGGTAATTAAAACTTTGCAATTAATTATTGAAATTTGTCAAATAATTAAGCAAAATTTACGCAATTTTTCTAAATGAACATATTAATCGGTTGCGTTGTTAAATATTTTTAATGAACTAATTAAATAATTACTTAATATCTTAATCAACTTCGTAAAATGAAAGTGACCATGTATTTGCAAATTACAAAATGTGGAGGGGTAACTTTACCCCTTTACTCGAAAGGGTGATTGTATCCCCACTCGTGTTACCAAACACCAAAAAGTGATGAAGTGGAATTTTCCAAATACCTATTTCCACCATCCAAACGCAGAAAGTGCTATCGGAAGTCCTGTTTTTCGGCATAACCAAACACACTTTGAAATAAATAGTTCGATCGAACTGTTCACTTTCACCGAAATGCCACTTCCAGGCTTCCACCACTTCGGCAATCCACTTCCCAAACAAACGGTCTCTTAGGCATGTTTGGAGCTTTGCCAGAAAAATGTCATATGGAATTTATCTGATAAAAAGGTGATTGAAGGGAAAAAAATAGCTTTTTTTTTGTTAGGTTTGTTTTGAAACACTTAGTAAATTGATGGAAAAAAAATAATATTCTTGTGTTTGGTTTAATAAAACATAGCTAGGAATTTAAAAAACAAATAATGGAAAAAATACACTTGCTTTTTTTTTCTCTATCAACAAACTCTAAAATATTTTTAATGTTAAAAAATTTTAATTAATCTTCTGTACATATTAAAAATACATATTACACAATAGTTAGTAAGGGAGGCATCATAAGGGGGGCAAAAATGTTAGGCCCGTCTAAAAAATGGTCTTACTTGGGTTCAAATGTTTTAGATCTGTATCTAGCCAAGTTTAAATTTATTTCGTTTAAAAGTTTAAAATTTTATGTTTAAAAAAAATATATTGTTGGACTTGTGCATACCTTGGTTATGTGTTTGGAAATTTGAACATGCCTTCGACAAAATTACAAGTCCGAATAATCTGGTTGAGCCAAGCATGGGTGAGTATGGGTCACTATTAATAACGATCTTGACCTTACCCAAAGCCAATCCAGTTCAACCCATGGACAAGTTTAAAGGGAGTAAATACGAAAAAGGATTGAGCGTATTTTTGATAAAACATATGATTTTACATTCCATTCTCATGGGAAAATAACTTTTGCATCATATATTGAGAGAATCACAGTTTAACTTAATTTGAGAGGATTACTTTCCCAAATCAATATCACACTTATGGGAAAGTACTTGACTAAACTCGATAAGTGATTCTCTGAGGTTACTTTTCCTGTGCTTATTCTATTTCTTCGATTGCTTGAATATTGTTATAGGGGTTGTTTATTTATAAACATGAGATGGTGTTTAACAAAGAGTGACACCTTTCCAACAAAAAGATATAGGCTTTCAAATAAATCAACACAACCCTTCACTAATAATATTACAAATGATGGTTATAACATCTTTTCATTTTATATTCTTTCAAGTGTCTATTAGAGTTTTAACTATATTTAGTGTTGTCCTTTTAAAAAAAGGTATATATAACTTCCCATATGATTCTTCATGTAACCATACTTAAAAAAAAAAACTAATTAAGAGATATATCTTTTCATATAAACTTCTTCATTTTTAAAATCAGCTCACATATTTTTGAAGTATAGCATTGTTAATCTATTTGATAGAATTGCCAAGATGATTGATATATAACTTTTAAATTATATTCTCAAACCAAGTCTTTGATAAATTTTTTTATTGTTATAGAAAATATTGAATTATTAATCTATTAGATAGTTGTATCTTAACAGCAAATATTTTTGGATTAATGGAAAATTGATACTTAAACATAGGCAAAAAGACCGATTTGATGGAAATGTATTTTATATTAGCCGTGAAAAATAAACCAAGAGATCGTTTACCATAAAATTAAGTATTTGCCTTGCCTTAAATATTTTATTTTCCTATTCTATCAATTTGCTATCAATTATTTAAAAATATCATCAAAATATCATCGCCGATAGTGGAAATATTGATTATTTCATTAGCATCCCCAGTGAATTCAAATCTTTTTATATTCGTTGTCATTTTGCATGAACAATTTAATCTTGCTTTGATTTTGATTTGTTATGATCATGTGTATGAATTTTTCTTTCTGGTTTTTGTGAATAGTTAGCACATTTTGGGCCATTGGCATTTTTTGGATATTATACATTTAGGATTACTGTAAGTTATTTGAATGAATTCATAATGGGAATAATGCAACTCTGAAATATTACAGATTGATGTTTATTATGCTAATGAGGTTGTTAATGTATGTTATAGTAAATAGGTTTTGCATATATTTTTAAAATAAATATTATGATCTAATGCAAATTCATATGCACAAATTGTTAGTAGTAAATTATAGTCTATTGAAAGGTGATTTACTTTTTACAATGAAATTATTGCATTTTTAGATCAATTGACTTTTATTGTAACTTTAAAGGTGTTGGATAGTTTGTTGATAGTAAAAATAATATATATTAAACAAAAAAAATTATTTTTTTATCAATTAAATTTTTATTACAATTTTCAACATGACCATTTTTATACATTCTCTTCCTTTTATATCAAACAAATTCCATGAATTCCTTCACAACTTCTACTATATCAAAAAAACAAAACAAAGAAACTTCTTCGACAAATACTCTAGATGAGATTATTATCACAAACAATTCAAATCTCTAACTTTTTTTCAATAATACAATCTATAAATCTATCAAATTCATAACAAAAGAAAAAAAACCAAAAAAAAGTAAAAATACAGTATAATTATCTTTTTATTTTTTAAGAAACGTGAACGAGCTGTTATTTTACGGACGAGAGTTATGTCTTTGATATTTAATCCGTACAAAAGTATCATAGAAGTACTTTATAATGGAGACGAGTGCATCCAATCAAAGCAACTTAATCATCTATAATTGAGGCCCAAAATAAAAAAAAATAAAAAAAATCTCAAAAATTATAGAAAAACCCTAGCATATAAAAAAATAGGAACATCCTTAATTAGGTAGAATATCACATAATTTCTTTATAATGCATATCACATAACTTCTGTGCCCCAAATCATAAATGGTGGTAATTATTAAGTTTGAGTGTATTTGTTCAACATAATAAGTGCATAGTTATTAAGAATTGGTAGCTAGTAATTACATAGTTACTATGGTCCATGAATGATTTTTTTAATTTTTATTATTATAAAATTTCTTTTATAATACATATCAATAAATATCATTTATATGTATTGATTAATAAAATAAACCATGGGTTTAAACTGCAAGGTATTATTACATTTATAACATATAATAGTATACATTATAAAAAAAACTTAGCTAAATATATATATAAAAGGGGTAAAAAAGTTATTTTAACCCAGTTGAAAAACATAAAAAATTATCTATAAGAAATACAAGTAAAGGTACTATTGTTATTTGTTAAGGGGTGACAATTATAAAAGGTTGTAATTTCTATAGCATGCTGAGCCGTTTGTCTTGGCTAATTGTCGAAGTTATAAGTCTCAATGCGCACTTGGCCAGAAATATGAGCCGGCAACTTATCCACACTTCCCAGACGGATGGTTGAAGTGGGATACGACACACTTCGGTGAGGGAATAAAGTTGCCCTTTCATATTTTTTTACATATATTTAATTAAATCATATGATTTAATGGAATGATTTAATTACTTTATTACTTATGGTAATAAATAATTTTATTATTAAATTGAAAACTTTGCACATCACATAATTAATTTAATACCATGTTATTAAATTAAATTAAATCGTAAGTTAATATATTATACTTAATTATTAATTAGAGAGTAGTTATTTAATTATTTTATTACTTTTCATGGTAATAATTATTTTATTTATCAATAAAAATATTGCAAAGTAACAAGTGGTGATCAGACTTTTCTAGTCAAGCTCACACCTAAGTGGCCGTAATCTTGTTGTCACATCATTGCTTCCTGTTTAAATCGCTGAAATAAATACACCTAAGTGGGCCGGAAGTGGCCATCACCCACTGGTGATCACTTTGAAACAAACGACCCTTAGTGTATGAGTATGATGGTGAGGTTTTTTCTTATTCATTTTTATTATTAATGACCATAAAATGGGTTCAAAGAAAAATAATTTTATTAATATGTAAACTTTTTTGTAATAATTAAGTTTTTTATATTAAAATACTTGGTAATAGCAATGGTCTAGGTTTGTAATTAGTATCCTTTGAATTAATCACTGAGGATTTATTAGTCATTACATGGGCAATCATGCACACCCAAATTTTCTTTTTTGTTTATAAAAAAAATATTCTGGCAAACATAAACAAAAATTGTGAATAAATCCATCAAATTGAAAGGAAAAAACGAAAATGTCATTTTTACCCCTCCCAAAAAAAAAAAAAAAGAAATAGATTTTTTGAAATATTTATTTGTGGTGGAAAAGAATAATGGTTTATTCCTTATGGAATTTCGGTGTATATTCCAGTAAATTATAGAGTTCAAATGTTCATTTGCAATTTGTAAAATTTTCCTTCATATTTATCTAATTTATATTATCACATTGTTTTCGTCCTTTTTTTTCCTTTGGTCATCTTATAAAATTTAAGGTTTTCATATAAAAAGAGGGATTTTTCACAAACAAATTAAATGAGAATAAAAACCGATTCAAAATAGTTTGAATACAAGTATTGGATATATATAAACCAGTAATGTTTTTAATATTCTCATCAGAGGTGGTAAAATATGAGACTTATGATGTAATTATGTCATTATAGAGTTATTGCAGAGGTGGTACATGAGTATATTTATGGGGGTATGAATGTAATTTCAACTTTTCTAAATTAAATTTATAAATGTTTCTAAAAAATTCCCTAGTCAACCGGGGAAAATCAAAAATCAAAATTTCAAAAAACCAAAAATTAAGACAAAAACCCTTATTATGGTCATAAAAGATTTTTAACATAATATATGTCCATATCAAAAACTATCTCATTCCCATTAATTCAGAAGAACACACATACACATGGGGGGAAATATGTAATTTAATCTTTCAAGGGGTATTTTTTTAGTTAAAATCTTTAGGGCATATTTGTAAGTGCTCCTAAACCACTTCTGTTCGAAACAACTTTATAAAATCAAGGCCAAAAATAAAAGAAATCCGAGGTGGCATTTGGTTGAATATAATTCTAAATGCCGTGTATTTTTAATTAAAGTGTAACTCAAATACATGGATTTTAAAAAATTCAATAAAATCAAATCTATTGTTTGGAAATACCAAATTGGGAAGGACGCTATCTGAATCAAACATTTGATAACCGGAAGAATAAGTGAAAATAAGCAATACCGAGATGAACCGGTATTGACAAGTGAGACAACAAGAGAACAAGTTGAAAAGAAGTTGCGAGAGAAAAACACATTACTATGTATCCGAAAATACTATATTATAATAATTAATATTATTTTAATAATTTTTAAGTGCATATTCATTACTTTAATTATCAAATTTAATTTATTATAAATTTATAAAAATTTTATTATATTTTAAAAATTTTGAATTTACTTATTAACCCCACAAAAAGTGCATGATTTTTATTTAATTTTAAGAAATTATTTAATATTTTTAATTATTAAATAAATTATTAGATTTATAAGTTTTTACTATTTATAAATGTTTAAGAATATTTGTTTTTCTTTAGTTGGTCACATATAGGTCATATGTAAGGAGCAAAAATATAAAGGATTTCGTTTTTACGCCAATTTAGACGTAAAACCAAATCCCTTATTGGATGCAATTCGAGTTACATGAGTTTTTAAAATCTCGTGAAACAAACACCGAATTTTCAAAAACCCAAGAACTCAAGTTACATGTAATTTCAAATCCCTCCAAACAAACACTTAACAATTAAGGGAAAAGGCCCCGCAACTAGAACAACTTTTCCAAACCGGCAATACCCCGGGTGTCCCGACACTCAATATAATTCTCCATAAATATGGGGGTTAATATGTAATTTCAATCGTTTAAGGGTATATTTGTCAATGCACCTAAAAGACAACTCCAAAACCGAAGCAAATTTATACCAAAAATAAAAAATCCCGAGAATTAGGACAAAAAAAACCTACAATCAAAACACATTTATTGTCGAAAAAGAGAAAAATACTGTTTCATCCATCGGGAATTTCAAAACTTCCTAAAACCCCCTCCAACTTTTGCATACCCGACAACCCTTCCGTTATAGTTTACTTCCTTCTACCCCTATCAGTCACTTCAAATGAGTACTGTTATGAAATTCCATATTCGCCCTTGAAATGGTGGGAAAAATCCGCCCGATCACATCATGTCATGTCCGACCTTTATACATACAACTGTGAGTTTTTTTCCCCTTCATGCTTGTTTTTTGTCAAAAAAGTTTAGAATGCGAATTACATCTTCTTCTTCTTCTTCTTCTTCTCTTCTCATTTGGTTTGTTCGTTAAGGTCCGCCGGTTCCGGGTATTATGGAGAGTTTTTGTGCTATTGCAAGATACAACGGGGAGGACGAGTGCCGATGTTCACGGCGCTGACCGCTTGGGAGTCGGTGTTGGGCGAGATATGTGAGCGATGGGGTCTCGATATTTCCCGTGTGAGGGTGAAGTTTATCACACCTAATGGACATAAAACAATTTGCCAAAAGAAAACGAAATTCGACTTCCGGCACATGTGTTATGTTTTCTCCATCTTCAAATGCGGTGTAGTCGATCTTCTTGTCGAGATGGATGACGTGCCATTGTATCCTACTGAAAAGGAGTTCTTGTCGTGGTAAGGTTTACCTACTTGTATATGTTAGTTATTGTTTAATAATCCACTTCTCTCGTTTAAAAGAATCAAGTTCCCATTTAAACGTTGACTTCCCCGTTTAATTTATTATGTTAATGTTTAAACATACTATTTAACATTTACATTATTGAGTCTCTATTTAAATATCGCCTAGCATTTAACCTTTATAGTTATCGTTTAAACAATTGGAGTTCATGCTTAAATCCCGATCGTTTTCTTTTGAACCGAAGTGTTGGCAGGAATTCGGAATCTGGGAGCGCTTCTGTTCCACCTCATAGCGACCCTAACGGTCTCACATGCCTACCTTCCTTGTCAGAACAACCTAAAGTGTTGTCGTTGGATGTCGGATAACGTTTCAATGAGTTGAACATTTCAGAGACGCACTTTTGAATTTTGCCATCAAACGGAATTTTGACTTCAAATTTGTAAAGAACGAAAAACACCGGGTCACTGTGGAATGCGCTGCCAATGGTTATCAATGGCTCCTTCACGCATTAAAAGAATATAATAAAAACACATTCAGAATCAATACAATGGACCCATCACACACTTGCGGTGGTGGAATTGGCTCAAGGCCACACCCGAAAGCGTCAAAAACGGGTAAGCGCACGAGTGATTCGGAGGCTCAAGGATCGCCGTTGTACCAGGCCATCGACATTCGTAGGACATGTTAAGTGGAGTATGGTGTCCACATTCCATACAAGTAAGCTTGGTTGGGAAAGAACATGCCCGAGTAGTCGTCGACGGCAGCGACATCTCCAAATACGATTTGTTGCTTTTAGTACGTCGATAATTTGGTTGAGACAAACCCCGACAAAGATTGCGTTTGTGGAAAGAGACGGTGAGCGATTTGAATGTCATTGTGTGATTCAAGAGGGCATGCAGCGGGCCGCCGCTTTTCAATGGTACCCACCTCCTTGGAAAGTATCGGGGTACTCCGTTGGGGCCATGTGCAGGGAAGGATGGGAACAATGGTTTCTTCCACGTCGCCTTCGCTATTGTCGACAACGAGATACCGACGCCAATTGACGTGGTTCATTTCCAAGTTAGGTGATGCTTATACGATTAAGGAGATTATGAAGAGATAATTACATTCGTGTTCTGACAGTCAAAGGGCCTTGTGAACGCTTATTGTTAGAGCCTTCCTTCATCCCTTACACATGCCTATCGCCTTCGACACTTAGAGGCCAATTTATGAAAGCAATGTCGTACTCTCGAAGGCATTGAGGAGAAGTGCCGGTCTATATACTTTCATTACGTGGGCAACACTGCTAAAGGAATTCCGATGACACCACAATGAACTCCCAGCCGCATCACCCGAAGCTCACTGCTGGTTGATTCATAAGTCGGACATATCACATTGGCCTAATTATCTGCTCAAAGGTGAACGTCAAGCAGATGTATTCAAATGTCGCGGAGTCGCCGAATGCGATCAAAGAAGCTCTGACATTTACCGGTGACGAAATAGTCGACGCCATAAGGTATTCGAATTTTGATTCTATGTAACGTTTATGATTTGCCCATTATCCTTTAAATATCCTTTTGTATGTTTAAAGTGCAATCGTCTTTGTTTAAATATCATTGTATGTGTTTAA